>JAWZYU010000022.1:17746458-18346458 GCA_038380435.1 Ryuthela nishihirai
TCTGTCTCCCAACAACTGTTCCAATGGGTCCCCTCCCCCAAACTTCTCTGAGCCTTTGGGGTCCTTGTGACCTGGCCATTTAGCCTATTGTGTGAAAAAAGCGCCACTCAGAGGTAAAACAACCCAACCTGTTTCTGAATGTCAAAGGGTCATATCAACTAGGGAAGACCATTACCTGCTCCTAAGTGCAAGGCACCACAGAACTCATACAGCACGCCAACTTGCTTTCACTCTTACTGCATCCATAGGACTGGCTGTATCCTGGCAAACTTTGTCCAGAAAGCTTCATGTGTGTCATCGTTATGCAAGACGACTATTTGTGGTGTCCCTTTATGGTCCAGCTTGCAAAGAGCCTGATTGAATTGTTGCAATAACATCACAACTAGACTCAATGTCAATGGGGCAATGTTCCATTCACTGATGAATCCTGTTTTAGTCTGCAAGCCAATTCTTAATGATAATTGGTCTGGAGACAGTTTGGAACTAGATATCATCTCATTAATATCTAGAAAGAGACAGTTATGGAGCTGGTGGTGTATTAGAGTAGGCAGGCATCACTCTCAATGGCTGGACAAACCTTCATTTTCTTCACAGGAGGGACTGCAACAGCTGTAAGGTATCGCAATGAGATCCTTAAATCTTATGTTCATCCATTTCTCATAGCAATGTGTCCTGATTTCATGTTAATGGATGATAATGCTTGTTCCACAGAGTCCGCTTGGTGGACTAAACCTTGAGATTGAAACCATAAGCCATATGGACTGACCTTCTCGATTGCCTAACCTAAATCCAATAGAGCATGTTTGTGCATTCTAGGATGATGCATTGGTGGTCACAATCTATCTCCCAGGACCCCTCAGGAGTTCCAATTTGCACTCATGCATGAATGGCATTTACTCCCTCAAACCCTCATTGACACCCTGATTTGCAGCTTGACAAGTTGAGCAGCTGGTTTTGCTGTCTGAGGTGATCACACATCATATTAAAGGTATGATATCATTAAACTTTTACATACCATTTTCAGGTAGTGGTTTTTTAATATGAATATATCAAAATATATCATTGGAATTCATTTGTTTTTCAGGTATTAGTAGTATATATGATCATGGACTTCACCTGTATGTTTCATTAAAATCCAGTGAAAGACTTGTTTATTATTCGTGTTTTTGTGGTTGTATTGAGCACCAGCATATTATTAAAACAAAGAGAAAGTTTTGAAAAATGTAGTAATACTTGTACAAAAATGTACAGTAGAACTTAGTTAATAACATCCATGTTTTATATGACACCTTGTCTATAATGGCAAAAGATTAATATTGGCCCTCACAATTTCCATTGAAATTAATGCTTAGCAGCCTTACTTATAACACTATCGCCAAAAATGTTAACCTCAGTTTTAACATTGTTTGTTTCTTTTGCTTTTTAGTTCTTGTCATTTGTAAATTAAATCACAGGATGCCAAACTTAAATTTAAATGCTAGTATATATTGCACTTTGGCACCAATTGCATGTTCTTAAAATCACAAAAGGAAAGAGAATAATTATGTCTAAGTGCAATAGGTAGGCTGTTTACTTCATGGCAGAAAAAGTCTCCTGCATTCACTAACTAAATGGAAAGCAATAGCCGTTTGATGAACTGAACAAAGCTCTAAGTGGTGGGGGGTTTCCCTGACAAGCTTCTTCAATCTGCAGGGAGGGGAGAAATTTTTTATTCTTTTGCAAGGGATTGCACCTGTGCCTTTGTGTAGTATTTTTGACAAACAATTTAGAATTGAAAGAGAAGGAAGAAACTTTTATTATCCTGCAAAATAACAGTGTCTGAATGCTTACTCTTCCCAATTACAGTTAAGTAATCAGTTTCTCTATACCATCCATATTTGCACAAATGAGAGCTGTAATGCAATCTTTAGAAACTTTGCTTCTGATGCATTTCTCTTCCTTAAATTTTAAAGTTGTATCTGGAATTAACAGGAAAAATAAATAGGCCCATTTGATCAGCATCAGAGCAGAAATCCTGTTCAAATTAATCATTTTTTGTCTCCTACACTATCAGGGAACATTCATTTTTTTAGTGTAAATCAATGTTAAATTAATTCCTCATATTGTGAATCTGTGAAATACCAAAGTTATTGAAAGAATGTCATGTTTGCTGTAAGAGAAAGTTTTGACTTTGGAAGATAAAGTTAGAATTATAAATGTGTTAGAAAACAGTTAAGCAAAAGCTGATGTTTGTCATGAGTTCAGCTTAGTTAATCAACTATATATATGATATGGAAAACTAAAGTAAAAGTTATCAATGCATTTGAACAAAATGGATCAAAAATTAAAAACATATGGAAGTCAATGCGAGAATACCTGGATGAATTATTGCTGAAATGGTTCAGACAACAATGGAGTACAAATGTTTCTTTCAATGGTTCACTTCTAATGGAAAAGGCAGAAAAACTGGCTAAGTTTATAAAATGAAGAATTAGTATGTTTGAATGGTTGAATTTATCATTTTAAGCTAAGACACAATATTGTTTTTGTGAAAATCTGTGTAAAGGCCAAAGTGTAAATAAAGAAACAACAAAGAATGGCTGGAAGTTCATGAAGCCTATCTGGAAATGGAAATATTTAATGCTGATGAAATGGGCCTATTTATTTTTCCTGTTAACTCCAGATAAAACTTTAAAATTTAAGGAAGATAAATGTGTTGGAGACAAAGTTTTTATGGATTGTATTACAGTTCTCATATGTGGAAATATGGATGGTATAGAGAAACAGACATTAACTGTTATTGGGAAGAGCAAGAATCCTAGATGTTTTAAAAACATGAAAAGTCTTCCCATTCAATATCTTGCAATTTGAAAATCTTTTATTCTCTTTTTTTATCTTTGCAAATTGAAAATGCATAGATGACTTCGGATGTGTTTCAATCAAAGATATGCATTAGGTGCAGGAGTTACAGAAAGGAAGCAAAAAAGCTCTTTCTCAAATACAGTTGTCCTGCCCATCCTAAGATTGACAATTTGAAGAAAATTAAACTAGTCTACCAACTTGTAATTAATTGTATCAATTTGAAAATTAAGTTAGAAAATTAAGTTAGTTTGGAGTAAAACCCTCCAAATTGTACCATTAAATTACAACCCTTGGATCAAAGGGTCATCCAATGCTTAAAATGTTTGCAAGTTTTGTTAAAAGTTATAGAGTGCATTAAAAAAAGGGAAGATTGCATAATAAGTTTGTTAGATGCCATCCATTTTTTAAGCAAAGTGTGGAGATGTGATCGAAAAAACAATAAGGAATTATTTTCATCATGTAAGTTTTTTTCCCTATAGAGCAAGTGATGACAACAACTTACCTCTCGGTGAGTGACTTAAAAGATTGCAGTCCAAAAAATAAAAAACTATGACAAAAACGTTGCTTCCGAAGATGATGGTGAAGAAGTTGATGATAAGGAGGAAACATCTTATGACAAAAGATGTCTTGGACACTCTAAAGATAGTATCGAGGTTTTATAAAATAATAGAAAGTGATCAACATATAGGGCAAAAAATCGCTGATATCAGAACATCCTCGAACAAGTATATTGGGCTTTAGCAGGAAAGCAAACAAAAATTACAATTTTTTTTTGCCTTGTCATGAAATTAGTGCAGATATTGGTTTACTGAAGATGCTGCATTGATATGTTGCTGTTATACAATTCTCGAAGAAAAAAAATAAAAGTTCAGTGTTGTTTTCATAATTAAAGAGATACAGATATGTGAGCTTTTTTTTTTTCGAAACTCTTATTAACTTGATTGTTAATTGGGTTGCAAATACATAATGTTATAAGTTGGCATAACTTTATATTTTAAATATTTTGCTTTCTGATTCAAGGCAGCCTTGCTTATTACAAAATTTGGACATAATGCCATAAATCTTGCAGTCCCTGCACTATTGTTATAACTGAGTTCTACTGTACTAATATTTGTTGCACATATAATAGCAAACTGTATAAAGTTAAACACTTAAATTTAGAGAGGTGGCCCATGGCAGTATTATTGAAAAAGTAACAGAATTATGAATAACTTCATAGGAAGAAAATTAGGACTAGTTTCACTGAATTAATTGAATA
The DNA here is from genome assembly GCA_038380435.1 of Ryuthela nishihirai. Taxonomy (NCBI): domain Eukaryota; kingdom Metazoa; phylum Arthropoda; class Arachnida; order Araneae; family Heptathelidae; genus Ryuthela; species Ryuthela nishihirai. Next base: position 17,750,558 of record JAWZYU010000022.1, read on the forward strand.
GGTTTTCCCAAGAGAGTGAAATTAAACCTCTAATTAGAGGAATTTTAAGGAAGGTTTGAAACTTTTTTTTTTTTGAAAGAAAAATAAACTTGGAAAGCTTCTTAGATTTATTTACAGATATTATATTGATCTTTTAAACTCTTAGTTAGTTTTCACAAGCTTTTCAGATATTTGAATTTAAATCTGAACTTGCAGAAATATCACGTTGCCATTCAGCAGGTAAAAATGTACAACTGTGAATTTAAATGTTAATGACAAAGATAGTTGATGCTATAATTACAATTAGTGTCAAGGACATCTTGTAATGGCCTTAGCTAGAATATCCCTAGGTGGTCATTGCAAATATATTTTGTATCGGTTTAAATGATACAAAATGTACCCCCCACTCATCTTATTATGGTACATAACATTTAATATTAAGCATTTGGTGACACTACTATGTTAGTTCAAAGTTAGAAACTGACTTATTATAAAATCTTGAGTTTTAGTCTGAAAAATATTTTAGTTGTTGCTGATTTTCAGATGCCCTGGATCAGTGGAACACAGTCCACCAAAGGTAAAGTGGCAGGCACTAGGAGACACATAAAAGGATGATATTCAATACTCATAGGTGGAACTTGCTATGCAGCAAATCATTACAGAAATCCAAGATGGCATTGGACATGCATTGAAATAAAATGATATGGAGCATAAGGCAGAATTTCTAAAGACAATTCGGTCCTTGTCCACCAGAAGATTTCTTGTATATATAAAGAGAAATTCTCTTACACTATACTTTTACTATACTCTCTCTAAATATGTTACTTTTAGAAAGCAACATATTTAGAGAGAAAATTTTGAATAGCATCGTTTATTCTGGTAATCATCATCATGATAGTTGTAGAAGAGAAAAGAGCACTGCAACAATTTAAAATAATGCATTTTCATGGCATACCCAGAAACAAAATTCAGGGTTGTCCAAAATGTGACTAATAAAATAAAACTATATTAGATTATTTTTTTTACATTTAGTATCTTGTTGAAAGTGTCAAACTTCTAGAGCTCACTCCTCCTTTAGAATGCATTTGTGAGCTTCAAAAAGATGTTAAGGTTGTAACCAGGAGAAATTGTCACTCAGTAGCTTAACTGCTACTCAGTTATATTATCTGTGAACATGAAAACTTAAGTAAAAATTATTTTTAAAATGGAAATTTCTTTTAAGGCTTCATTGTTTTTAGGATGATTGAATAAATTGCTAGGGTTTTTCTAACTAGTCATTATTGTTTGTAATTCAATATGTAAGCTTCCTTGGAGATCAAGAATAAAGTACCATATTTTCTAGTCCATAAAACACCATGTGTAAAGATTAAACTAATTTTTTGAATAATTTAAATACATATGATTTAAGGTGAATAGGGGAAAATATATTCATATATTTTACATCTTTGGAGCATAAGACACAAAATTGTAGGTAGCATTTTCCAGGAAAAAAGTGCACTTTTGGTCTGGAAACTATGGTAACATTTCTAGTAGCTTAATCAATCTTGTACATTATTTATCTGAAAGTTCAATGTAAACTTAAATTCACTGAAACTTTTAATATTTGCATTTCAAATTTTTTTAAATATTATATTTCTTTAGGCATTTTTAACAGATGTAAATCTGCTGTAGGAAGCAAAGAACTGAGGTATGTTATAGGAATTTTTTTATGTTACCTGCACACTGTAATGTAGTTGTTAGTTATGAGAAAACATTGCATATGCACACAGTGATCACTTTATTAAAAATGTCACCATATTATATCAATGGAATATCAAATTTCAAGTGCTGATTTTAAGCTTTTTATGGAAAAAAATGGGAAGAAAATGAGGTAAGGTTATAGATGGTGAAGATTCTGTCATGGCTAAAGTGGGCTGAGCATTTCAGTGATATTTTAAATAATGTGGTTGGTTCTACTCCCATTGTTTGCAATGATCATAGATGCATTACTGGCTTTAATGTTGGCCCTACATCACAGTCTGAAGTTATTTTGGCTGTTTCTAAACTTAAATACATAAATCCCCAGGAGTAGATGAAATTACTACTGAAATGCTTAGAACTTGGAATGTTTTGGTTACCTCATGGATGACTGAAATTTTGAATATCCTTTATGATAAAGGCATGTTCCTAAGAATTTTACCAGAGCTATTATTATCCCTATTTTCAAAAAAGGTGATTGCAGTTCCTTGTGATAACTATAAATTTCTTTCCATGATTGTGCTTAATAGAATTAAGAATCTGGTTGACTGTCAATTGCGTGATGAGCAATGTGGATTCAGAAGTGTAGGGGATGTGTGGATCAGATATTTTCACTTAGGCAGATTCTTGAGAAATGTTTAGAGTTTCAGAAACCTTTGGTTGCTGGCTTTGTTGATTTCAAAAAGGCTTTCGACTCTGTTGATTGTCATAATTTGTGGTTGATTGTGAGATCATATGGTATCCCAGATAAGTTAGTTAACATAATGAAAGCTCTCTATAATAACACTGAATCGTGTGTGAGAGTTGGTAAGGCTTGTAGCAATTGGTTTAGCATTACTTCTGGTGTTCTACAAGGATGCATTTTGTCTCCTTTTCTCTTTAGTTTGGTTATTGATTACGTTATGTGAAATTCACTGCAAGGGAAAGATTTTGGTCTTAAATGGACTGGAGATAAGAAAATTTCTGATTTAGATTATGCTGATGATTTAACCCTTTTGGCAAATGATGTTGATGAAATGAACTCTTTCATTCGAGCTCTTGATGAGACTGGTAGTAGAGAAGGTTTGGTTAAAAACAGAGAGAAAACTAAATTGATGAAAATTGGTCAGGCAGGCTGTGATTCAGTTAATCTGAATTGTTGCAGTCTTGAGCAGGTGTCACAGTTTAATCTTGGGAGCTATGTAACAAATACTGGTGGTGTGCAGCATGAGATTAACAGACGAATAGGGATTGCTGCCAAGACTTTTAAGAATCTAGGGAGAGTGTGGAGAAATAGTCATATACACCTAAAGACTAAAATTAGATTGTATAATATTTGGTTCTTTCTAGAGTTAGTTATGGTATTGAAACTTGGACCCTTTGTAAACGAAATAACAAGAAACTTTATGCTTTTAATTCTAGATGCTTATGCAGCATTTTGGGCATTAGGTGGTTCAACTTTGTAAGTAATGATGAGATTAGGGAAAGGAGTCAGCAACCTCCTTTGAGCAGCATATTATGCAGAGACTGTTATTTTTGACCATGTTGCCTGTACGTATAATTATAGATTAGTGAATAAGGTTATGAACAGTTTGACTAAAATCCTCAGAAAGAGGGAGACACAGGATGCACTGGACAGGCAGTGTCAAACAGGACCTTATTAGAATTGATGACCAGATGCAGCAGATGTAGCTCAGCAAGATATGTTTGGAGAGCTAAATTGCACAATGTGGTTGGACCTCCATAGCCGATGGCTGCTTGAGGATGATGATAAAAGATATCAATAAAATCTATCTAACTTTGCTTCATGAAATTATAATATTGTTTATGATACCTTATATCTGCATTTTGAATGTATTTTTTTAAAGTGCTATTTACTATATTACATTATCATAATTTTTTTTCCTTAGGTTACTTTATCAGTAGTTTTCTTTTATTTAAATTTATCAGAAAGTTGTATATTTCTTATAACTTTTACATTATAAATTTCAATTACCGTTAAATTTTTGTAAATAGCAAAGATGCTTGCAAGTATGCAACCACTATTTTCCTCTTTCCTACAAATTAATTTTTATTGTGGTATTACATAAAAGGAAATTTAGCTTCCAATATTTAGATCCATCAATACAAGTTTCTGACTAGTTAGCTAGCATGAGGAACAAAAAAATTCATCGCAATATGCATACTCTATTTCTATGCCCACATTGCAGCTTTGTAAATTGCACAATTTAATCAACTCACTATTATCATTTTCATGATTTAACTATTTGAATTATTTTGTTATTCTGCATTGGAAAGTTTTTCAATTTCATTAATATTTTTGGTGGCCAATATTTTCCCAACTTTTTTTTTGTCAGATTCCCATCTGATAAAAAAATTCATTAAGCAATTGTTGATCATATTCAGTTCAGATGAATAAAAGAGTTTTGAATTAGTAAAGTATGATATACTGTGATGTATACTATGATGTAAAAGGTGATATGAAAAGCACATAACCTACTGGGAGATTTGACAGAGATTTGACAGAGTTTCACAGTAGAGAATGGTTTGGTTGCTTGTAGTTTTATGGCACATTAGCAACTTAGGTTATAATGCACCTAACAAAAAACAAAATAAACAATAATAAACAGGAACCCTCAAGAAAAATTTTAAAAATGCAAAGGCACAAAAATAAAAATCATGAAATGTCGACCACCACAAACAATAAATAACAAGGGTAGAAATAATATGTAAAACAGTGATATACATTGGTGGACAAAAGTTGCAAACATAAAAGTTGACATAGCAACATAATAACTTGAGAAACTTATGAAATTCAGGTGACAAATATATCATACAGAGTGGGGACTCAGTCAGCTTCTGCAGTTCCCAGGTTCGAGTCTTGCCTGGGCTAGTGTTGAGATATATCTCCACAAAACTCCCTGCCATATCCTATATCAGTAGGGGATACCAATGTTCTTGGAAAGGCTGTTGTCTGTCGAATGGGATGTTATATGGGAGAGCCATACTCTCTGCACATTAAGGAATACACTGGACGGCCTTGACAGGAGGCTATCATCTGTCTCCCAACAGCTGTCCAGTCTCACAAAACTCCCCTGCCCCCAATCTTCTCTGACCTTTGAGGGTTTTGTGACCTGGCCATTTATCCCATTGTTTGCAAAAAAGTGCTGCTCAGAGTTAAAACAACCCATGCAACAAAGGTACATCAGACCACAACAAAGAACATATTGAGATGCATAAGAATTGATGACCAGGAATAATACTCAGACTTAAAAAAAAAAGTCACTCATGGTAGCAGAAATGTGTTGTTCCTGTGATCAGTAGGGATTATGACCACCCCTGACTGTCATGCATGTTGCACAATAGTTAGGCATGCGGTGACAAGGTGGCAGACTAGGTTGGATGGTAATAAATGCATTGTTCCATTAGTGCAGATCGCAGCTCAATGAGGCTTCTGGAAGGGTACTGAAGAGCACCAATGTGTCTCCCCAGAGCGTCCCAGACATGTTCAATAGAATTAATCCTTCTAGAGCCCAACCTGAAAAAATGGTTTATACCTAGAGGACAAGCTATTTTTTCATATGCTCAGCTAAAAATATGAATTTAAAAGTTTTTTCAGAACTAATGAAAGGAATTAAGCCATGTTATATGCCAAATTAATCAGTATTTAATTCTGGATTTTCTGAAAGTAAAATATTGAATGAAAAAGATGACATGTTTTATTTCACTAGAGCTTTTTTAGAGTCATGTAGTTAAAAAATGCATCTGGCAATGCAAATAAAAATTTATTTTAAAAAGAAGCAAAACTAATAGACAGAAATAATTATAATGCATATGAATAGGAAGCTATTTATTTTTGAATAAATTAATAGGAATTTGAATTAATAATACATCCACCAGCCACTGAATTACAAACCTTTATGCAGATGTACAAAAACATCACTTGCGCAGCGTATATGCAAAATACATGGACACATGCATCACCATGTGATCTAGGCAACTATTTAAGACTGCTGCTTGTCAACAATCATCAGTAGTGTTGATCACAATGGGAAAAACAAGGGATCTTTCGGGGTTCGATAAAGGGCTTATTGTGGGTTCCCATTTGGCTCAAGCAACGATTTTAAAAATGGCAGAGCTGACTTGTTTCTCAAAAAGTGAGATATCTAGGGTTTTTAATCAGTGGAAAAATAACTCATATTGTTTGTCTAAGAGACATAAGTGTGGTTCGATGACAGTCTGTCAGGAATGAGATTACCGTCGTCTGTTTCTCCATACAAGCCCTGAGAAGGCTTGTATGGAGAAACAGGACTTCCTGTTTGCAGCAATTGACCATAGCATTCAATGAAGGCTGTTCCTGACCCATATCTGAGCAAACTATGCACAGGGAATTGAAGAGGATCGGTATTAGCAGTCGCATGCCTATATGGAAACCACTGATTTCTGCAGAGAACTGGTAAGTTTCGTGTACAGTGGTGTCAGGAACACCGTGACTGGATACTGGAAAAAAGAAATGTGGTCCAACAAGTTTCGGTATACCTTTTCTTTATCGATGATAAGCAGGGAGTTTGGTGGGAGCCCCATGAAGCAATGGACCCAGCTGCCTTGTAAACACAACTCAAGATTCTGGAGGCAGTGTCATGGTGTGGGGGGGGGGGGGGCACTTTCTATTGGTACGGAACACTGATATTGCTGGAAGGTCGAGTATACTCCAAGGATTATCTGAACATTGTTGCCAATCAATCCATCCTGCAATGTTGACTTTTTATCCAGCAGGTGACAGCTGTTTCATGGACTACAATGCTAGTGTCCATCACACAAGATGTGTTCAGCAGTGGTTCAGCGAGCATGACAGTGACTTCCACCATCTTCCCTAACCACCACAAAGCCTGGATCTGAATTCCATTGAGAATGTATGGGACATGTTAGAAAAACATATCTGGGATCAAAGTCCTCTTCCATCAAATCTGAGCCAGTTAAAGGATGTCTGGTGAATGCTTGGTATGCTGGAGAGTAAAGGCACTCCAACACCTTGTATGAATCTATGCCAAACTGCATAAGTAATATTCGAGCTAAAAGGAGGTCCAACTCAGTATTGAATGAAGGTTTCTAATTCAGTGTGTATTATGAAGGGCTGCATGCTATTGCATAATGATGGAAAAGATATATGAAATCAGTAATTTTGTATTAATATTATTCAGGGCTTTTATTTCTTAATATTTATTAAAAACCTATGGTTTTTAATTTCTTTTAATATTAAATATTCAAATCTACTGAATCTAACTAGTAGTTTAACAATGGATAATGTACTTTATGTTTTACATTGTCTTTCAGACGATGGTTCCTGCAGCCAACCAATAATATAGAGATAATTCAAAAACGACAAACTGCTATAGCTTACTTCATGGCAAATAAGAATATGGAAGTTACTAATGCACTTCATGGATATCTGAAACACATAACAAATGTGCCTGTAAGTAAAACACGTGTAAATTGTAATCTAGAATCTTGTTTCAAAACTGTCTTTTCATTGCGAAATTTTAATAATGTTTATTTATTGATGCATTTGCATAAGAATGTATATGATTATTTACCTACATCGATAAGTTCTGTACTAAAAAATTAAAAAACTGAATTATAAATGAATGGCAAAAGGCTGATTATTAACATTACAGAATTAATTCATATAATGTGAAGATTTTTGATAAATGTAATCTATGGTGCATATATATATATACATACTGGGTGGTTATTGAATTATGACCACTAAACCCAAAGTTATGTTAATGGGACATTAACTTCAAAGCTCTGTAACTTTTAAAATAAACATATATGTGAAATGTGACTAAAGGTAAATAAAGAATAATAGAATATTGATTTTCATTACTATTCCTTCTGTATTTAAAGAGTTATGGAAGTTTGAACATTTGACAACAGCAATGCTAGATAAAAAATTTACCTTTGAAGTGAATTGAAAAAATTAAAAGTATTGTTTCAAACCATTTCATAAATAGTTGCATATTTTTAAAATGTATATAAATAATTCCTTCAATATTCATTTAATTTTTGGATAAATTTCTTAGAGCACATTGCTGCTCTGAAATGTTTAAACTTCCATATCTGTTTAACCCTTCCACTACCCAAAATGGTCCAAACTGCAAGCAGGAGGTAGTGAAGAGGAAGCAATAGCACTGATTGAGCAAGTCCATTTAACATCTTGGCCTTTTTGGGCTGGTACAATAGTTAAAGAGTTAAATACTGAAAGAATATTGTTGAAAATATAGACTTAGATTGACATAAAATGGGGTGGAGTGGTCATAATTCAGTGATCACTCATTGTATATAATGAATTCTATATGCTGTTAATAGCATACCAGATTTGTCAGCTGAACTTTACAGGTTCAATTATTAAAAACTTCTGAAAAAATTATCGCTGATGTGGTGAGAATCAAACCTGCTATTCTCGAGATACATGCCACAGTGTTCTACCTAAACCATGCATCAGACTCTAAAATCTTCCAGAATAAGACCTATAAATCTTTCACTGAGATGTGGTGGACATTGCACCATCAATACGTCAGGAGAGACAACCTTTCCAATTGTTGCTAATGATTTAGATGTTAATGAGGGGGTCAATCACACTTAAGCATGTTTTATTAAATATCCATCCATAGTTAAAGCAAAGTTAATCCATGCTTAAGCATGATGTGACATTGCTGAACAACTCCAATCCGCTGGAGGGGTCAAACATAACCACCCACTGAAAGCAGACATTTCATCTCACCAACCTAATATATCTGACTTTAATTGAAGAATCAGGTCTAGTAGGCACTTTCTGGATTAGTGCACCTGAACAGCAGCATCAAATGTCATGGTTTTTGATGTGCTGGTCATGTGAACTAATCCAAAAAGTGCCTTTCAAACCTGAGTCTTCAATTAAATTCAGATATATTCAAATGACTGATTTATGGTATAATGCTTAAAGCCACCAATAGAGGAGATCTTGATCAGTGGCCAGTAGCTCAGCAATCAGAGCACCTGACATGTTACCAAGAGGTTGTGGGTTTGGATCCCATCCAGCTAATGACAATTTTTTCTCTGTACTTACCTAATAGATTTTTAGTTTTCATCAATTATTTTTCAATTTCCATCAATGGTTTCTTTTAAGTTATCATCAATTTTGAAAGTTAGCAGCCACTGCTGTCAAATAATTGAATTTCAATAGCTATTACAGGAATATTGTTTAAAATTAAGATTCAGATTAATTTGAATGAGATCTATAAAAATGAATTCACAGCTCATCATTGATTTACTAAGTATTTAATTACTATTAAGCTGTTTACGTAGCAGGATAAATAATAATTCAACAGTCTTCAGTGTGTAAATTGTAGAATACAAGAATAAAATCTCCTTAAAACACTGGTATATATTGATGTATGGGTGAAAGTTTCTTGTTATTAGAAGTGCATAGATGAGCCAAGATGAAGACAGTTCAGCAAAGTCCAATTTAATGTAGTAGTAGATACACTTACAGTTCTATAAATAGATGGAAAGGAATGGTAACTTCTAGATGAACGAACTTGATGATATTAATTTTGGAACATTGCAGAATCACTTTGTGACAGAATTGTGCACAATATTAAATAACAAGAAATTGTCAAAGCAACATCATATAACATAGTAGAAACCTTTCGATGGTAAAATTAGTATCTAGATTTCGAAGCATGCAATGCATTCTTCATCAGCAAAATGGTGGTAGTCTCTATATTAAATTCCATTGTGAGAAGGTATATTTGAAAAACCATTGATGTAAGAGTCATGATATATTATTACTGAGATGTGTGTGCATGAGGTATTATTATAGTATCAGATGATATATATAATGGCACATTTTTATTGTTGTAGTATGTTATTAGGAAATTGGCGGTATTTTTTGTTGTTAATGATGTTTGGATAGGATAGTCTTTTAATAGGAGTCTCTAGGCTGTGGGTAAAATCAATAGTTTGTCATTTCAGCAGAAATCTTTGTTGCCATGAATTATTTTTTCACCGTATGAAAGTTTAAATTTAGTATTAAGATTGGAAATAATTCTGGCTTCTTCGAAGATTGGAGTTGCATTATGGTTGATAACAATGCTAGATAAAACTGTTGTTGGTAATTTTTTCTTGCTATCATATTGATGTTCTTTAATTCTTTCTGGTAAGCTTCTTGAAGTCATACCGATATATTCAAGTGGTGATTTGACATTATTATTTGGAGGGTTTCTTCTTTTAAAGGAATTTGGTAGACCTCCTGTAGGGATATAGCAGTCTGTCTTCAAGATGGATCTTAATAAAATCTTAATAAAGTGATGGAAGGTTTGAAGTACTATGTAGTTGTAGATTTTCGTGATTTTTTTATGGTATTATTCAAAGCAGGTAAATACGATATAGAGTTCGTATATTTAAAGGCCTTGTCTGTTGACTTGTTGATGGTATGATGCTTATTATATCGGAATATAGATGAATGGCATTTTTGAATGAAATTGAGTGGATAGCCTGCATCTCTTCCTAATGAATATATAATTTGATTTCAGTTTGTAGGTGATATTTTTTTTTGCATAATTTGACAGCTCTGTTAAATAAATTTTTAAGACATGAAGAAAGGTATTGACATGGATGCAATGAATTATATGGTATTAAGTTATTTATAAAGTTTGTGGTATACTGAAGTATGAGTTCATTATTACATCTTTGGATAAGAATATCGAAGAAATGTTTTTTTTTTCACTTTCCAGAATGAATTTGATAGTAGGATATGCATTGTTAAGTTCTGATATTAAATCAAGTAAGGATTGTTCTGAATACTTCCATATAATAAAAATATCATTAATGTATCTTTCCATAATAAAGGCATTAATACTCTGTTGTCTAGTATTTTATTTTCGATGTCTTGCATTATAATATCAGCCAAAAGTTCTGATAGCAGTGATCCCATAGGAGTGCCAAAATTTTGTTTGTAAAATTTTTTTATTAATTCGAAAATAAGTACTGTCTTTTACAATATCTAGAGCTTCAACAATTGCAAAAAAATTCATAATTCATTGCATAATTTAAGGATTTCTTTTCTGATTAATATAATTGATTTAAATATTGGAGTATTAGGATAAAGGCTGACATCATCCAAAGAATGTAGTCTTGCATGCTCAAGTATGTATAAATTTTTAATAGATTCAGTGAAATCGTATGAGGAATTAGTTATGTAATTAGATTTTGGGAGATAAAATAGAAGATTTGGATTTGATAATTCTTCAAATAATTTTCTTTCAAGTAGGTAGGTAGAACGAACATTTTAGTTTGGAGACAAGGTGTGCAGGGTTGTTTTTCTTTATGTAGTTTTATTTGAAGAAATAATCTAGGTACATCATAGTTGAGAGGTGGTTTACAACCTTTTTTTTCAATGATTGTGAGAGATGAGAATTATTACTTAAATTGTTTAATCTTTTAATAAATTTGTTTGTAGGATTGTAGTTGATCTCACTGCATTTTAAGGAACTTAATTCTTCATTTAGCTTAGTAGCATATTCATTATTATTCAGAATTACTATTTGTTTAGTCTTGTCAGCTGATAAAATTTTTAATTGATCATTTCTCTTTAATTTATTCAGTTCGAGTATTTCATCATTATATTCCTTATTGGTAGTGTTTCTGTTGCTATAGATATTATTGATGGTTCTATATAAATGAAATCTTTCTTTTTCTTGAGCATCATATGGTATCAGTTTAACAATGTTTTCAATATCCAGATTTTTAGTGTTCCAAAATTAAATCATCAGGTGCATTCATCTAGAAGTTAGCATTACTTTCCATCTATTTAGAACAGTAAGTGTATCTACTACTACATTAAATTGAACTTTGATGAATTGTCTTCATCTTGACTCATCTATGCATTTCTAATAACAAGAAACTTTCACAATGTACATCAATCTATACCAGTGTTTTAAGGTGATTTTATTCTTATATTCTATAACAGGATAAAGATGAGTATAGAGAAAAATTTGTCTTTGGCTAGGTAGGATCTGAACTCAAGACTTCCTGATGACATTTGTCAAAATACAAGATACTAGTGATCATATCAGAAGTGGCACAGATTTGCTCATATGAAAATTATCCATCAGAAAGCTCTTGGAGTGTGACTGGTCGTGTGCCCATGCCTGGGATGGCTCTGAAGAATAAAGTCCCCAAATGCACTCAAAATGCAATAATTGACTCAATGATGAATAGCATAACATCAGCAGTAGAGAAGAGATTGATTAGTGGCTGGTAGCTCAGTGGTCAGAGCACCTGACATGTCATCAGGATGTTATGAATTCAGATCCCCCTGGCTCAAGACAATTTTTTCTCTACACATATCTTCATCCTCTTACTTAAACAGCTTAATAGTGATTAAATACTTAGTAAATCAATGATGAGCTATGGATTCATTTCTCTTAGTGTGAATATGTTGGTAATTTTTAATTTTGTAATTTCTAATAATTTAAATATTATTTGTCTTTTACAGCGCATTTTGTCACGCATGAGAACAGCTGAAGCATCTATTAATGATTGGCAAACTATGTACAAAGTAAGTGTTTATCATTATTTATATAATATAGTCATGCACAAAATGCCTAAAGCCTAGACTCGGTAGTCTTTAGTATAACTACAGTAAACGTTTAAACTCTATGCAATATATTATACAATGTAACTCTCTCAACAAATAACTTCTGTCACATAGTAAGTATACAAGTTACCTGTTCTCTAATTTCACTACAAAGCCTGTCCAATAGTGTGCACAGAAAATTCTCAACAAATAACTTCTGTCACATAGTAAGTATACAACTTATCTATTCTCTAATTTCACTACAAAGCCTGTCCAATAGTGTGCACAGAAAATTCTTAATTCCAATGTGTTAGTCTTAACATGCTAGAATCTGTGATTTTCAGTGAATGGCTTCAAAATTATATGTTGCTCAAGCTTTCATGGGGAGGGGGGGGGGGGGTCATATCTTCTCAGCCACCTTTAGGTCACTGAGACAGTTGTATATGCTTTTAGGTTATCCAGTGTTCTTGGCCTTGTGTTGAAAATGATGTTTTCCAGATGATTCTGGAAATCTAATTGAGTTATGTCTAGAATTCTCGAAGTTAATAATATTAACCACCTTCTTGCAGGTCTGAAATTGTTTAATCTCACTTTATATGAAATTATAAGTGAAATTTTTTTGACAAAGCCCTAATGGGCCCCGATTCTTGGTATATCCTGACCCTGTATATGAAACTCCTAATTATAATTATTGTTTAATCTCATTATTTATTCTCATCTTCTTGTAAAATATGTTCTCTTTATTAGCAGGTTGTTGGGTTGTTTGACTTTTGAGCAGTACTTTTTTATCCTAAATGACCCAGGAAACAAGGATCTGAAGGGCTAAGAGAAGGTTGGGGGAAGGGGATCCACTGGACAATTGTTAGAAGATATTGGTAGCTTCCCACCTAGGCCATCCAGAATGTTCTTTAACATTCACAGGGTATGGCTCTTCTGCACATGGGATCATGGCTTAACATGCCATCGAAGGAACAGCAGCCTTTCCAAGCCCATCAGTGCCTTTTCTGACCAAGGGAAGGATGGCATTTTAACAGAGATTGATTTCAACACTAGCAAAGGTGGAACTCAAGTCAGGGAACTGCAGATTGCAAGCCTGGCATCTATTGACTGATTCCCCTTCCCCCCCCCCCATTAGCAGGATCTTATCATCTTACATTATAATCCAATGTATATGTAAGTCATTTTGCCACAGTGTAAAAACATTCTTTTGCATTTCAGAATTTTTAATTTTTGTGTCTGTGATTAATTTTCTAAAAGAAAAATGGCCAGAGTAACTGAGCTTTGAAGCTCATATGACTATAATATGTTATTTATTCTGTCATTGAACTGTTGATCCAATTTCATATTTATCTGTGCATTGTGTCTCAGCCAGAATCCTTGAAAGCTTACATATGAATTCAGAAGAAGGCAAAAATCATTGCTGAAATTTTAAATAAGCTCATTATCAGAATGAACAAATACCAAGTACACCGAGAGCCAAAAAATATGACCAGCGCATCTTTATGCAAATCGAAGCAAATGCAGGTAAACAATGGCTCTGTGTGAAAGTCATGAAACAGTATAAATAACACCTGATACTGAGCTCTGTTAATCAGTGTTATTCTTGTTCTTGAGATGGGAAAGACAGCAGACCTAAGTGAGTTTGACAAAGGCCAAATTGTAATGGCCAGATGACTGGGTCAGAGCATTTCTGAGACAGCAAGGCTTGTTGAGTGTTCACAGTCAGCTGTGGTTAGTACCTTCAAAAAGTGGCCCGAGGAGGGAAAAACCATGAACTGCTGGCAAGGTGTGGGCCGACCACGGCTTGTCGATGCTACAGGTGAGTGAAGGTTATTCGTATGGTAAAAGCCAACAGAAGGGATACTGTGGTGCAACTCGCCCATAATTTGAATGCCTGTGATGGGAGTAATGTGTCACAACACATAGTACATCGATACTGCTGAAAATGGGACTGCGTAGTGCAGGTCACTCCGTGTGCCCATGCTAACCATGGTTCACCATCAAAAGTACCTACAATGGACATGCAAGCATCAAAACTGAACCTTGAATGATTGGAAGAAAGTCATCTGGTTCGATGAATATCGTTTCATGTTGCACCATGTGGATGGCACTGTACAAATGCGTCGTGTACTTGGGGAAATGTTGGCACCAGGATGCACCATGGGACAAAACAAGCCAGTGGAGGAAGTGTGATGCTTTGGGCAATGTTCTGTTGGGAAACCCTGGGTCCAGTCATTCATGTGTAGGAAACTATGATATCTACCACCTACCTAAACATCATTGCAGACCAGGTACATACTTTCATGGCAATGGTAATTCCCTCTAGTAGTGGCTTCTTTCAGTGGGATAATGTGCCATGCCATACTGCCCAGATTGTTCAATAATGGTTTGCAGAACATGAGGAGACTTCCAGGTACTGCCCTGGCCTCCAAATTCCCCGGACATCAATCCAACTGAGCATCTGTGGTTTGTGTTGGAACAGCATATTCGATCTGCAGCGGCTCAACCATGTAACTTACAAGAGTTAAAGGATCTGCTGGTAACGTGTTGGTACCAGATACCACGACACCTTTAGAATCTTGTAGCGTCCATGCCTTGCCAGGTAAGGGTTGTTTTGGTGGCACATGGAGGACCAACATCGTATTAGGCAGGTGATCATAATGTTTTGGCTCTTCAGTGTATGTGGCACTTATTTCATTCCATTTACTTTCCCTGTGGTTTTAAGTATACACAGGAAGAGTAAAAAGTCATATTAAGTGGAGAAAAGGAACTGGCATTAGTTCAATGGCAGAATACTCTGGCATGTTTCTGGAGAGAGGTGAGTTCAAATCCCACATGTTGAAATTTTTTCCACAAAAATATTCATTGCTTTTGATATATATTTTTTTTACTTGAAATAATTAATTTAAAAAATTGGTTGCCTTGACAGGACAATCAATTTTTTTCAACTAATTATTTTAAGTGTTTCTTGTTTTTTCTTCAGTTATGTTAAGAAATATAATTAAAATTTTTTGTAATGATAATATTTGCAGACTTCAAAGTTTGGGGGCAGGGGTTGGGTTGTTTTACCTCTGAGTGGCACTTTTTTGCACACAATGTGCTAAATGGCCAGGTCACAAGGGTCCCAAAGACTCAGAGAAGGTTGGGGGAGGGAACCCACTGGAACAACTATTAGGAGACAGATGGTAGTCTCCTGTCAGTGTCATCTGGCATGTTCTTTAATGTGCACAGGGTATGGCCCTCCTGCACACAGGGCCATGGCTTAACATTGTAATGGGATGTAAAGCTGTGGTCCCATATGTGAGAGAGCCATATCCTGTGCATGTTGAAGAACACACTGGATGGCCTTGATAGGAGGCTACCATCTGTCTCCCAACACCTGTCCATGTGTACCCTTCCCCAACCTTCTCTGAGCCTTTGGGGTCCTGTGACCTGGCCATTTAGCCCATTGCATACAAAAAAGTGCTGCTCAGAGATAAATCAACCCAACTTCAAAGTTTGAAAACTTTTAGTAAATCTGTTTGTTTATGGACTTGATTTGAAATGTATGTTTTTATATAAAATGTTGTCACTGCTGTGGTTAATAATTAATTAACATTTTCCAAGTAATATTTACCATTTTTTTTGTTCTTATAGACAGCTTATAATGCTATGCTAATTGGAGATACCTGTCGTTCACAGCCTCAGCAAATAGACATTTTTAAAGAGGTATGTTTTTATTTTATAAAAATGTGGTTTTGTAATTTTTTTCAGAAAATTAAGAAGATTGTCAAGATATAAAAACTTTTCACATAGAACTTTTACATATATCAGTGCAAGTTCGTAACAATAAAATTTTAAAAACCACTTTGCACTAATTTAAAATGTATAAAATAAAGAAATAAATTAATACCTCTCAAGCAGCTGCTTGTCACAGAGGTCTGGCAGGAGCCTGTCAGTTTATACACATGTAGTAGAAGGTCTGTGAGAAGGTGGGACATCAGTAGAAAGACAACACAAACATCCATGCCTTTCCTGGGACAAAAGCCCATTTCTCTTTGATCAGTAGCCAAGCATACTAATCTCACAGCTTTTTAAATAAATGAGACTTTTTTTTTAATATAAGCTGTTGAATTCTTTAGGTAAACCAATTTTTTAATACTAAAAGTAAAGCTTTTATATTAGTGTGGGAACCTGTTCACAAATACCTAGATGTGAGCTAATTTTTCAGATATTTTACTTACTCATATAGAGTAATTTTGTTTGTGAGTGGGTAAATTATCTGCCTTTGACAACATTAATTCTGAATATATTATTTTGAGAAGTATCGTTGAATGCTTTGATGCCAGAGACAAAAAAATTGCTCTAAGTGAACCTTTGCAAAGAAAGAAACTTTAACTCAGTCTTCATTTATAATAAAAATTTGTACAAAACAAAAATAGATGGATTTATCAACCAGGAACTCTACTAATAATTAGTTATGTCAAAATGAACAAATACCTAAAAATGTATACAATTTTTACATATAAGAGTTCAAAGTATTTATTAATACATGAGCCATTCCATCTGAAATCAGGCAGAGGGTGTAAAGGTGACCTTCATGAATTCTATTAGTAAAAATATATGTGAGACTATCCTTAGTAACAACATCGGAATGACATTTGGTTTTGATCAAGAAATTTTTTTCCAGAAGTTATGACCACTTAAAAATGGCTGTTCAAAAATAATGGGTCTAAAATGGCATGTGTTTCTAGAGCATTTCTAATATTCCAAAACTATCAAACTAAAATGGCATTTCTAAAACTAAATTAATTTCTAGAGCATTTCTAATATTCTAAAACTACAAACTAAAATGGCATTTCTAAAATAGTATTCTAAAACTAAAATGGCATTTCTAATATTTCTAAAACTATCAAAATTATTTCATTTATTTTTATTTAAAAGAACTTATATGACACATACATATGAAATTTATTTGGTTCTTTTATTGTTAACAAAACATTTAAGAAAATTCACCAAAATAAGGTTTAAATGTGATTTTTTTTTCACATTAAATTCAAATTCAATTCAAATTTTGGCTACACCCTAAACAAAATTATACTGTTTGGTAGTTAATGCAGTCATTTCTCCACACAAAAATTAAACTTTAATATATTTAATATTAATGCCCAAAAATATCCATATATATATTTAAAATTTGAAAAAAATTTAAAAAATATCATTATTTTAAAAATCATTTAGAAATCATATACAAAAATATCTGAACTTTCGAAAATTAAAAACAAAAACTTGACTTAAATAACCGTGAAAAGCAACTTTGACATATTTTAGTTTAACATTTTTTTTTCAGTCTTTGAATATTTTGATAGTTTTAGTTTCATTACTGCAGAGTTATAAAGGAACTGTACATAACTTTCCTAATATTTCAAAAACTATTTATTCAAATTTTTTCATTTATTTTTTTAAAGACCATAACTGGCCCATACAAATGAAAGTTGTTTGGCTCTTTTATCCTTAATAGAAAACTATGAAAAATCGTGAAACTAAGATTTAAAAAAAATTATTTTTCTAGAATTTATGCTCAAGTTATCTGAGCTTGATTCATCATCTTCAAGCAGTCATGGGCTACGGAGGTCCAACCAGACCGTTCAGTTTAATTCTCCAAGCATATCTGTCCTGAGCTACATCTGCTGCATCCAGCCACTGCAGACCAATTCTAACAAGGTCCTGTTTGACATTGTCTGCCCACCGCATCCTAGATCTCCCCTTTCTTCTGAGGCCTCTAGGCATATTGTTCATAACCCTATTCGCCAATCTATAATTATCCATACGGGCAACATGGCCAAACCAACGGAGTCTCTCTCTGCACAATATGCTGCTTAAAGGAGGTTGCAGACTCCTTTGCCTAACCTCATCATTAGTTACAAAGTTAAACCACCTAATACCCAAGATACTACGTAAGCATCTAGAATCAAAAGCATCTGGTTCCCTGTTATCTTGTTTGCACAGTGTCCAAGTTTCACTACCATAACTAACCCTAGAAAGAACCAAACTATTATACAGTCTAATTTTAGTCTTTAGGTGTATACGCCTATTTCTCCACAATCTCCATAGATTCTTAAAAGTCCCGGGAACAATCCCTATTCATCTGTTAATCTCATGCCGCACATTACCATTATCTGTTACATAGCTCCCAAGATAATTAAACTGTGACACCTGCTCAAGACTGCAACCATTCAGATTAACTGAATCACAGCCTACTTGACCAATTTTCATCACTTTAGTTTTTTCTCTGTTTATAACCAAACCTACTCTACTACCAGCTTCATCAACAGCTCGAATGAAAGAGTTCATCTCATCAACATTATTTGCCAAAAGGGCTAAATCATCGGCATAATCTAAATCAGAAATTTTCGGATCTCCAGTCCATTTAAGGCCAAAATCTTTCCCTAGAAGTGAATTTCGCATAACATAATCAATAACCAAAAAGGGGACAAAATGCACCCTTGTCGAACACCAGAAGTAATGCTAAAACAATTGCTACAAGCCTTACCAACTCTCACACACGACTCAGTGTTATTACAGAGAGCTTTCATTATGTTAACTAACTTGTCTGGTATACCATATGATTTCACAATCAACCACAAATTATGACGATCAACAGAGTCGAAAGCCTTTTTGAAATCAACAAAGCTAGCAACCAAAGGTTTCTGAAACTCTAAACATTTCTCAAGAATCTGCCTAAGTGAAAATATCTGATCCACACATCCCCTACCACTTCTGAATCCACATTGCTCATCACACAATTGATTGTCAACCAGATTCTTAATCCTATTAAGCACAATCATGGAAAGAACTTTCCTGGAACAGACAGTAGGCTGATACCCCTATAATTATCACAAGAACTGCGATCACCTTTTTTGAAAATAGGGATAATCATCATCATCATCATCATCATCATCATCATCATCATCATCCTCAAGCAGCCATGGGCTACGGAGGTCCAACCAGACCATGCAGTTTAATTCTCCAAGCATACCTGTCCTGAGCTACATCTGCTGCATCTGGCCACTGCACACCAATTCTAACAAGGTCCTGTTTGACATTGTCTGCCCACCGCATCCTAGGTCTCCCCCTCCTTCTGAGACCTCTAGGCACACTGTTCATAACCCTATTCGCCAATCTATAATTATCCATACGGGCAACATGGCCAAACCAGCGGAGTCTCTCTCTGCACAATATGCTGCTTAAAGGAGGTTGCAGACTCCTTTGCCTAACCTCATCATTAGTTACAAAGTTAAACCACCTAATACCCAAGATACTGCGTAAGCATCTAGAATCAAAAGCATCTAGTTTCCTGTTATCTTGTTTACAAAGTGTCCACGTTTCACTACCATAACTAACCCTAGAAAGAACCAAACTATGGGATAATAATAGCTCTGGTAAAATCCTTAGGAACCATGCCTTTATCATAAAAGATATTCAAAATTTCAGTCATCCAAGTGGTAACCTTAACATTCCCAGCTTTAAGCGTTTCCATAGTAATTTCATCTACCACTGGGAATTTATGTAGTTTAAATTTAGAAATAGCCAAAATAACTTCAGATTGTGTTATAGGGCCAACATTAAAGCCAGTAATACATCTATCATCATTACAAACAATGGGAGTAGAACTAACCACATTGTTTAGAACATCACTGAAATGCTCAGCCCACCTAGCCATGACAGAATCCTCACCCTCTATAACCTTACCTTGTTTATCCTTCAATCCCTGTATACTACCTGTCCGTTTTCTACCACATAAAACATTAACTATCTGGTACAGCTCTCTGCTGTTGTGCTGCCTAACTGCTTCCTCAGCTTTGTCAGCCAAGCCATCAAGCCAAAGATTCTTATCAGTAACTAACTGATCCTTTGCACATTTATTAAGCTCTCTGTAATGCTTTCTATTAGAACTAGTAGGGTACTGATTAAGGATATTTCTGCAGTTCCTTCTTTCTGAAATAAGCTCAAGTTCCTTATCACTCAAATAATTCTGCCTCCTCTGCTGATTTAGCATATAATAATAATGACAACATTACTAAAGTGGATAATTCAGTTGTTCTTAGTTTAAGTTTTGTATAAGGATGTTCATTTTTTGTTTTATTATTTTACTGGTTTTTTTTAGTGTTTTAAATTGTTTATTACTCAGTATTTTTTGTGCAATCACAAAATTTTAAAGTTAGACTTTCATTTTAAAATGCTTATGTAATTATTTATGTTAACAGATTAGCAAAGCATTTACATCTGATTTGTTTCGCATTGCAAGTTTGATTCAGAAAATAGTAAGTACTGTATAATGGCCATTATTCAGTATAATAATAAATTCTGTATGGCACTAAGTACTGTATATTCATAAAATAGTAAGTGCTATATAATGGGCATTAATTTAATTCATGCATTAAATATGTCATAATAGTTATATGATTGTATTTGTGCACTTATTTATAGTTCCAAATAAAAAGCTAATAGAATGTGCTATTTTGTACTTACCATTTATACATTTTAACATTATAATATTACATACATTAATACATTATTATTTATCATTACAATGAGGTTGAAAGGACTGAATAAAAGCTTATTCTAAAAGCATCTTGTTATACAGGGCTAGACTGATTTTTCACTTAAAACATACTTGATAAAAACAGGAAAAATTATCTAGTACAAACAAAGTTTAATAAATCATAAAAAACGAAATATGACCCATTTGAATGGGATATGGTAAACAACTTGCAGCAAGAAATAATTATTGATTGCATAACAGTAAGCACTTGCAGTCACATTAACCTTACAGCTGAACATGAGCATCTGCAAATACTTCTCAAGCTCTCATGGCTCAGTAAAAACAAACACCAGGTCATGCATATTCTGTCGAATCACTCAATGTTAAAAATTTAAGTATATTCAGTCTAAAAAATTAATGAATCCAATTTAAAAATAAAATATTTCTATTGATTTATTTATTGAACTGGTCAATTTTTTTAAACAATAATTCCATAATGACTTGGAATGCCATTTCAGTAAACTGACTATATAGAGTATTTTCTGTATAATGCAAATTTTTTCTGAATGAAATGCACTTTGAATTGTTTAATTAACAACTTTATTCATTTATTGATTATTTAATTTTGTGCAAAAAGGTTTTTCATATTGTATTTCAAGTAAAGAGATATGGTGTATCAAATAAGTAGTTTTGTTTTGCATCTACATTATATTAACTTTTTTTTTTGCTTTAAGCTTTTTTATTTCTATTCAAATAATTAAAATATCAAATGTGATATTCATAATCATCAATTTCATTCATATCATCAATCATGATATTTGCAAATCTTTTGGTTCTGAAATTTGTTATTGTGTCTAACCTAGAAAAGACAGCGTAGTAATTAGAAATAGGTGTGCATTAAGCCATAGACTGAGTAAACAACAATGATTGCAGTCACTTCAATCTGCATTATTATTTGGGTTTTTAAAATGTTGGATAAATATGTCTTTTACACAGTATTGACTGTATTTTTTATATCTGTGCTTTTTTCAGGTTTATATATATAACATTTCTGCTGAGGAAGTTTTACAACTTGTTACTCCTAAAGATTGGATTTTTTTTAAACTTAAGAATAAACAATTATAAATAAAACTTATTTCTTATTGTTACATAAAATTTAAAAAATAGGAATCTTTTGGTTCACATGATTAGGAAATACTTAATTTGTAATCTCCTGAGAAGAATATTTTATATATGCCAGGATTTCCTCAATTTGGATGAGAACCAAGAGCTCCCCAAGCTCCTTTTTTAACCCCACCATGCGCACGTGCGCACACACACACACACACACACGCACACACACGTGCGCGCGCGCATGCAATTATGCCATAATGCTCAAAATAGAATAAAAACATCTTCCAATGGTCTGTGCTATTTTTGTGAACTTAAAAACATTTCTTTGGAAAGGTGAGGGAGGTAATAGGTAATTGGGCCTTCTTCCCTGCCAAATTTCCCTATGTCTCCTGCCCCCACTCCACCACCATCTAATTTTAAAAATTCTACATCTTGATGTTTATGAAAATGGTGTACCCAGCAGGAAAATGCTTTAAATATTTCTATCTTGAGCATTACAGCATAACTGTGAGTTAAACTAACTCACAGTTAGATATATAATTAATCAGTTTGTTTATAATAAGAGTTTGCTTCTTCTTTGAAGAAACCACAGAAATACAGCTTTATCCACCAAGGCAATTTTCAATCACCTGACATGTTCTTGTTTTTTCTCAAAAGAGAATTCAATTTGTTTTCTCTGCCTCAGAGTTGTTGATATGGTTGATCTACTAAGATTATGTTTTTAGTGACATAAACGTTTTTCAATCAAATTTTTAATGTATTGTATTATTGATATTGAAACTTTATGGAGAATTGTTTGCTCTCTCTCTCTCTTACTCACTCTTTTTTATATATATATTTTACAATTGCAGCCCTTAACAAATGGTTAGGAAACTTTATTGAAGTGCAAGGAAATAACACTTTATTATTGAATGCAAAAGTCGAGGTTGGCAGTATGGAGACACAGCAGCATTCCTGGGCTACACAGCAGTGAGAATGGAAAGCAAATGGATTGTGTTGTGTGATGGTGCACAGGCTGGTTATAATGCACTTCAAACAATATTGATTCAAATTATTTTTCATAATTGAAGTAAGAAAAAATTAAGTGATTTGAACAACCTCTAGTAAAAGCACTGATTGTATAAAAAAAAGGCCAATTTTTGCATTATATCGAATTTATTGTCAAATTTATCTTATTATACAGAAATTAAATAATGTGTAAGCACATAAAATTGGCAGAACCTTTGGAACATCTCCTTCTTAAGGCATTTAACAAGTGCCCTTTATAACTAAGTTTTACTATATCTAAGTGTTAAGCATATATAATCAACTTAATTTTACCACCAAACATCATCATTTCTTTATTTTATTGTTATATCATTGATGGCATATTAAATATGTTACTACCCTGTATACTGTTATTACAGTGAAACACATCAATATGAACATCATCAGCAGTAGCTAGTAAAAATGGATCTGAATGAATGTTAGGAGATAGTAATACATTGACTGTTGATTATTACTGAATTATATGCCAGTAATGGCATTATATGTTCTCTCTGGAGTAGGGCTGGCTCAGTCAGTAGTATACCAGGCTCATAAACTGCAGTTCCCAAGTTCTAGTCTTACCTGGACCAGCATTGAGATTTATCTCTGCAAAACTCCCTGCCCTGCTTCAGTCAATAGGGGACACTTATGGGCTTAGAAAGGCCATCATCTGTCGAATTGAACATTAAGCCATGGCCCCATGTATGAGAGAGAACTATACCAGTGCAAAAAAAAAAGTGCTTCTCAGAGATAAAACAACCCAAAATTTATATTCTCTGTATATACAGTGGTACATATTTACACTGGGTGCTCTTGGGTACATATTTATTACTGTCCATGTGCAGATAGTTGATTTTGGCAGAGAGTTGACATTTCCTCATCAAAACCCATGTTGCATAGAACAACTATTTATCATAAATTATAGCATGCTTTCAATTTAATTCAAATGCAAAGATTTACTTTAGTTGCAGCATTAATGTAACTCCTTTTTGCTCTCAAGCTTGCACAAGAGTATTTAAAAATTTTGTATGAACGTTTTTTAATGTTCTTGAGTAAGAAGATTTTATTAAGTGGAGGTCTACTTATGATACATCTATATTAAATACAGTTAAATCTTTTGCTTTTGGAGCATTTTTTAATGTCTAGATTCTTATTAAATACTACATTTTACTAAGAATTGTGACTGATAAATGGTGTAATTTTTATAGGTTGATTTTGATGAGTCTACTACACAGAGTCATTTTGTGGTGAAGCCTGGTGTGGATGATCAGCTGGATCACAGTATTGATTTTTTTTCTTTGTCTTATTAAGTAGTATTTTGTATCTTAATATTGTATAAAAGCTATTGTGTAAATAAATGCTAAACAGAATAATATTCACTTATCTGCGTATTTTACAGGCTCATCAGAAAGAGCCATGATAGTTATATAAAAATTTTTAAAGTTTTTTTCTCTCTCTCTAAATTTTTGAGCCTCACATGACATTTAATGATATGTAAGGAAAGCGTCAGAATGATCCCCAAGATAGGTTGAAAGTTACTAGCTTTCACTGTGTAATGAAATGATGCATGGAACAAATATTGGTAGACAATAAGGGGAATATAGAGTTCAGAACTATAGCAGAAGAAAATAGTTGTTACTTGATATTAAAAGGTTTAAATGCTTATATTTTTCTATTTTCACAGAATGTAATAAATTTGGTGTCATAAAATACATAGCAATTAGGAGTTTAGTATTGCTTAATGCTACCCAGTAACAGGAAATTGCACACTCGAGCCAGTTACTTATTTTTATGTTACATATTACTTTAGAGTGAACCCCAATGCTATGATTTAAAAAATTTAATATATGAAATTAAATATATGATTTAATTCATATATTTAATTTAAAATAAATATATTTTTGAAATTAAATATATGAATTGAAACATATAGCACATATCCTACCAATACATACAGAATGCATAAAAAGTTAATGCATTAAAAGTATGTAATACTTTTAATTAGAAGGTCTAAAAAGTATATAATACTTTTAATCAGAAGCAAACATAAATGGACATAAGAAAATAAATTTAATTTTATTTTTTAATAAATTTCTTTTTGAAAGTAAATACTTGTTGAAATAAATTTACTTAAGTTAAAAATTGATGAAAAAAGAATTAGGCATTATGTATTATGCTGTTCCTATAGGCTTCATTCTGTGGGATTGCTCAGCATTCTACCCTGTAAACTTATGGAGTGTAGTCAAACAATAGTGTCTTGCCTTATAATGTCAAACATCTTTCTGATTTATCCAATAGTGGAAACACTTGCATATCTCACTGTGCTGCACTCACAAATTTGCATAAAATTCATACCACTTCTTCTGGGTGATGCAATTTTAATGTCAGAGTGTATTTTACTCTGGATACTTTATTTTTAATGCATGTAGTTTTTACATATAAGTAATCAGTAGAGTTGTTGTTGTCAATCCATATGTTATTTGTGGCCCTTGACCATGAGTAATCAGTTCTCCAACACTGAAACGGAAGATATTCATTTTATTTATGGATGAATGAACAGAAACTGCAGTGAAGCTCGGTGTCTCTACAGGATAGCTTTTCCAGACTGATTATGTGCAGCCAGTTATACTTTTCACAGCCATCCATTTGTGTTTTTGAGAGACAGGATTCTTTTCATCTGTTACTGTAGATTTGGAGCATACCAGATGTGTCCAAACAGCTGCTTTAGAAGAGCAGGTGCTGAACATGATCACAAAGGATCCTTGGGCTAATACGAGAATAGTAGTTGCAAAGGTGTTTCACATTCAAATGTATGGAGAATTTGTCATCAGAGCCAACTCTACCCGTATCATGTGCAGGAAACACTACTTAGATACAAATCCTGAGTATTTTGCTGTGACATCACCATTAGAAGGCCTAATCCTTTGAGAATACTTTAGCATCAGATGTTTTAGCAACATATATTGAGTGATATTTCTGACATGATAGGCTGAGATATTAAATTTTAACTTCAAATGCTTTTAATTTTGAATATAATTTTGCCAAATCAGTATAATATTTATATAAATACTTGCATTTTAAAAATCATGATAGGATAGATGTTGGTAATACATTAAATATTTTAAGAATTTATGACCACATAATTTTATGTAATTATTTTTACTTTAATATGTATCTCAACTGTAATCAGCAGAAAGTTATTAAGAAATTAATTGGATTACACAATTACTATCACAAAATATTTACTTTGTTATTGGTGGACTGCTGAAGAGTTTGCACTTTTCTTTTTTTAGACAATTTCTGAGGTAAATCGTTTTTTAGAACACAGTAATTATTTAATAAAGTATTGGTTGAAGCCCTTACTACATATTATATTACAGTCTCTGCAGAATGGCCTATACATAAATCTGTATTAAAATATAGTTCATCTGCAGACAAAATGTTCATGGTTGTTGCTTCTTGTCTTTGATTTTTAGCTTTTATAAAATGCTTTTCAAATTAACTACTAAGTAACTTCTAAATAT
The DNA here is from genome assembly GCA_038380435.1 of Ryuthela nishihirai. NCBI lineage: Eukaryota > Metazoa > Arthropoda > Arachnida > Araneae > Heptathelidae > Ryuthela > Ryuthela nishihirai. Next base: position 17,777,061 of record JAWZYU010000022.1, read on the forward strand.
AATTATGAGTTACAACATTAACTGTGTGAGGATGAGGTTACAGCAAGCCACCCCTGTCTGTCTGAATTTCTAATCAATTTAAAAGATTAATCTAAGTCTAATTTTTGATATAAAACCAAATATGTTGAACAAAATTTGCATTTCAATTTTTTAAAGTATTGTAAGCACATTAGCCTTCAAGAAATGTTACAATGGGTAAAAGTAGCTCTACTTGTTCAATATCATAATTAGCCACAGATATGTTATTATATAAATTTGTTATCATCTTCCAATATGTCTATTATATAAATATGCAATCATCTTCTAAATGCAATTCTTCTACACTATTATTATTGTTAAATTTAAATATAGTGATTTTACCACAAATATTAGATTTCAGAGTTAGTGGCACAAAGTTCTGTAACCTTAATTTACTTTCAGATTCAAAAACTTGTCTAATTGATATACAATGTTGCAAAGCAGCCAATTGCCTATATTTTCCGAATTTTTAATGCACCTGTTCGAACATTTCCTGGAAGAAAATAACTCATTTCGAGTTCTTCAATACAGTACCTAGTCATTTCTCATGTGTTTCATTGGTTAATGTCCCATTTGCAAATCAATCATTTTTCAGGAATCTAACCAATTTATCAACTTTTCCAGATACTCAACGTTACCCATCATCATCATCATCATCCTCAAGCAGCCATGGGCTACGGAGGTCCAACCAGACCGTGCAATTTAGTTCTCCAAGCAAGTCTGTCCTGAGCTACATCTACTGCATCTGGCCACTGCACACCAATTCTAACAAGGTCCTGTTTGACATTGTTTGCCCACCGCATCCTAGGTCTCCCCTTCTTTCTGAGGCCTTTAGGCACACTGTTCATAACCCTATTCGCCAATCTATCATTATCCATATGGGTAACATGGCCAAACCAATGGAGTCTCTCTCTGCACAATATGATGCTTAAAGGAGGTTGCAGACTGCTTTGCTTAACCTCATCATTAGTTACAAAGTTGAACCACCAAATGCCCAAGATACTATGTAAGCATCTAGAATCAAAAGCATATAGTTTCCTGTTATCTTGTTTACAAAGTGTCCAAGTTTCACTACCATAACTAACCCTAGAAAGAACCAAACTATTATGCAGTCTAATTTTAGTCTTTAGGTCTATACGCCTATTTCTCCACATTCTCCATAGATTCTTAAAAGTCCCAGCAGCAATCCCTATTCGTCTGTTAATCTCATGCCGCATATCACCAGTATCTGTTACATAGCTCCCAAGATAATTAAACTGTGACACCTGCTCAAGACAACAACCATTCAGATTAACTGAATCACAGCCTGCCTGACAATTTTCATCACTTTAGTTTTTTCTCTGTTTATAACCAAACCTACTCTACTCTCAGTCTCATCAACAGCTCGAATGAAAGAGTTCATCTCATCAACATCATTTGTCAAAAGGGCTAAATCGTCAGCATAATCTAAATCAGAAATTTTCGTATCTCCAGTCCATTTAAGGCCAAAATCTTTCCCTTGAAGCGAATTTCGCATAGCATAATCAATAACCAAGTTAAAGAGAAAAGGAGACAAAATGCATCTTGAGAAACACCAGAAGTAATGCTAAACCAATTGCTACAAGCCTTACCAACTCTCACACACGACTCAGTGTTATTATAGAGAGCTTTCATTACGTTAACTAACTTGTTTGGTATACCATATGATTTCACAATCAACCACAAATTATGACGATCAACAGAGTCGAAAGCCTTTTTGAAATCAACAAAGCTAGCAACCAAAGGTTTCTGAAACTCTAAACATTTCTCAAGAATCTGCCTAAGTGAAAATATCTGATCCACACATCCCCTACCACTTCTGAATCCACATTGCTCATCACACAATTGACTGTCAACCAGATTCTTAATTCTATTAAGCACAATCATGGAAAGAACTTTACCTGGAACAGAGAGTAGGCTGATACCCCTATAGTTATCACAAAAACTGCGATCACCTCTTTTGAAAATAGGGATAGTAATAGCTCTGGTAAAATCCTTAGGAACCATGCCATTATCATAAAAGATATTCAGAATTTCAGTCATCTAAGTGGTAACTGAAACATTCCCAGCTCTAAGCATTTCCGTAGTAATTTCATCTACCCCTGGGGATTTTTGAAGTTTAAGTTTAGAAACGGCCAAAATAACTTCAGATTGTGTTATAGGACCAACATTAAAGCCACCAATGCATCTATCATCATTGCAAACAATGGGAATAGAACTAACCGCATTGTTTAGAATATCACTGAAATGCTCAGCCCACCTAGCCATGACAGAATCCTCACTTTCTATAACCTTACCATGTTTATCCTTCAATCCCTGTACACCTGTACTTTTTCTACCACACAAAACATTAACTATCTGGTACAGCTCTCTGCTGTTGTGCTGCCTAACTGTTTCCTCAGCTTTGTCAGCCAAGCCATCAAGCCAAAGATTCTTATCAGTAGCTAACTGATCCTTTGCACATTTATTAAGCTCTCTGTAATGCTTTCTATTAGGACTAGTAGGGTACTGATTAAGGACATTCTTACAGTTCCTTCTTTTTGAAATAAGCTCAAGTTCCTTATCCCTCAAATAATTCTGTCTCCTCGGCTCCTTTTTTCCTAAAAGAATACTTTTTCCAAAGAAGCTTGTTTAAAATGAACCCATTCTTCCTCAACTTCAGTAGTAACCAAACCATGATTGTCATAATGACTAAATAACCTATCATGGTAAGCTTTAGCTATAACTGGGTCTTTAGAAGCTTCAGTATTAAAGGTAATTTTTTTAAATTTAGCACAACACTTTTTAAGTTTAAGTTGCAAGACGCTTTTAACAAGGTAATGGTCAGATCCAATTTCAGCTCCCCTATATGCCCTGGTATTTCTAACAGAACTAGCCCATTTGTTGTTAATTAATATATAATCAATTATATTCCTATGCAGCCCATCAGGTGAAACCCATGTGTATTTATGTATGTTGCGGTGTTTGTAATATGTGTTAGTTATACTCAAACCATTAAGTTTACTTACCTGTAGGGGAAAATGCCTATTGTCATTATAGCTACCAAAAAGGCCTATCACCCCTCCCTAAAGGTCAGAGTCAGTACCAACTTTGGCATTGAAGTCACCTAGAACAATGGTAATATCTCCTTTCTTGACAGAATTCAAAATATCCTGAAGTTGTCCTTAAAACCTATCCTTCTCATCCTCATCAGCATCCTCAATGGGGGCATAACAGCAGGAACATTCAAGTCTTTAATGCTTGTCTGAAATTTTGCTGTAAGAAACCTTTCATTAATGCACTCATATCCTGGAAGAGCATCACTAGTGTGTCTGCTGAGAAGCTGACCCACGCCTTGGTGATGCTTATTGTCCTCCCTCCCTGAAAAGAGAAATTTAAGATTATTTTTAAGAATCTGACCTTTATCTGTCCATCTGGTCTCTTGCAAGCCGAGAATATGTAAATTATAATGGCGGAATTCTTGTGTTAGGACATCAAGAGAAAAAGCTCTGCAGAGTCCTCACATTCGAACTACCTATGGAGAGAAAATGGTTAGTGGGATGTTTAAAGAAACTATGTTTATTGAGAGAGGGAAGGCTGACAATATCAAACAGCCCCATAATCGCAGACATGGGGCAAAGACCCGCTCCCCCACCACTAAAGGCTGAAGCCATCTACACTGGAAGACTTTCTCCAATGTAGAATTTGACGATGCCAAGTCGTCCCATGGCCGAGTGGTTAGCGCGCTTGGCTACTGACCTAAGGGATCTGGGTTCGAGCCCCGGGTAAGGAATGGATGTTCGTGTTGTTTTTCTGCTGAGTCCTGCCATCCTCTCAGACCTTCTACTATGGCATATAAACTGACAGGCTCCTGTCAGACCTCTGTGGCAAGCAACTGCTTGAGGGGGTATTTATTTTTTTTATTAATAGAAGCAAAGAGTTCAGGTGCCTGTGATGACCTCTGCTCAGGATTATCCACCAGCTGATATCCACCAGCTGATTATCCACCAGCTGATAAACATATCCTGTGAATCTATTCACTTGGGGCTGTCAACCCACAAACAGAAAACACAGCGGAAGATTTTCCCTCCACAGAAGCCCACCAGTGCAGCAAAATCAGGATCCATAATCAAGCTCAGAGCCATATATCTGTCCAGTCCAGTGGGTTTATATGGTCAGCACCAGGACTCTGTGTGGTTGACCACTCCTCAGCAGTGTAGAAAAAAAAAGAAAAGTAGCCATAGTTGTCCAGATCAGTAGGCCACACTAATCTGGCAGCCCTCCCCTTCCGTTCACTTCCACAAGAGAGTATCTCTTTTGAAAGGTACTAACGGTCTGCATCATGAGAAGGCAGGGTCGGACATTAGGTGCTAGGCCTGGCCGGTTCTATGCATCATCACAGGGGATTGGTGCATAACTCTCCTTCCAGTGACTACCTAGCTACCATTTACAGACCACATTAGAAAAATATAGATGAAAAATATTTTGCTCATAGATGAGAAGACGTGAGTCTTGTATTGCTTCTCAGGGAGGCCATTTCGAACACTTGCTTCAATGTAAACTTACATAAGTGTTTTCATTGATCACTTAAAGTGTGCTGTAATAACAAATAAAACCTAACTTCACAGGCTTTCTCACTTACACTCTCAAAATGTGCTATAACTCAGAAGAGAAGTATTTCTAGCCCAATGTTCATAGGAACGTTTTTCTTTGCTATGTGCAGTAGAAGGCATTCCCAAAGTTTGACTAGAACTTTTGGAAACAACCTGTATAAAAACGTTATGAAATTTTAGAAATAGCAGGATCTCACAGATATACACATGTTGGTGATATATTAAATAAATATAGAGGAAAAATTGTCATTAGCCAGATGGGATCTGAACCCACGATCTCCTGATAACAGAGCACCTGACATGTTATCAGCAAGTCGTGGGTTCACATCTAACCCGGCTAATGACAATTTTTTCACTATATTTATTTATGAAATTTCTTCCTCCAACTGATAATTAGTATTTCTTTTTAATTCAACCCTTACTAGGAACTCTGTTTATCCCAATAAAAAATGGGATCCAATCAATATCTAAGGAAGCAATAGAGAAATATTTATGCATCCCTAATAACATGCAATAGGATTATTGAATATATTTTAATATTTCTACATTAAAATGAATAGGTGTAATGTAAATAATTACATGAATGTAAGTTTGAAAGTAAAATGAATTACTGTAATATAAATAATTATAACTTTATTACTTTTTTCAGTGAAACGCACATACAATGGACTCCCAGATTTTATGACTAAAGTTGCCTATCAAGAATTGCAACAATTAAATGAAGACATTCAAGAATGCAGTGTTATATATTTACCCCAAGTTAGTATTTTTTTTTCTCTTTTTTTTAAATGTAACATAACTTATTCTATCAGAATTATTGATCTTTCCATTGAAAGCCAAATTAAAAGCTCTAAATTTTAGATAATTCCCTATGTTGAAAAAAAATTAGATTAAAAATAACTTGAAATCCAAATCAAATCTATCTAAATATTTTTCAATAATATCCATTCAGTATGTAAAAAATTACTGAAGCTGAAATATTTAACAAGAATGTCCCTCATCTTAAAAGTTTTTCTTCAAAAATTTGAAAATTGAATCATTGCACAGAATTTTACAATACAGTTACACTCATGAACATGATAACCACCTCACCAGTGTGGCATCAATTCCACTAGACCATGGAAGGTGTCTTCAGGTATTCTGTACTAGCTGGACAGAATGATATTCCAGATTTCAGCGATGGAGTAGGACACTGGCATGGTCGGGTGAATGCTACATTCCACTGCATCCCACAAATGTTCAGTGGGATTCATGTCAGAGGAATCTGGCAGCCAAGGTACACACAAAATGCTTTGATTTGATCCTTTAACCATTCCTGCAGAACACGGGCTTTGTGACACTAGGCATTGTTTTGCTGAAAGAGTGCAGTGCCATCCTAATACACAGTCACCAAAATAATTAGGTTTGGTTTGGTTTTGGACCAAGTAGTGCCCTACCACTTGGTCTGAAACAACGTCTAGGTAGGATGTGATGGTGAAGGTGTGTTCAGCAGGAATGAGAGGAACAAGTGAAGGCAGTAAAATTTCACATTTTTTTAATTTGAATTCGATAGTTCTGGTTCAGATTTCTAATCAGGCAAGTATGTTTGTATTCCGATAAAAAGTATTGATCTTTTTAGGATACTTTTGTCCAATTGCCTGATTTTCAAGTTTAACAAAGTTTTGTGTAATTTTTATGAGTATCAGACAGAACTTGTTTTCTGTGTTGCTTCTTATTTGACATAAATTTGGTTTGATTGTTTTAAATTAATAAAATATTATTCAAGTTTATGTTGTCCATATTGTTTTTAAATAGTGTTGTTTGTTCTGATTTTAACAGCTTCATTTTTAAAGGGACAAATATAATTTCTTTATATTAAGATTTAACTGAAAATATATTTATTTAAATTAGTACATTATCACTTATCAAATTTATCAAAATTAGATATTTGCAAGTATTTATTTTAACCTAAATTTAATATTTTACAAGTATTAATTTATTTTAAATGTAGTCTTTTTTTTAAGTTCTTCAAGGTTATTAAGATTCTGTTTTTTAAATAAAGCTAGGATATCTTCTAGCAATTCCACAGACAGAACAAATGAAAACAGAAAAAGATTTTCATATAGAAGGCTTAGACTTTATGGTAAGTTATATGAACAATAAACTATAAATTGTTTTTAAAAGTCAATAATAATTTTTCTTTAATGTTTAACTATTTCTTCAGTAATATTGCATCATTACTTTTGAGAAATGCACACTGTCTTTGATTTCATTTTTTTGTGTGATTTGTATAACCAACAGTTCTCTTTTAATATCCAAACAGGCAGATCTAGTGTGATGCCCCCTCATTCACTTTTACTTTACCTTAATCAGTTTTTCGTAATTTACGTTATATTTATCATTTTTGGGATTTTTTATTTCATTTTTGGCATCACAGCGCTCGTTTCCAAGAGTTAGGAGTTGCGCATGCGCAACTCCGAACTTTCAATTGTCACCCGCTAAAGTGCGTGTACAAGGACACGCCCACTCTTGCATCATAGCTTGCGCCATTCGTCAATTTATGCAAATGTCTTTCTCGGCGTGCAACATGACGTGCGGGCTTTGTACCTCTTGTTATAATCTGGTGACATGTTACAGTAACACAGAAGATAGTAGAATAGAGAGAGAGTAGTAGAGCACAGCACAGTTTAGAGATCAGTTTTAGTTTGAAGTTTGTTGAAGATGTTTGTAGTAAGAAATGATGTAGTATCTTCTTCATTGAAGTTTTGGTGAGTTTTTTGGAAATAAATTGTTTGTTATTTAAACTTTTTTGAATCTTTACTAATTTTTTTCTCTTGAGAAATGTTAATTGTTTTGATTAGAACTAGTATTTAAATTTTGACAATCATTTAATATTTTTGAATTCTTACTCATTAACGCTCGCTGGTATTTCGAACCCTAATTAAACTTTATTTTTTGGCAATTTGTTAATTATTGCCTGGTGCCTGACTCAGCTATCCAGAGCATGAAAATAATTGGATCAGACAAAGGGTCCAAACTTTAAAAGTATTTCATCATCTTTTGGAGCATTACACTAGAAAGTAACACAGGGGAGCAAGTGACCTAACTGAAAGGGGAGAGGGCCAAGATTGAGCCTAAATACCATTCTGGTATAAAATTCTTTCAACTCTTTTAGTGGTCTCTAAAAAAGTTCTTAAAATATGCATAGTATATATATATAGGTGGATCAGAAAGTAAGATTACAAAGTCTACATATAACACAAAGGAAATCCCAAGGATAAGAGAGCATTAAATATACATTATAATGCACCTGATTGGCAACATGGCAGAGTTTACAGATGCATGCACATATAAGAACAGAGCTGTGGCAGTTTAAATGGCTAAGAGGTTGCAAATGTGGGCGAGGAAAGTTTGTGCAGCTGAAATGCCCCAACAACTCATTGAAGTTTACAGGGAAAGTGATGTCACATCAACATGTCACCAAATGTCGGCAGTCAGGGATGTTATATGAGATAAAAAAGCAGAACTCAGGAAAACACAGTGAACTGAACGAATTAACCTCTCTTTAAATCAAAAGTTGTTAAAAATTAATTTTGCAGTTTCGTTGTATAGTTCATGGCCATCCTACATACAGTTCCGATCTGGCGCCATGCAATTTCTACCTCTTTCCACACTTGAAAAATCACTTGGGAGGATGTAATTTCATATCAGATGAAAAGGTAAAACGTGTGGTCACTGCATGGTTGAAATCACCAGGGACAGGACTTTATGCTGACAGAATGGATAAATTGATTGCACATAGTAACAAGTGATTGCATATTTGTGGTGATTATGTTGAAAAATGGTGTATTGGTTGAGGTTTCACTTTGTATGGTTGGTTGTATACATTAAAGATATTGAGTATGATATATTGACCTTGTAACATTATTTTTGGATCCACCCACATGTATTTTTAATAATTTTTTCCTTTCTGTTTCAGTTACTGACATTTTCAAGAGGGAGGGGGGGGTTGAACCTCCCTCTTCCCTCCCCTTGGACCCCACTCCTAGATCTGGCTCTGTTTGGAAATATGATTTGTTTTCATTTTGATTACTTATGCCTTAATTCTTGTATAAGATGTAATTCAAAATAACACTAGCATTAATTTTTAAGTCACTAAAAATGATTAATTTACATTTGAAAATGTTTTTTAATCAGTCTAGTTTAACAAGGGTTTTAATTCACATTTTGATGTTTTACCTACTTTTGAAAACTGATATAGAGCACTATTAAATCATTAGAAAATTTTCATGTTATACCTGTGGGAAGCCGAATTTGAAACTATAACTTAAACTGATTTTGGAAAAATAATATTAAGATAAATAAAAAAAACTCCCCCAAGAAGCTGCTTGCCACAGAGGTCTGACATGAGCTTGTCAGTTTATACACCATAGTGGAAGGTCTGTGAGAATGGCAGGACCTCAGCAGAAAGACAACCTAAACACCCATGCCTTACCCATGTCTGGAACCAAGGTCTCTCTGATCAGTAGCCAAGCATTCTATCCACTTGGCCACTCGTATATATATATATATAAACCGACTTTATTTCAATCTTGAATTCCCTCTGCTTCAAAGTAATGTCACTGTCAACCAGCTTGCCATGTAATGACTAGCCTTTGTCACTTTAACAAAGACTAGTCATTATATGGCAAGCTGGTTGACATAAAAGGAATACATTTTAGTGAAAAAAAAACAAAAACAATGGAAGATTTTGGGGCTATTAAATTGATACTTCTTAAGCAGAAAGTTTTAAAGTTGGTTTCACTGTATTTATATTTAATGTTTCCCAATAATTTAACCTGTGTATTTTTTTTTTCTCAAAAATTAATGATGCTGCCTAATAAGGCCAATTAAAAATTGCACAACCTGAAAAATGAGCCTAATGATTTATTTATCAATTTTATAGAATCTAGAAAAGTCTTTGCTGAACCATTTGTACTACCCTATAACATAAAACCCATTTCTTTTTTACTTTTCACTGTACCAGATAAGATTATTTATATAATTATTATTAATATTATTTTGCAGATTTTTTTTAATTTTTATTTATATTTCTTCTTTTTATATGTTTAAGAACCTGCAATATTAACCCTAAAGGAAAACTATTAAATTAGAATAGAAAATAATACTTTTAACATACAATAATGACAGTTGTACAATTTTATTTTATGTTTCTTGCATAAGTAATGACTACTTCTTACACTTTATTTCAAAATGACAACACAGTTCCATGAATTAAAGCTTTCAGTCTTATATTTTCCTCATTTTTGGGCCGGGGGTGGCTCAGTTGGTAGGGCACCGGCTCGTAATCTGTAGTTTCCAGGTTTGAGTCCCAGCTGGGTCAGCATTGAGATTTATCTCGGCAAAAATTCTTCTCCCTGCCCACGGTCAGTAGGGGACACTGATGGACTTGGAAAGGCTGCCGTCTGTCGGATGGGATGTTAAGCCATGGCCCCATGTATGGGAGAGTCATACCTTGTGCACGTTAAAGAACACGCTGGATGGCTTTGAAGGGAGGCTACCATCTGTCTCTTAACAGATGTTCCAGTGGGTCCCCTTCCCCAACCTTCTCTGAGCCTTAGGGGGTCCATGTGACCTGGCCATTTAGCCCATGGTGTGCAAAAAAGTACCGCTCAGAGGTAAAACAACCCAAATCCCTCATTTTTTATCACCGCTCTCCATTTTTTGATAAAATTCTTTAGGTTTTTGAGTTAAAGAAGGTATTACTGTTATTCTTTACTCAATAACTGTTTCTGTGCATACTTATCATAATTAATATCCAGTGAAAGAATCATGGTGAACAACTTTTACCATTCAACACCAAAGAAAGGTATGGATGATATCTGACAGGCTTGATACTTTGAAGCTTTTGTAATAAACTGAGACATCTAGAAATTCTAATGTGAAGACCCAGTTTTAATATCTCATAATAAGAACATTGGATAAGCTTAATAGCTGAAATATATTTTCAAAACACTGATCAGATTTCCTTTTTTGGCCCTTAGCACTTAACAAAATGAAATTGGTGGCTCTTGATAAATTCTAAGTACCAGTGAAATACAGTAGTCTGGGAAATTGCCACTTTGCAATTTGACCACATTTTATGGAACAATAAAAAAAACCTGAAGTTATTTTGTGAGTTATTTAAACTCTAAATGATAAAGTGGTCAGCAGTGGCATCAATGTTTAGTGGGACAAGACCTTGTAAGAGAAGAGCTTCACAAACTAGAAGTAGTTTCTGCAATCTTTCTGTGCCCTAAATGTTGTAAAGGGAAAAAACACTTAGCAGAAGCATACATAAAAAATAAAATAAATAAATACCCCCTCAAGCAGCTGCTTGCCACAGAGGTCTGACAGGAACCTGTCAGTTTATATGCCATAGTAGAAGGTCTGAGAGGATGGCAGGACCTCAGCAGAAAAACGACACGTACATCCATGCCATATCCGGGGCTTGAACCCAGGTCCCGTAGATCAGTAGCCAAGCGTGCTAACCACTCGGCAACAAAATTTAATATATTTTACTATTTATATTTTATTATGAAAGTTTTGTTATAGTAGAGGTTCAAGATAAAAGTATTGACAATAAGTATTTCCCTTAGTTCGCAATTTGCATAAATTTTATTCCTTATTAATTTAAACTGAAGTTTAAAAAGGTGTTTCTTATTCTTTTCTAGTTTATTTCAAATAATGTTGTTCATTACAAGAGTGCTAGTACCAGAGGTAAGAAAGATAAATAATGTAAATTAAAAGTATGTAAATCTTTGAACAGTGGCATGCCTAAAAAATTATATTGGGGAGGATGAGTAACCAAGTTAAAGTGGTAGGAACCTTAATTTTTTCAAGAATATTTTGGAAAAGATATCAAAATATGCTTCATCCCAAAGCAGATTATCGGACCTTTAAGTTCCTTCCCACGCCTTTTAGGCCTGCTACTATATCTAAGTTAATATAAATTCTAATAATTTCCTTAATTTAATCTCAAACTTCTATATTGAGCTTAAAAATGCAATTAATGCTGTTCTTGAGTGCAGCAGTCTTCTCTTGAAATAATTGTCAAGTTCTATGTCATCAAGCATTGGGAAAATTGGCAGTCAACCATTATTTATCTACCCACCCAGAAGAAGTAATATTTTTTTTACATAGATTGGCATAAAAGTCAACAAATTTTATAACTTTTATAATGAATTAAAACAACTTTTAGATTTTTAAAATAGCCTTGAATTTTCATGTCATATGCATAACAGTATAGTTAATGATAAGAGAAATGCTATGCCATCAATTTACTGCAAGAGTGAAGGGAATGAGAAATTTCCATGACTGTTTAATAAATATAAGTACATTAGCAATCCCAAGTACATAAAAGAACATTCACATGTCAAATGCACTTAAGTTCTAGCCAGTCATAGAATATGAAAGCAATATTAATGTCCCTTTCCACAATTACAGTGTTTGTGAATGAAATTTGTAGTGTTACTTTTGCTTAACTAAATTTCCAACCTTTTTTTGTTGTAAAATTTGGCTGAATGTATATTAACGTCACTGTATCATTTATTTACTGTACCATTTAGTGATTTTAAAAGAGTTTATGTACATCAGCCTATTACTTTTGAACATTACTTTTGGTACTTCAGTTTGAAACTAGTTCATATATCAACTATGCTAGTATGCTGTAGTGTACAAGATAGAAACAAAGTATTCTTCTGTAGATATGCCTTTGTACTCACCAATAAAATTCATAACTTTGAACAGCAATAGTTCTCACTCTGTGTTTAGACAGTGATATAAAGTTAAAAATAGACTGGCTTTGTATTGCAACAGAAAGTAAAGAAAGTTTTTTTTACCATACAAATCCATAGTTTATCCTAGAAATTAATATTGTGGTTGTAAATTCAATTTCTCAAGTATCCCAACCAATTTTGCATGTTTTATTGATTATGCACGACAATTTTGTATGTTTTATTGATTTGCAGACAATTTTGCATGTTGATGTAAGTTTGATTATTATTATTATTACCATGTTTTATGATATTAATGTACTTTAAAGGGGCAAAGATTGTGTCAGACTTGTAACCTTATTTTCTCAGGTTTAAGTACCAACTATCCTTGTATTAAGATTTTTTTCTGCTAATCCCATCCTGCCTTCAATGAGAAAGGGGAACAATTAGAAAGGCAATCATTCATCAAATGAGATGTTAAGCTTTGTTCCCATGTATAGGAGAGCCATATCCTGAGCACATTAAAGAACACACTGAATGACCTTGACTGGTAGCTTCAACTTATCTCCTAACAGTTGTTCATAGGTCACCTTTCTTATCCAAACCTGAGCTCTTGAGGTCTTTGTGACCTGCTTATTTAGTCTATTGTATACACAAAGTGCCACTCAGAGGTAAAACAACCGAACTCACACTTTAAAAGGAAAGAAAAACAATATTTGTTTTAAAAAATGTAATTGGGTAAAATTGTTAAAAAGTTTTAAAAAGAAATATAATTTATTATTAATTTTAAATATTATTTGTAAAAGATGAGCACATAACAGCACAGTTAGTAGCAGGCCTGGCTCATAACCTGAAACTCGTAGATACAAGTTCCAATTTTGCCAGTATTGAAAATTTCTCTGTTTATCTGCAGTAAGAAAGGGGAAATCAATTTGATAGTTCAAAAGCCCCCGTGTGTAAAATCTATAATACAAGAATAATATCACCTTAAAAACACTGGTATAAACGATGTACTTTGTGAAAGTTTCTTGTTATTAGAGGTGCACAGATGAGAAATGCTAAAGAAAAGACAATAAAGTTTGGTTTAATGAAGCAGTATTCACACTTACAGTTCAAATAGATGGAAATAAAAAGTTGTTTCTTGATCGGCGAACTTGATGGTATTAATACAAGAATCACAGATGTAAAATTCATGAACAATATTAACAAGGAAGTCTTGAAGCATATCATAAAAATATAGTATTAGGATCTAGATTTCGAAACATGCTATATGTTCATCAGCAGCAAAATGGTGGTAGTTTCAATAGGAAATCAATGGACTTTGAAATTCTGAAGTTGATATTAATCATGATTGTGTGTGCAGGAGAGTCATATACTATATATACACTCTAAACAAAGAAAAGTATGAGTTGACTAGAAGCTTTCATTTTCCTACAGATTAGTTTTTTTTTTCCTCATCTTTGATTAACCCATTGAGCAGAAAATAATGCTCATGTGTAAAATAGCGTAGTATAATTTATATATGTATATATTTACAATTTTTTTTACAGAATTAGATAGACTCCTTGGTGATACCCAGTGTGAAATAACAGGTAATATTTAAAGTTATTCAGTTATTAAAAAGTTTAATTCTGTTGTATAATGTTCCAGAAAAATGCACATATTTGATAGATTAATTATGCAAGTAATTTTGCCCTAAGAGTTATATGTTTTCTGCTGAAAACTGCAGAAACTAACTAATGGTCAACACAAATCCAGAACGAAAGATAGTGGGGTAGGAACCAAGTTTTTTCAAAGAAAAAAAAATTGTTTTCTTAGATTTTTAGCTTAACTGTTTGCCTTTAGTAAAACTATTAAAATCTGCTGAACACTAAATTGGATTTCTCAATGTGATGTCAGTAGTACCCACACCATTAAGAAAACAGTATTATCATGCTCATCAAAGGTTTAAACCAGTTACACCTTTGCTATGAAAGGCCAGAATCAATTCTTTACAGTCATGAATACATTAATAAATACCAGTGTGATCAAAAAGTTTAAGTGAATGAGCTCAGACTAACAAACGTGGTGGGTGGAGGTTTATCACAGCAAACCTCTCCCATTATTGTATTGAGCCATGACCAGTTATCATACTGCAATATGCTGTGAGCTTCAGTTGTATTAGCATGTATGTTCCACATTTTTTGAAACTGTTGCATTTTCAAATGTGTGAAAATCATCGAGGTAGTAAGTAGGCTGCCATGATCACTGACCTGTGTCTGCTGACTGCTTAAGGAGGCAAAATGCCCATGATGCCTTGTGAATTGGCTGTGGACAATGATGAATGCTATTAAATAATGTGTAGCAAATGATTTAAATGAAGCAGATTATTTAAGATGATTTCAATGTAATAATTAAAACAAAAAATAGAAATAGTTAGTGCACATTTACCGATTATTTCTGATGAAAATCAGATGCCAGAAACTGCCTCTCTTTCTGATTAATTTTGTATCGAATATTTAGAAATTTTTTTTAATTATTTTAATATGTGGCTAATGCTGAATTAAATTGCCTGTAAACTTAGCAGATTTTACTTTGAACTAATTCAAAACATGTGCAATGGCAAACATTTTAAAATCACAATTAAAAAAAAATTAAAATTAAAATTTTAAATTAATTTTCTATTGTTGTAATTCAGGCATATATCTGAAAATTGAAACAGTTAAGTAAATTCTGCAAAGTTGCAGTTGATTAGAATTCAGCTTAAAGATTTATCCAGTAATTTTGTAGTTGAATCAAGTCTAAAACTTTTCACCATATACATGATTATTTGAGGACCTGTTTTAACATTCATATACATTGGTATTCAAAAGTTAAGCAATAGTTCCAAAAATCAGCATATCTTATGTGATAACTGACAATAAATAATAAAAAGTCAGATTTTTTACATAAAAAAGATGCTTAGTTCAAATCTGCACATGAAATTTGCATTAAACACAATTGCACGTGCGAAACAGGTCAGTATGAATAGCACTTCATTTGTATGTGCACATCAGTTCATGTTAATCTTGACATATGAGACATACAAGATAGCCAACCATTGATGGCCAGAAGAATCTTTTGAATGAAGAAATGAGGTGTCAAGGCTTGAGGCTGAACAACATCAGTCTGAGGTAGCCAGATGGCTAAATATGAATCATAGCATTGTTTTGACATCATAACTAGACTCAACATCAATAAGGCAATGTTCTCTTCACTAATTAATCATTTAGTCTGCAAAACCATTTTGGCAGCTGTTGGTCTGGAGACAGTCTGGAACCAGATATCATTCGAGTAGCATCAGCAAAGAGACAGTTTTGGAGCTGATGGTGTGTAGCTAGTATGGGAGGCATCGCTCTCACTGCACAAGCCTTCATGTCTTTGGAGGAGGGACTGTAACAGATGTAAGTTACCACAATGACATCCTCAAATCGTATGTTTATCCATTTCTTATAGCAGTGGGTCCTGATTCCATGCTAATGGATAATAATGCTCTCTTGGTGGATTTCCAATACCTTGAGAGTAAAACTGTAAGTCATATGGACTGGCCTTCCCAATCACCTAACCTAAATCCAATAGAACATGTTTAGGATACTGTAGGACAATGCATCATCAGTTGCCATCCACTTCCCAGGACCCTCTAGAAGTTCCAATCTGCATTCACGCATTAATGGCAATTACTCCCTCAAACCCTCATCGATACCCTGATTTTCAGCATGACAAGTTGTTGTGCAGCCTGGTTCACCCAAAATGTTTTTTATTGAAGAACCTTTTTCATGGTGAAATGTGTTGCATATATAATGGTGTTATGACCAGTTCTCTAACACACTCATTTGCTTACCTCTATTGAAGGAACTGTAACGCTTTTTAGGGGTCTTAGGTGATTACACGCCATATTAAATGTATGCTATCATTGACTTTTGCATACCATTTTGAGGTAATGATTTTTCTAATTTGAATATCTCATTAAATATTCACCGGAATTCATTTATTGTTAGGTATTAGTGGGATGTGTGATCATGGACTTCACCTGTATGTTTCATTAAAATCCAATGAATGACTTGTTTGTGTTTTTGTGTTCCTTAACTTTTGAGCACCAGCATATATATATATAGTTTAATGCATTTTGTTTTGTATTCTGAATTTAATGAGTTAATTTAGTTATAAATTTCTCGGTAACATATTAAATTAAGAGGGGAAGTAAAATTTAAGTTTGTGTTGGGTAGCAAACATAAGCTCAATGGGACAGCAAAAAAAAAAATTGTTGGAGCAGAAAATACCTTGAACTGATCCTATCCCCATATCAAGATCTATTTCTATTGTTCAACTGACAGTTGCACCCAGTTCTTTTTCTAAAAAGCTCCACACAGCAGACAAGTGTACTTTATTTTGATTTTTTACAGTTCTCTTTACCAATTTAAAGGTTGCTTCCATATTTTAATTGATAGCCATGCTCATCTTGAACTGATACCACATGAGACTACAGACAATTACAAGAGGAATCAAAAGGGTTATCCTACTTGCAAGGTCATATAATTTACTAAAGAACATTGTAATACATAAGTCTATGGTTAAATTAAGGATCTGAACAATCTGAACATTAGTAATGTTGTTATAATTTGGTCATTTAGCCCAATCTTAGTATTTTGTTAATCAGATTTGAATCAATTGAAATATCCTGGGCATGAAATCTGTGAAAATAAATAATAGCCTGTCAGTTTTTTTTTTTTTTTTTATAAATGTTACTGAATGGTCAGTTGGCTTGAAATTTTTAATATTTTTCACACTGTTCTTGATAAAATTATTTAGGACTCAGAAAATTTATTGCACTAGACTCACTTAGCTCATACATATACATCTCTTTTTACAGAAGTATTACAGAATCTACAATCTTTTTTATGTTGCAAAATAAAAATGAGCACATAGTCTATATTAGGGATTCTCAACATGTGGTACGCTGTAAAATTTTTTGGGTATGCCATGAGAGCTCAAAAGTCGCTAGATATATGTTATATATATATAAATATGTTTTATTTTATTCCCATTGTTATACTATAACTATAGCTTTATCTATCTATACAAGGGGTACACCAGTTACATACACATTTCCCGGGGGTACGTGAAGCATAAAAGGTTGAGAACTACTGGTCTATATCATCAAAAAATAATGAATAAGTTGCCATAAGAAGATGAACTTTTATTACTTAGAAAGCTTTGAATGAACATATCTATCATATCTATTTTATACTCCATATCTCAGTGGAGCTGTGGTTGTCTAAGTTAGTAGTGTGTCAGGCTTATAATTTTCAGTTCCTAGATTTCAGTCCAAACTGTGCCTGCATTGAAATTTATCTGCACTAAATCCCTAGTCTTTCTCAGTCAGAAAGGGGATGCCATGGGTTTGAAAAGACTGCTGTCCATTGGATGAGACATAAAGTCATGGCATTTGTTCATGTTAAAAGAACATACTGGATAGCCTTAATGAGAGACTACCATCGGTTCTATCTAAATCTTTCTTTAATTTCATTTACTTGAATCACTTAATTCATGTCATTCCTCTGTTTGTTTTTAAACTCTACTCCTTTTTTTTACTCAAGGCCATAGTATGAAATCATTAACAATTGTTATTTTGAAAAGTATTTGACTTATTACCATAGTATGTACTGAAATTTTGAGGTTAATTATAATTTCAGAAATTTGCATTTATATTTGTTTTGAATTCATTACACATAAATAATCAAATATTGTTTTACCTTTCAGATCATGAAACACAAATAATGCATAGATTACAAAATGTGATTCTGGAAATGTCACAGGTTCTTCTAGATGTTGTAAAATACTCGGCAAAATTAGATTGGTATGGTATCATTTGTAATGAGTAATTTTAGTTCATATTTCTTGTGAAATTTTTAATTCACATTTTGTATTTATTTTCTAATTTAAATGCATACTACATATGAAAATCTTGACTAATGAAGCCTTTCTTGTTACTATTATAATTTATTCAAACTAAGCAATATTAATATTTTGCATTTCAAATAATATTTGCTTGTTTAATAGAATAAATCAATAAAAAATTTAAAAGTTAAAAAAATTTTTAAACTTTATTTTGTTTAAAAATTTATAGAATTTAAATAAGCTTCCTGAAGAAATTATTAATTATCTTTTATATATTTTATTAGTTTGATCTCTCTTGCCATTTTTGCCAAAGAATGTAACTACATTCAACCTGAACTAACAAATGAAAGGATGATAAGTATTAAGAAAGGAAGGTAAATATGTCAATTACATTAACAGATGTGTGAATTGTTTGTCAGATCTGCCATTTAATGTTTATAATTCATATTTTTGTTTTAATAATAAAGTTGAGCTCTAGCTCTCAAAAGTTATTGTTAATGTAATGTATATATTAATATGTAAAATATGTAATGTTTTTAGTGTACATCTACCAAATGCAGATTGGCCTGATTTATCCGGAATATGGATGTTAAGTGTTAAAGTCAGTCAAAAAATTCTAACAAGTCAGATTATTTGTTTTATTAATGTAATTCTACACTCAGTGACCACTGAATTAATACCACCTCCTAAAATTGTGGGATCTCCTTGGTTTCAAATAACTGCCACAGCACATGACATGGCATGAATGCATCTATATTATGATAACCATAAAATGTCCCATAATTGAATAATCTGCCATTGTATTGCCATTGCACAATTTCCTACAGATGTTCAATGGAATTAAGATCTGGGAGTTCTAATGTTCTTTGAAGCAAAGAGTGTACTTGACTTGCAACAATATCCACATGTTTCATTTTTCATCTATATTGGAAGACCAATAGAATATCCCCTAGTCATGACATCACTTCTACCAGCTTACATTGTCCATAGAATGCAAATGGGATACATTGCCTCATGCTGTTTTCACCACAAATGTAGCTATCCATCTGCATGGTACAAAAGATATTGTGATTCATCAGACTAACAGATCTTTATCCAATCTTCCATGGTCCATGCTTGATGTTGGCAGTTTTAGGTGTTTGGTCAGTAGCAGATGTCATTTTGGGCATATACCCTAATATATCTGTTAGATAAGGCTAAAATATCTGTCCTTGCTTGGTATCATGACCTTGAACAAATTGCCATCTAGTAAAGTATTTCTGTAATAGACTGATTTCACAGCCAGGAATTCACATAATAATCCACATTGAGCTACTCTGCCTGTGATGCTTGTGATTTGACTGCTTCAATTCTGCTGGTTCACCCAAAATGTTTTTTATTAAAGAACTTTTTTCATGGTGAAATGTGTTGCATACATAATTGTGTTATGACCAGTTCTGTAACACACTCATTTGCTTATCTCTATTGAAGGAACTGTAACGCATTTTATAGTTCAACATATGCCTTAGAGATTTTGTAATAGAAATATAAATATTTTTTCACTTTTATTAAAAATATTTTCAATTTTCAAATATGTTGATTTTCAACAGCAGTTGTAGATTGATAGATAGATGTGTAGGTAGATGTAGTAGATGTAGTTACACAAAACCAATTTTGTAATTGCAGATTTTACTGTTTGAAAATTATTTTTCTTTAGCTCTAAATGTTATGATTTAAATGAAATTTAAAAAAAAACAGATTTTTTCTTAAATAAAATCACTGTCACAGCTTAAATATTTTGCTCTCCTTTACACAAATTTTTTATGCACCAATCACAAAAGTTCTTTGGTTACTGATCACCTTATTGAAGAACATCCTCCTTTAATCATCTTATCAGATGGGACATTAAGCCGTGGCTCTATGTGCAAGGAGAGTTTTACCCTGTGCATGTTAAAGAGCATGCTGATGGCCTTGACAGGAGGCTACCATCTGTCTCCCAACAGCTGTTCCTATGGGTCCCCTCCCCCAACATTCTCTGAGCCTTCATGGTCCTTATGACCAGGCCATTTAGCCCATTCTGCACAAAAAAGTACTCTTAGAAGTATAACAATCCAATCCATCATCTCATCTGATTGGAATTGACCCCTGACAAGATCACTTTTCATTTTCCCAAATTCTGTGGAAACAATGCCAGTTGTTTTGTTACTGATCCATCTGATGATATTATCTGCCACCAGGGCTGTGCCTAGCCAATTTTTCACCTGGGACAAGAGTTATTTTGCAGCCTATTGAATAGTTAATTTTTTGCACATGGTAACAAAAACTGACCATGTAATAATTTGAAATTACATCAGAAGGTTTGATTTGCATCCAGGCACATATCTTATTCACCCCTGCCTTGGCACAGCTTTATCTGCCACGATTAGTTTTTCGTCTGTGATGATTGTCTGAGACTGGCCTAGGTAAAGATTAAATAATCACTGTTTACATTCACATGTGATTAAATAATCACTGTTTACATTAAATAATCACTGTTTAATGACATACAAGCAGTGATTAAATAATCACTGTTTGTATGTCACAACAATCATTGTTTGTATTCAGAATAATACAGATACCAGAAGCTTGTTTTAATTTCACTTACCACTTGTAATCAATTCATTTTCTTTTTAGCATGATAATATGTTTCTAATTTCAGACATCCCCTTCAAGAATTGTGTGTAGCATCATTTGTTCCTAATGATACCTTCAGTGATGGTTTCCATGGAAAGATGAAAGTTCTGACTGGGCCAAATGCTAGTGGAAAAAGTGTGTATTTGAAACAGGTAAATATAAAATTTGAGGTTTTTAATTTAAGAATGGCCTAATCTTATTAAATATCAGTGTAATATCCAGTCAGAGAATTGTGGGTTTAAATTTCCTCATCCCTTGTCTAACCTCATCATTACTTACAAAGTTGAACCACCTAATGCCCAAAATGCTGCATAAGCATCTAGAATCAAAAGCATCTAGTTTCCTGCTATCTTGTTTACAAAGGGTCAGATTTCTCTACCATAACTAACTCTAGAAAAAACCAAGCTATTATACAGTCTAATTTTAGTCTTTAGGTGTATACACCTATTTCTCTCCACAGATTCTTAAGGGGCGGGGGTGGTTCAGTCGGTAGCACCCCAGGCTCATAATCTGCAGTTCCCAGGTTCGAGTCCCAGCTGTGTCAGCATTGAGATTTATCTCTGCAAAACTCTCCACCCTGCCCACGGTCAGTAGGGGACACTAATGAGCTTGGAAAGGCCCCCATCCATTTAGAACATACTGGATGGCCTTGATGGGAGGCTACCATCTCTCTCCCAACATCTGTTCCAATGGGTCCCCTCCCCCAATCTTCTCTGAGCCTTCAGGGTTCTTGTGACCTGGCCATTTATCCCATTGTGTGCAAAAAAATGCCACTCAGAGGTAAACCAAACAGTTTCTTAAAAGTGCCAGCAGCAATCCCTATTCGTCTGTTTATCTCATGTCGCATGTCACCAGTATCTGTTATATAGCTCCCAAGATAATTAAAATGAGACATTTGCTCAAGAGTGCAATCATTCAGATTAACCAAACTACAACCTGCCTGACCAGTTTCCATCACTTTAGGTTTCCCTCTGTTTATCACCTAACGTACTCTACTATCAGTCTCATCAACAGCTCTAACGAAAGAGTTCATCTCATCAAATCATTTGCCAAAAGGTCAAAATGATCAACATAATCTAAATCAGAAATTTTCAGATCTCTCAACCATTTAAGCCCAAAATCTTTCCCTTGCAGTGAATTTCGCATAACGTAATCAGTAGCCAAATTAAAGGGAGAAAGGAGACAAAGTGCATCTTTGTTTAATACTGTGAAGTAGTTTTAGAATTTCCTATCCAAAAACATTCAGTCAAGAACATATTCCATTTTTTTTGTACTATATATATGTATGAGAAAATTATTTTGTTTAATGCAGAATTTTACAGGAACATATTATATTTATATATCATGCTAAGTATGGAATATGTGTTCTTGATTACTTAATA
The DNA here is from genome assembly GCA_038380435.1 of Ryuthela nishihirai. NCBI lineage: Eukaryota > Metazoa > Arthropoda > Arachnida > Araneae > Heptathelidae > Ryuthela > Ryuthela nishihirai. Next base: position 17,799,372 of record JAWZYU010000022.1, read on the forward strand.
TAGTTTTATAAATAATTGAATAGTTATTCATTTAAATGTCTTTTTCTTGTTAAAAATGTGTGATAATATGTAAAAGCATGTTTTTGTGTTTCAATTCATTGTTTTGATTTAGGTGGCTCTGATAGTTTACATGGCTCATATAGGAAGTTTTGTACCTGCAGAAATAGCAAAAATTCCTCTGGTTGACCATATCTTTACTCGTATCCAAACATTAGAATCTGTTTCAATCAGTCTATCAACTTTCTTGATAGAACTTAATCAGGTAAGTGGATACTTTAAAAATGTAAAAAGAGAAATGTAAATGAGAAGGCTAAAAGAATTTTGTTCTTAACAGATAAGCAGAATGTAAAGAGAGAAGTGTAAACAAAATGTATATGATGTAAAGATTATGTTAGTCTTATGCTTAGCCTAAAACTTTGAGTTTGATGTTTCAGTGCTTTTATCAATTTTAATCTGGAGTGTTATATTTTTTTTTCTATTGGTGCTTATCAATCTGAAATTTTAATATTCATTCTTATCAAGCTGTAACCAGCAAAAGCTGGTCATATCAAATCTGTGAGGTTAAGACTCAAAAGTTTTAAAAAACTTTATTTTGAAAATTATATGATTTGTATATTTTTTAATTATGAACTTTTTAGTTGTTGAATAAGACTAAGTTCTTAGCAGATAAGATATTTTATCAAATATAGTAATCTAACATACTAATAAAATCAGAGATAATTAACCCTTCCAGTGTCCCGCCTGAAAAACTGGTTTATGTCCAGAGAAGCCCAGCTATTTTGTCACTATGATCGGCTAAAAATGAATAATTTTATAACTTTTTTTCCAAATAGCTGTGAAAGGAATTATAGCATGTTATATGCCAAATTAATCAGCATTTAATTTGGATTTTCTAAAAATAAACAATTTAAAAAAAATTACTAGTTTTATTTTAATAGGGTATTTTGAGTCATGTAATAAAAAAATGCATCTGGCAATGCAAATAAAAACTTATTTAAAAAAACTAATAGACAGAAATAATAATAGTTTTCTCTGTAAAATAAACAATTTAAAAAAATGACTTATTTTAATAGGGTATTTTTAGAGTCATGTAATAAAGAAATGCATCTGGCAATGCAAATAAAAGTTTATTTAAAAAAACTGTTTATTTCTGAATAATAAAAAATAAATATTTGCTTGAAGCAAGAAAATTACTCCTTTTTTGTAATTTTTTTTCTCTGTACCATACTTTGAAAAAAGTCCTGGCTGTTTGCCAACTATGCTGAGTCATGCACAAGTCAACATTAGAATGTTTTTAAAAATAGCAAATCAATTGAAATAGGTCATGTTCTTTACCAAATTAAACATAATTTAATTCTGAATTTATGAAAAAAATTTAAACAAATTTATAGCATATTGATTTTAATAAGACTTTTTCATGGTGATATAGTGAAAAAAATAGATCGAATGATATTTTCTGTCCTGTTTATTTTATGAAATGGATTATCACTTTCTTTGCTGCATTTTTTTTTCACTAAATTTTTTTTGGGGGGAAGGGGCAAAGCAAATAAAATTGGGTCTATATTGTCTGAATGGACTAGCTAAGATACCAATGGGGGGAGGGGGGTAAAAAATAAAACTAGTCATTTTTTAAAGCATTCAGTATAAATTTAAAAACTTGTAATTTAAAAAAGAAATGCCAAGGGGGGAGGGTGCAAAAACACTTGCCAAAATTGCCTTCCCACACGAGGACTGATTTCCATGTCTAGGAAGTCCCCTTTGCTTTTGTAAAATATTTTTTTTGCTGTAAAGTGAAGAAATATTAAAAGAAAAATTAGCATATAACTTAGTGCAATGTTAAATAAAATGTCTACAGCAGTGAGATGTGTGTCGGCCATCCAAGGTAACATACTTCAAAAAATCGATAATTACAGAAACAAAATAAATTTTTCAGAAATTAAAACTAAAGTTTAATTATAAAAAAGTTAGTGAAATATTAACTTTACAATGGAAGATGATATCCAATATGTGGGGAGGAAGTGTTTTCATTTAAATCATCCATGTAAACAACTGTCTTACAGCAATTTAGCAGATGACTCTCCACACTTCCACATGTGTGAGTTAGCAATTAGAACACCTGTGACTTTCTCTCCTGTGATGCTGTGCACTGCAGCCAGTCTTGAAGTTGTTCTGGCTATGAAGGCTTTATTTAGTTACAGTTTCAATTCGAGTAGCATGAATGACACATAGACTGCTGGAATAAATATTATAACTAATAAAAATAACTAGGAATAGTGAAATAGGTTTAAGGCAGCAATAAGTGTAAAATGGGGGGTAAACAGAGGTATATACTTTGTAATTACTTCCAAAACCTTACGTTTTTAAAAATAGTGACTTTTTGCTGATTTTCATTGGATTTTCAAAACTTTAAGGAAAAAATTTGTTGATAATAGTTTAAAAACTTCTGAGCTTAAATCAGAAGTTTGCTTCAGCAAACAGTAATGTTAACAAATTGGTAATACCATATAGTGTTTCTAAGAAATGGCAATCAGATGGCTTTAACAAATTATTTATGTCATAGTTTAATAAAATATGCATCAAAAGGAAAAATTTAGTATTATTTTTGCAGCATTAATAATGCATTTTTATAAGATATATGTAAGAAACTTTTCAAATGGCAGTTTTTATTTTTTTAAATTGAATTTTTTTTTGTTTTAAAAATGAACATAGACATTTTGGGCCTCTCATTTTAGATTCTCTCAATATCTATATTCATCTTGGACCCTGGAAGAGTTAACCACTCAAGTACCTGCAAAAGAGAACCACTTAATTATATTATGAAATAACCAATGCTCAGAAAATTTCTCAAGCTTTAAATTTTCTTCTTTTTTAGATATCCATTGCTTTGACCTATGCAACTGAAAAATCATTAGTAATTATAGATGAATTTGGAAAAGGAACAGAAGCGGTAAACCTTATATTTGATAGTTATATTTTAATAACTTGATAAACTAGTTGACTATTTTTTCAGTGAAAAAAATTCAATTTAGATTCATATTTGCAAGTTAGTCTTTAAAATTGAATGTAGTGAAAATTGATAAAACTGAATTAATAACTGAAGTTAAGATAATCATTAAAAGTTTTAATTGTGCATATTAATTAAATGTATCTTTTTGTATCCCTTTATAAATTGGAGAAAAATTAACATTTTTGCTCTATGGTTATTAAATCATACATTTAGTTGCATTTCTGTTGTTTCCTATATCTAATATACCACAGTTTTGCCCTGAGTGGGGCTCAAACTCACATCTCCTGAATACAGGTCAGATGTTCTAACCACTAAACTCTAATCAGCTAACTCTCCCTCACCTAATTTTGGCTATAAACATTCTTGTTGTTGTTGTTTTTTTTTTTTATCTATTTTGAGAATGGACAACCAAGTTTCCTCAGTGGAGGTTAATAAATAGTCAAGCATGCTCTCTTGGAGTTATACTCAGGGCAAACCCCAAATTTTTCAGACAACTATTCATGAGTCCCCTATTTACAGGCTATCTGCTGTGCTAATCTATTATTGAATGTTTGATATAATGCTGAGAGTGTGTGAAATCTATGTATTAATCACCATTGAGGCAACTTTGTTATCTGTTCCTGATATAAACAAAAGAAAAAAACAGAAAATTTTATGGTCATAATTATCTGAGAAAGAGCTCTCAACTACTTGTATTCAGGTTTGAATACATGTAGTATGAGGCTTTGTTGCCCTCAACTACATGTATGCAGAAGATTTGTGTTCAAGTCCCATCAGGGTGAAACTTAATTTTTCAGCTAACTCTTCATAAGTCCCATTTTTATAGAATATCTTCTGTGCTACTCTATTTACTATAGATACTACAGTTTATTGTGTAATAGTTATCAGTATTATTATCAGCATATTTTATAACTTCTGTGTTGTAAGGGCATATTTAAATATTCATAATAATTTAGTCTTTTTGCCTTTTTTTTTGAAGATCACAGCATGTAATATATTTATATTCCTGCACCAAATTTGTAATTGATTTAATTGAGCATAAATCTATAATAAAAATCTAATAATGGAGATTATTATACTTTATATCTACCATATCATGCGAATAATTCAAACATTTCATTCACATATTTCAGAAAGGTGGCTTAGCTCTTCTCACTGCCAGTTTGAATTTCTGGCTTCAGAAAGGCCCAGCATGCCCTCATGTTTTTGTGTCAACACATTTTCACAGCTTGTACAATTTGTTGCTCTCAACTACATTACTTCAATTCCAGGTAACAAGCTTATGTGTATTAAAATTGTATTGAATAAAAGATTTTGTATAATGCAGCTTTTTAATAAATAGCAAAGTATTTTTTGCTCTATAATCCTTTTAAAATCTTATTTCTGTATTCTTGCACATAAACATCATTATCACAAATAATCAGATAGAGTGTGTATAAAATTATTTTTAAGTAAAATATATTTTTTATAATGCCATAAATGTCAAAAGCAAAAGTTACCTATTCCAAATCCTGGGACTATTACTGTAGTGATATAAAATATGTTAGCAAATTTCAGCTTAGCATTAAATATAGTAACTAGCATTGCCATCTTAATTAGAACTATTGGAATATTATAGGATGTCCTGAATTCGAGCTAATAAGTAATCTAGATTAATAGTAAGCAACTTTTTTTGGGGGGCAGATTACCATTTTACAGAATTCATACCATGTGCGGGTCAAAGGATATTCATTTTAAAGGTTTACATGTCTTTGCTGTAAGCATTTCCCTCCCTTATTTGATGCACACATCAAAATATAATGAATGCTATAACATTAACTAATTGACATATTCAGTAATTTATGTAAAGTTATATATATTTGTAAATGTTATGATACTGATGATTTCTAAGCTTATTATGACTCATATGAAAGTGATACCCATAATAAGTATATACAGTTTTATTATAATCCATAAATGGGATTATGAACACAAAAATATTATTGAGATACTTGTCTCTGTTCCTGTACCACCATTTTATTAATGGCTGTGTTGATATTCAGTATTAATAATTTATTTAGATTTGTTTTGGTGTTTCCATAACGGTTTAATAACAATTTTGCTTTGTTTTTCACTATGAATCTTAAAAATATATTTTTAACAAGGCATTTGAAAATATTTTGTTGAAATATATTTTTCTATGATGGGATAGATTTAGATTAGTAAGAGGCAATATGTCTGAATAGTTAATTATAATAGCATGACTAATGGGTTTTTTTTTAAACGAAAACTGATATATCCTAGAAGCATTATCAGGCTTGTCCTGGTTTTTCATGCAGGAGTTGGCTCAATTATTAGTGAACCAAACTCTTAAGCTGCAATTCCCATGTTTGAGTTCCACCATGATGTGCCAATGTTAAGATTTATCTCCATTATGCCCTCATTCAGATAGGGGAACTAATGGGTTTGAAAAGACTGCTTTCCACCAGATGGTATATAAAGCCATGGCCCCATTTGCAGGAAAGCCATATTCCCTACATATTAAAGAGCACACGGGATGGCCTTGGCAAGAAGCTTCCATCTCTCCTAACACCTGTCCATCACCTCTTCCCCCAACCTTCTCTGAGCCCTTTGGGTACTTGTGATGTGGTCATTTAGCCCATTGTGTGCAAAAAAGTGCTGCTCAGAGATAAAACAACACAACCCACATACAAATGCATACATTAACACTCAAACTCTGAACCCTGCAGTGTCACCACATGCTAACACAATACCACTGTGCTACTGAGGTTGCAAGCTATTTTATAGTTAAAAAGAGGTTAAATTTATGGCTTTATGTATTTCTAAATGGTTTCTTGGCTTCCTGTTCTCAAAAGACCATATAAACTATTTCAAGAGCCATGAAAAGAAAACAATTACCATGGAAGATCCCTTCAGTAATTGCAAAATATACGTATTAAAATTTAACAATGTAAAAGTCTGATAATCTTTTTTAAAAAAGCTTATATATATCCCCCCATGGTATAATTATAAATAAGTTTACAAAACACATGGATAGCCATAGTGGGCCTTTGAGTAACTTAAAGATAAGTGACCTTTAGGCTCCTGTTGCTCACCACTAATCTAGATGTTTTTTTTAGATTTGAAATTCCATATTTATGTGCTTATAATCATAAATTTGTGAAGCTGCTACATTTTTTTTATAATTTGATTCTTTACATTTACCATAATTTTATTAGAATATTGTTTACTTTTAGGTATTTATTCATATCAGCTGCTATAATTCATATGAGGGGCATTCAAAAATTTCTTGACATGCATCTGCAGAACAAAAACCAATGCATTTACCTCAACAAAACTTTTACTGTCGTTCAAAGTACTCACCTCCAGCATCTATGCAAAGTTGCAGATGTCTACGCCAATTCTGGATCATTTGGTTGTACTCCTGTTGAGGAATACTCTGCAACTCTGAATGAATGCATTTTGCAACGTCTTGCACCCTTGGAAAAGATTTCCCAACGAGTTCCTTTTTTAATTTTTAGAAACAACCAAAAATCAAATGGTTCAAGATCAGATGAATATGCAAGATGGGGTAGCTGTTTGATTTTTTCCTGTGCCTGATAGACTGTATCTTGTTGGGTGCTGTGAGCACTGGTATTATCACAAAGGAGAACCCTTGACATTCCTGTTATTGGATGCTGCTTCTTCATCTCCTTAACATTTCTTGCAAAACAATTTTGGTGTAGTATTAGCCATTTATAGTCATTTTTTCAGGTAAGTGTCCACATATACCACTCCTTGAGAATTGAAAAAAATTGTGAACATCCTCTTCCTTGAGGGAAAGTCTTGTCGGAGGATTTGGGGACATGGGTCATCTTCTGCAATCCAAACATAGTTGTTGATCTTTCTGGGAGCTATATAGTAATAAAATCATGTCTAATTACCTTTGACAATATCTGTTTGGGGCCACTAGGTTCAAATATTGCCAGCATCTCCTTGCACAAATCAACTAGCCCTTTTTTTGCTGTTCAATCAGTTTGTGGGGTACCATTTGGCATAGATCTTCTGGAACTTTAGATGTTGATGAATACTTGTTTCCACACTGCAATCGATACACTGGCATCTAAATTTATACCTGAATGGTGATGTGTTGGTTTTCCTTAATGAGATGTAATCTCCAAGCTGCATCCTTGTAAAATTGTAAAATCATTCCCCATCTTTAGTGGTCTCCACAGTAACAGTGCACAGATTTCACAGACCAAACTTTATAATCCGCCAGCAAAGAGAGAAATTATGATACAGCCTTTGCTTTTAACACATAATGACAAATTTAGACAAACTTTCAAACAAGTCATAGCTTGTTAACTTTGGAGGAACAAGTGCAAATCTACAAGAACTTGTTGAATGCTTTCTGTACCATTGCCAAAATGATTGGGATAATATTTCCCCTTCCAATTGTGTATTAGAAGAAGAAATAATATTCACTATTAAATTAAATCATTGTACTAAAATTTTGACACATAAAGCCAAATATATTGGGAAAATATTTTGCTCCTTTACTAAATATCTCCAATAATATCAGTACCAAACAAATTACAAAGAATCACACTGGCCAAACAGCCACAAGTTAACATTTGAATTTCAAATATAATTATACCACTACCTATAGATTCCAATTTAATTGAACAACAAAAACAAAACTTTGATAAACATAATAAATGTAATATAGATATAATCCTCTTTTCAGTGTGAAAACTCCCTGAATTATTGCCAATAGTTGCAGTATGACTTTCCATGTCATAACTTGCAAATTGTGTTGTTTTACTTCTGAGTGGCATTTTTTTGTACACAATGGACTAAATAGCCTAATCATAAGAACTCAGAAAATGTTGAGGGAAGGGGACCCATTGAACAGGTGTTAGGAGACAGATGGTAGCTTCTTATCAAAGCCATGCAAAGTGTTCTTTAATGTGCATGAGGCCACAGCTTTGCATCCCATCCAACAGTTGGTGTCCCCTTTCTGACTGAGGGCAGGGTGGGGGTTTAGTGGAGATAAATCTCAACACTAGCACAGGTAGGACCAGAACTGGGAAGTGCAGATTATAAGCCTGACTGTAATGTAAAGCTTATATATTACAGTCATTATATTGACTGTAAATTGAGAGACCTATACTTATACAGGGTGTCCCTAAAGTCCATATGCAGTTTAAAATATTAATAACTTCAGTTACATTGGGAGAAATAAACATGAATAGATCAATAATAAATTCAAAGATTACCTGTTGACATATAATTTGAGAAATAATTTTTGGGAAAAAATTAGTTTCACTGATGAGTGAGTTTGAATTTTTCATTGGTGAAAGTCATCCCCCCCCCCACACACACACACAATATTATTTTCTTAATTATATGCTGACAGGTAATCTGTGAATTTATTATCTGTGAATATATTATTCTTGCATTAATAATGCTTTAGCATCAGTGGCATCCTTATTTAATATCTATATATTGAGCAATATTGGTTAAGTTGCCTTTCCTGATCATAGATGGCACCATCAATGATATTTAAAAGTCACAACTAAGTGGATAAATGGCAAAGTTGGTGATAGCTAATGGTTAGAGCACCTGGCATGTAACTGGGAGGCATGGATTCGAATTCCACTCATTGGTGAAACTTATTTTTTTCCACAATTTTGGATGTAAACAATCTAAAATACAATAGAGAGGTAATTTATTCAAGATTTAGCATATTTAATCTCATTATCATTAAGTTTCAACATGTCCCCATCTTTCATATACAAACCATAGTATAATTTTCTAGTTCCATGAACACATTCTGAAGTTGTCTTTCAGTTATGGCACTGATTACATCAGTTATTCTCGCACAAAGTTTGTCCAAAGAGCAAAGTTTGGATGAATACACTTTAGTTTTAACTTGTCCCCACAGGAAAAAGTCGAAAGGGGACAAATCTAGTGATTGGACAGCCAGTTCCAATCCATCAGGGAAAACTACATTTAGAAACTATCGAACACTATAGTCCTAGTAAAAGGTGCACTATTTTGCTGAAAAACTGTAGTAGCCATAAGTCTTGATTGTCTCAGTTCAGGAATAAAGTAATTCTGCAGTATTTCCAAAAAATGTTCACCATTAAAAACTGTTTCTTCAAAAAAGAATGGATCAATTATGCATTTTTCCTAAGTAGATTGTCAAAAAATGTAATGTCATTTTCAATTGCATGTTTAAAATGGTGACAAAAATCTGATCTTGCATGATATCCTCTTCCAACAATATTTGATGGACTTGAAACTTGTAGACTTGCATATGTTACTTCATTTTCTGAAATCTGAACACTATTGGTTTATTAATGCCTAATTCCAGAGAGCCCATCTTATTGATTTTCGTGGACTGTTACAAAAATCTTGCTCTACAGACAATATTGACTCCTCACATACTCCTGATCATTCAGTTCATGCCTTGTCATTAATGGAATCAGTCTCTTTAAACATCTTCATAGATTTTGTAATTGAATTTCTGTGCACCATTTCCTTTTTGTAATGAGTTGCAAATTTTCTCCTAATTGCTGTTACAGACTTCAACTCAGCTACCAAGAGAACACGATTCACTTTTTCTTCTATTGAACCATTTAACCAACCAGGGTAGATTATCTGAAGGAAAAAAAGTAAAAACCATGAATATTGCATTTTACAGATTGTTTTTGTATCTCCTATAGAACTTATTAATATTTTAAACTGCACATCGACTTAAGGGACACCTTCTATATTTATATATATTGTGCTACCAACATATTAAAGAATTTGCATGTTATATCAATGGGAAACTTACTTCGAAGCTTTATAATTTCTAAACTTTGCAATTAATGGGAAAATGTGGCTAAAGATCATAATAATCTGATTTTCAACCATATCCTTTCAATATTTAAAGAGTTGTGGAAACTAGAATGTTTCACAACAGTAATGCATCATAAGAATTTATCTCAGGAACTAATTAAAGCTTAAAGAAAAGTATTGCTTTGAACCATTTACTGATATTAATATTCGTTTTAGACGTTTTTGCATAGATTATTTCAATATGAAACAATTATGAAATATTTTTGTGAAATAAGATTATTGGTAAATATTCCAGCTTCCATAACTTTTTAACTACTGAATGATCATTGAAAAATCGATATTAAGTAGTTGATTATGATCTTTGATTTATCTGCAGTCAGATTTTTTCATTAAATTTGATATTTTGTAAATTATAAAGCTTTGAAGTCAGATTCCCATTGACATAAAATGGAGATTTTCTAATATTTTGGCAGGGCAATATATAATCCAGTGCTTGCTTAGTTGCCTCACACCTAATGATGTTTGCACAGATGTACACATGGTAAAGAGCATGAAACATGTCTGTCTGATATACTACCTACTCTAAATGTTTAGTCCTTGGGCTATGCTTAGTATTCTCTAAATAGACTCTTTTTTATGCTTAACTTTGTGGTCTGTTAGTATGATGATTAATTTGATGCTTTTATTTTATATATCTGAAAGTTTATCCAGAAAAATTACATTGACAATTTTTGTGATCATCTTAGTTCAATGTGGCTAACTTGAAACTTTCAGACTGTTTAACTTCAAAGACTAATGATTTATGGCCATCACATATGCTACATGATAATATTCACTTTAAATGCATACTTTTACTTTTGTATTAAACTGTCCAGATGGCTGAAGTGTATTTTCATGCCACCCCTATTAGTCTAGTAGCATTACTTATGTGAGAGCATTGCTGCACAACCATTACTTCTAACTTACTATGACACTTAGTCGACCTGAGAATGGAATAGAATCAAACACTTGAAAGGTTAACATGCTTCTAGGAAATTGCTGCCAGAACCCCTTTGAATATTGTCAACCAATTAACATAAGAAAGGACATTCATAAAGGACTTCAATGATTTATGTGCTTCAATAAACACCTGGATTTGTGCTACCTTTATGTGAAGAATATCACTTGACATCTCTGCAGTCTCAATTCATGCAGACAATCATTCTTATAACTGATATGTTCAGTTAAGTTACAGCTTTATGACTAAGCATTCATCAATGGTGCCAAAGTAGGAAATCATCTTATCCTGTACAATGTTACAGTCTTTTACTTTTTATTGAATACTAATTTTAAAATCTTCTTGAATTCCTGATATAACTATTTAAACAACTGCTGTCTTTAAAAAAACTTATTTTTAAATATATATTTTTATACAGACAATGGAAGTCTTAAAAAATGAAGAAGAATTAGTATTTCTCTATCAATTAATTGAAGGACGAGCAGATGGTAGTTTTGCTCACAATGCTGTTTTACAGGCTGGCCTATCAAAAGATTTGACAGAAAGAGGAATGAAAGTATTTAAATTTCTGCTTTTTACTATACTTTTTCATTGTATAAACAGTTTTATTTTAGTAAAATTTCTTATTAACATGTATAAACATTATAAATTCCATATCTAATATATAAAGAAGAAAGTGTGTTTGTTTGTATACTTGTTGGTTTGTCTGTCCACTCAGCCCCCAGAAGAGCTAGTGACCAAACTTCACATGAATGAATGTTCCCTTCACTCAGGGGAAGAGTATAGGCTATATTGGAACCTGCTGGAGTCAACCATAATTGAGTGAGCTTGAATTTCTCAAAATCCCCATTGATTTAACATTAGCTGTTAAACATCAGTATCTCTCATAGATTCTCATAAACATAGCATTACCAGTTATTCAAATTCACATGGGGAGCGACATCTACTACATATAGTGGAGTTGTATTTTACATGGGGCTTTGGAACTGAGGCAGATGACCTCAGTTCTAAAGTCGAGTGCATAAGGCAAAAATCACGTATAGTCAAAATTAACTCAGAAAATCCCTTAAATTTTCCAAAGAACACAGTATACATGGTTTTGTGTATACAGCTCTGTACAGTAATATGTATAAATGTACATAAAATAATATATATACAGTAATGTATGGTATATAATAAAGAGTACATATGCAAAATATAATTGCCCAGTATTTTTAATTATATGAACAAAAGAGAGATGGAAGAATGAAAGAATAAATAAGGACACTTTTGAGGTTGAAACAGTTAATAAGACTATTAAGACAATGTTGGTTGGCTTTGAATTCCTTCTTATCAGATGGCTAATCTTCTTCTGTGGGAGATTTGAACAGTGCATAGAGGCTAAGAGCCATTATTTTGCAAAGTGTTGCTATTGATAGGCATATATTTAAGGTTTGTGTCTTCCAGCCTTATGTTTAATGTCTTTTCAGTCTTGAGTCTTATCATGCACTTGACTCATCACATTAGTAGTTATTGGAGCATTTGATGCCATGGCTTGGCTAATTTCTCCCCTCTCAAATCTTGATAGCATGGATGCTAGATTTGTTGTGAGGTGTGACCATATTTACTTGCTACATTCGGGACAGACATACCTTTTTTTAACAAGTCCATCACAACAAGTTTTCCCTCCAGTGTTAGAACAGATCTTTGTTTCTTTGGTTGGGCACCAGATGAAGCAGTTGGCTTGTGTTTAGGGGCCATGTTGTACAAAAAATAAATAATCTTCAAACACTATGGCCAGATGATCACAATGTGAGAGGCACACAGGAACTGCAACTGACTGAAAGAACAGCAGATTCACATCTCTCATCTCATGCTCACTTTGGGGGCACTCATTGAGTGGAATGGTGAGTGGAATCGCTTACACTACCTAAATCGATATTTTTTTTTGCTGAGCACATATAATTGAGTTCGCATGTTAAATGCACATATGATGCGATTTCACTATACTTTAAAGAGTTTCAGACCTATTCTAAAAGAGTGGGATATTTTTTTTACCAAGGATAGGTTGGAGGGAAGGATAAAAATAATATATTCCCTACATTGCAAGCTTTCATTGGCATAAAAATGATTTATTATATACATATTTTAAAGAGTTTCAGACCCGAGAAATGGCGGGTAAATCTGATAGTGTGATATAAAAGTATAGTCTGTATTTTCAGGTAGGGATAATTTTTATATTAAAATTTCAGTGCATGTGGCCCAGTGGTTAGCACACTTGGCTACTGATCAAAGGGACCTGGGTTCAAACCCTGGATAAGGCATGGATGTATGTGTTGTTTTTATGCAGAGATCCCACCATTCTTTCAGACCTTCTATTATGGCATATAAACTGACAGGCTCCTGTCAGACCTATGTGGAAGCAGCTGCTTGAGGGGGTATTTTTTTATTATAGTATATGTTAACATAAATAAGTACAAGAGCAAGCAAGATATCATAGGTGTAAAATGATTATTGAAGCATATAAACTGCAGGGTCTGTAAATGATAGTAAGGCATAAACTGGAAGGAGAGCTATGTACCAATCCCCAATGATGATGCACAGAACTAGCCAGATCTAGCACCTAATGTCTGATCCCACCTTCTCGTGGTGCAGGCCATTAGTGCCTTTCAAAAGAGATATTCTCTTTTGAAAGGGAACTGTAGGGGAGGTCTGCCTGTTCAATGTGGCCTACTGATCTGGTCATCTATGGCTACTTTTTTTCTTTTTTTTCAACCCTTCTGAGGAGTGGTCAGCTTCACAGGGTCCTGGTGTTGACTATTTATATCCACTAGACTGGGCTGGTTTATGGATTTGAGATTGATTATGGATCCTAGACTTGCTGCACTGGTAAGCCCAGGGGTGTAGCAAAGGAATATGGTTGGGGGGGGGGGGGGGAGAAGTCAAAAATTTTCCAACTCGAGCAAAATTTTGGCAAAATTTGCCAACTGAGCAAACTTGCTTAGATTTTTGCTTGGGGGGGAGGGGAGCCAATTTTTAAGTCTCTCCTACATTTTGACATTTGACTTCCAATTCTGCCAACTACCTGTAATTTGCTATTTGACTTCCAATTTTGCCAACTAGCCATAGTTTCTCAGAAATACTTCCAATATTTACATTTTGTCTGAACTGTATCAAATCAGTATGAATTTTTGCCTTGATTTGGTCAAATCTCCTTAATTTCATGAAACTAATCCCAATCTTTACATCTCTCCTAAATTTGCCAAATACTTCAAACTTTCGAACTCCCCATTTTTTTTTTTTTTTTTGTGGAAAATGAAGGGGAGTTGTCAAAATTGAGGCAACTTGGCAAATCTGAGGCAGTTTGGAAAATGGAGAGACAGCAAAATTTAGAGCAGTTGGCAAAATTCGGAGTGACTTGGTAAAATCTTGGGGAGTTGGCAAAATTCAGAGTGACTTGACAAAATCTTGGGGAGTTGACAAAATTCAGAATGAATTGGCAAAATCTTGGGGAGTTGACAAAATTCGGAATGAATTGACAAAATCGTGGGGAGTTGCCAAAATTTAGGAGAGTTGGCAAAAAAAACTAGGGGCAGTTGGCAAAATTTGGAGTGACTTGGAAAAATCGTGGGGAGTTGCCAAAATTCAGGTGAGATGTAAAAATTAGGATTTTTTTCTGTAAAATTTTGGCGAGTTGGCAAAATGTAGGAGAGTTGGCAAAAACTAGGGGCAGTTGGCAAAATTCGGAGTGACTTGGAAAAATCGTGGGGAGTTGCCAAAATTCAGGTGAGATGTAAAAATTAGGATTTTTTTCTGTAAAATTATGTAGAGTTGGCAAAATTCGGGATGACTTGGCAAAATCGTGGAGAGTTGACAAAATTCAGGTGAGATGTAAAAATTGCAATCTTTTTCCTGTAAATTATGGCGTGTTGGCAAAATCAAGGCAGCTTCACAATATCTAGGAGAGTTGGAAAATCTTGGGGGAGTTGGCAAAATTCGAATCCACTTGGTAAAATACAGGCAATTTGTGAAAATTGGGATTGTTTTTGTGAAATTAAGGACAGATGATAAAATCGAGAAAACTTTGCAAAATCTAAGTAAGTTGGCAAAACTGGAAACCATTTGGTAAAGTACAGGTGAGTTGTAAAAATTGGGATTGGTTTTGTGAAATTAAGGAGAGTTGGAAAAACCAAGTACTCTTGGCAAAATCTAGGGGAGTTGGCAAAATTCGAAGCCACTTGGTAAAATACAGGGGAGTTGTGAAAATTGTGCCTTTCTTGTGCAATTAAGGAGAGTTGATAAAATTCGAAGTGGCTTGGCAAATTCAGGGAAGATGTAAAAAGTGCGATTTTTTCTGAAAAATTAGGCGAGTTGGCAAAATTCGAATGCACTAGGTGAGTTGTGAAAATTGAGATTTG
The DNA here is from genome assembly GCA_038380435.1 of Ryuthela nishihirai. Classification (NCBI taxonomy): domain Eukaryota; kingdom Metazoa; phylum Arthropoda; class Arachnida; order Araneae; family Heptathelidae; genus Ryuthela; species Ryuthela nishihirai. The sequence goes on from JAWZYU010000022.1 coordinate 17,814,601, forward strand.
TTTTGTGAAATGGAGGAGTGTTGGATAAATTGAGGAAACTTAACAGAATGTAGGGCAGTTGGCAAAATTCGAATCCACATGGAAAATACGGGCGAGTTGTGATAATTGGGATTGGGTTTGTGAAATTCAGGATAGTTGACTAAAATCGAAGAAAGAATTTCATCTCCACATCTCACCTGAATTTTGCCAACTCCCTACGATTTTGTCCAGTCACTCCAAATTTTGCCAACTGTCCCTAGATTTTGCCAACTCGCCATAATTTTACAGAAAAAAAAATCCTAATTTTTACATTTTACCTGAATTTTGCCAACTCCCCACGATTTTGCCAAGTCACTCCGAATTTTGTCAACTCCCCAAGATTTTGCCAAGTCACTCCGAATTTTGTCAACTCCCCAAGATTTTGTTAAGTCACTCCGAATTTTGTCAACTCCCCAAGATTTTACCAAGTCACTCCTAATTTTGCCAACTCACCTGTTTTTACTAAGTGGCTTCGAATTTTGCCAACCACTCTAAATTTTGCTGTCTCTCCATTTTCCAAACTGCCTTAGATTTGCCAAGTTGCCTCGATTTTGACAACTCCCCTTAATTTTCCAAAAAAAAAAAATTACAAATTTTCACAATTCACCTAGATTTTATAAAGTCGCTTCAAATTTTGCCAACTCCGAGTTACTTTGGGGGGAGCCTCCCCCATCCCCATCCCCCCCCATGCCTACACCCCTGGGTAGGCCTTTGTTGAGCAAGAATCTGCCACTGTGTTTTCTTTTTGCTTGTTGGTTGCAAACACTAAGTGAGCAGAGGATCAGGATATCAGCAGCAGCATCAAGCAGCCATGGGCTACGGAGGTCCAACCAGACCGTGAAATTTAGTTCTCCAAGCATGTTTGTCCTGAGCTACATCTGCATCCGGCCACTGCACACCAATTCTAACAAGATCCTGTTTGACATTGTCTGCCCACTGCATCCTAGGTCTCCCCTTCTTTCTGAGGCCTTTAGGCACACTGTTCATAATTATATTCGAAAAACCTATAATTTTTCATACGGGCAACATGGCCAAACCAACGGAGTCTCTCTCTGCACAATATGCTGCTTAAAGGAGGTTGCAAACTCCTTTGCCTAACCTCATCATTAGTTGCAAAGTTGAACCACCTATGCCCAAGATACTGCGTAAGCATCTGGAATCAAAAGCATCTAGTTTCCTGTTATCTTGTTTACAAAGTGTCCAAGTTTCACTACCATAACTAACCCTAGAAAGAACCAAACTATTATACAGTCTAATTTTAGTCTTTAGGTGTATACGCCTATTTCTACACACTCTCCATAGATTCTTCAAAGTCCCGGCAGCAATCCCTATTTGTCTGTTAATCTCATGCCGCACATCACCATTATCTGTTACATAGCTCCCAAGATAATTAAACTGTGACACCTGCTCAAGACTGCAACCATTCAGATTAACTGAATCACAGCCTGCCTGACCAATTTTCATCACTTTAGTTTTCTCTCTGTTTATAACCAAACCTACTCTACTACCAGTTTCATCAACAGCTCGAATGAAAGAGTTCATCTCATCAATATCATTTGCCAAAAGGACTAAATCATCGGCATAATCTAAATTAGAAATTTTCATATCTCCAGTCCATTTAAGGCCAAAAACTTTCCCTTGAAGTGAATTTCGCATAACGTAATCAATAATCAAGCTAAAGAGAAAAGGAGACAAAACGATCCTTGTCGAACACCAGAAGTAATGCTAAACCAATTGCTACAAGCCTTACCAACTCTCACACACGACTCAGTGTTATTATAGAGAGCTTTCATTATGTTAACTAACTTGTCAGGTATACCATATGATCTCACAATCAACCACAAATTATGACGATCAACAGAGTCGAAGCCTTTTTGAAATCAACAAAGCTAGCAACCAAAGGTTTCTGAAACTCTAAACATTTCTCAAGAATCTGCCTAAGTGAAAATATCTGATCCACACATCCCCTACCACTTCTGAATTCACATTGCTCATCACGCAATTGACTGTCAACCAGATTCTTAATTCTATTAAGCACAATCATGGAAAGAACTTTACCTGGAACAGAGAGTAGGCTGATACCCCTATAGTTATCACAAGAACTGCGATCACCTTTTTTGAAAATAGGGATAACAATAGCTCTGGTAAAATCCTTAGGAACCATGCCTTTATCATAAAAGATATTCAGAATTTCAGTCATCCAAGTGGTAACCGAAACATTCCCAGCTCTAAGCATTTCCGTAGTAATTTCATCTACCCCTGGGGATTTATGTAGTTTAAGTTTAGAAACAGCCAAAATAACTTCAGATTGTGTTATAGGGCCAACATTAAAGCCACCAATGCATCTATCATCATTGCAAACAATGGGAGTAGAACTAACTACATTGTTTAGAACATCACTGAAATGCTCAGCCCACATAGCCATGACACTTCTATAACCTTACCTTGTTTATCCTTCAATCCTTCTATACCTGTCCGTTTTCTACCACACAGAACATTAACTATCTGGTACAGCTCTCTGCTGTTGTGCTGTCTAACTGCTTCCTCAGCTTTGTCAGCCAAACCATCAAGCCAAAGATTCTTATCAGCAGCTAACTGATCTTTTACACGTTTATTAAATTCACTGTAATGTTTTCTATTAGGACTAGTAGGGTATTGATTAAGGACATTCCTGCAGTTCTTTCTTTCTGAAATAAGCTCAAGTGCCTTATCACTCAAATATATCAGTTGGTAAGTAATCCCGATCAGAGGCCATCACAGGTACCTGAACCCTCACTTAGCTAGTTGTGCATCGTCAATCCTAAACTGGAGTAATGTGTCTCAGTCAGGTCTATGGCTCTTGAAAATGTCCACCTGAAAAGGTTGTGCCTGAAGTTTCTACCAGCATTGGTGACTTCAACCTTTAGCTGAGGAGAAACAGGTCTTTGCCTGATGTCTGCAATCAGGGGGCTGTTTGATATTGTTGGCCCTACCTCTCTCAATAAACCTAGTTTCTTTAAAAAACCTACTAATCATTTTCTCTCTGCAGGTATGTGGAACTTACATAGAAGTTATTCTCTTGATGTCCTGACAAGAATTCCAGCATTATAACCTAGATATTCTAGGCTTGCAAGAGACCAGACAGACAGGTAAAGGTCAGATACTTAAAAATAACTTTAAATTTCTCTTTTTGGGCAGGGAGGATGGAAAGCATCTCCAAAGTGTAGGTTTGCTTCTCAACAGACATGCCAGTGATGCCCTTCTAGGATATGACTGCATTAATGAAAGATTTCTTGTAGCAAATTTAAAACAAAAATTAAAGACTTGATTGTCATCTGTTGTTATTCCCCCACAGAGGACTCTGATGATAATGAGAAGATACATTTTACAGCCAGCTTCAGGATATTTTGAATTCTGTTAAGAAAGGAGATATTTCTCTTTTGCTAAGTGACTTCAATGCTAAAGTTGGTACTGACTGACCTTTTGGGCAGGAGTTTTAGGTCCCTCTGGCATTGGTAGTTCCAATGGCAATGGGGAATGTCTTCTACAGGTAAGCAAACTTAATGGTTTGTGAATAACTAACACATACTACAAACACCAAGACATTTATATATATATGAGTTTCACATGATGGGTTGCACAGGAATATGATAGATTATATTTTAATTAACAGCAAATGGGCTAGTTCAGTTAAAAATACCAGATTATATAGGGAAGCCAAAATTGGGTGTGACCATTATCTGGTCAAAAGTGTCTTGCAGCTGAAGCTTAAAAAATGTTGTGCTAAGGTTAAAAAAATTACTTTTAACACTGAAGGTCTGAAAGATCCAGATATAGCCAAAGCATACCACGATAGGATACTTAGTCATTATTACAATCATGGTTTCTTACTGCTGAAGTTGAAAAAGTATGGGATCAGTTTAAACCGGCATTTCTTGAAATCAACAGTACTCTTTTGGGTAAAAGGGAACAGAGGAAACAAAATTATTTGAGTGATAAAGCTATGGAATTTATTTCTGAAAGAAGTAAGTGCAAGATTAATATGAATTAACACCTACTAGTCCTAACAGAAGGCATTACAACAAGCTTAATAAATGTGTAAAGGATCATCAAAGGTATCAAGAAACTTGATGACACAGAAAAGTGGGGGAGACCTAGGATGTGATGGGCAGATAATGTCAAACAGGACCTTGCTAGAATTGTCCTAGAGTGGCCAAATACAGCAGCTGTAGCTCAGAACAGACATGTCTGGAGAGGAAAATTGAACAGTCTGGTTGGACCTCTGAAGCCATGGCTGCATGAGGATTGTGTGTGTGTGTGTGTGTGTGCGCGCATGTGTGTGCGTGCGTGCGTGCGTGTGTGTGAACTGCAGCTGTTTTGTTTGATACTTCTCTGAAAGTTTTTTAACTGAAAAATTCTTTTGCATATAACACTTTCAAAATAAAGATACATTTGATAATTTTAGGAAATGGCTAATATATTTACTATTAGACATTTTGTCTATTGTACAGCAAAAAAATGCATTTTGGAATTAAAGTAAATGTCTAAAGTCAATTTTTCACTGCTTATTGAGTGGTAAAATCCAATCTTAAAATCATTTTTAACTCTGTTAAGTATAATTTTATATTTGAAGCTAAATAATATGAAACAATAAAAGAGTGTAACTAAGTATGAAAACACAAAAAATGTGATAATGTTCTGAAATTTTACCATTTCTGATTTAAGAAGTTTCAGTTTTGCATAGGAGTTGTTAAAATTGATTATATAGGAGTAGAACCATAAGATTTATATGGATTCAATTGCCCATTAGTTTATGCATGGAAGAGTTAACATTTTAGCAATATTAATATGAATAATAATATTGAAAGTACACCTTTCATATAATAGCTGAAGAGAGATTAAAGATGTTTACCCACAGTGGAATTATTATTCTACCTTTTATGATGAATGGATCTCACATTATCATGTATGCAACTACCCTTACAAAAGACTTCTACTGCAGAGTTGAGAAGACCTATGGAATAAACCTTCCTAGCTACTTCCTAGGTAAGTTACCTTTATCCTTTCAACGTTATCTGAAGATGGCTGAGAACATATAAGAGGGTTGTTCAAAAAGTAAGAATATAAGGCCTGTAATTTCCACTCAGAGCATACAAGTTAAAACTCTTTGGTGTTTCCCAAGATTCCCTGTATTCCAATCTATTTTGCCCACACAAAACATTTACTATTTGATACAACTCCCTGTTGTTCTACTGTCCATCTGCTGCTTTTGCTTTCTCATCTAAACCAAGGATTCTCAACGTGGGGTTATGCATACCCCTTGGGAGTACGCAATAAAATTTTTTGGGGTACACCATGGTCTCAAAGGTCGCTAGATCTAATAAAAAGTCGCTGAGTTGGCATTATTATAATATAACTATAGTTTTATCTATCTATATAAGGGGTATGCCAGTTACATACACATTTCCAGGGGGTACGTGAAGCATAAAAGGTTGAGAACCACTGATCTAAACTAGCAAGCCAAAGATTCATATCAGCTTTCAACTGATCCTTTACACATTTATTGAGCTCTTTGCAATGCTAACTGTTAGGACTAATAGATATAAAATAATAAAATAATTTAAAATAAATACCTCAAGCAGCTGCTTGCCACAGAGGTGTGACAGGAACCTATCAGTTTAATATGCCATACTTGTAATTATTTACCTCACCTTACTATGATAAAATCCTCTCCTTCTGCACTTTGTCTTTGCACACCATTCAGTTTTTCCACAGGGTGTCAAATCAAATATTTTTATTAGCATTAAAAAAATAACATCTTAAACATTTAGTATATTTCCTGTATTGCTTACAGTTAAGAACACATCTTTTAATATTGGCTGGATTTAATAATGGTGTTTATAGCAGTCATTAAGCTTTAACTAGTAATAATGCTTATGAGGTAATGTTATTCTTATTTGATATAGTTGAGTAACTTCAGAAAAAGCTACAATTATATAACTATCATAATGAACTAAAACCATAATGATAGATTTCAGAGTTATTGCGAAGCAGACAGCCAATACCTCCTCGTGATCCAAAGATTGTTGCTGAAAGACTTAAAAGGTAAATAAAACGAATGTATATTTATGTATGTAATGAATAGTAACTTATTTTTCAGTAAACAGGGGCTCTTCTCATAAAAGATTAAAAGTATCCTGGAATCTTTCAGCTTATACACAGTTTTCTGATGAAACATGCAAATACTTACACACATATATATCAATTGTCTTAGTAGTCAGTTTGTTAACCACTACAATTAGTTTATAAATATTCTTAATATTGTACAGTTTGAAAGTTCTTACTTGTCTAAAGTCTGCCAAGTGATACTTGAATGCTCTTTTTGTGAACAATTATTTTCTGACACTGCTTATCTGATTTAACTGCTTACCTGATAAAATAAGCACTATATAATCTGGTTATATATTTTCTTTGTTTTAGTTCTTATTATAGCAATTAATTAATTTATAATGGTATCCTTAAAGAAAGATGGTTAAGATTTCATCACCACAGTTTTTGTTCTTCCACAATGTGTAAAGTATGGAAAACAGATCTGGTTTTAAAGAATACTTTTTCAAAAAATTTCTAGATACTTGAAATTTTTTTTTTTTAACTTTTACATGCTAATAAAATTATCCAGGATCTTTCTTGTTTTCCAAAGAGTTGTAGAAATTGTTCAATCTGTAGTGCAATCCTGTTTCATTATAGAATTGGGAAATATAAAAATCTTTTCCTGGTATGAAGACAGTAGATAGTTACCAAGAATAAAGATGTAGGCAACTGATTAAAATATTTCAGTAATTTACATTCATCTTTATAATATACTAAATTGCTGTCAAATTTTGTATATAAGATTGTCAGCTTGTCATTAAGTGCCATAGTGGCTACGTCATTTCTGTAATATACATTTAATTAAGTTTATCTTAAACCCTATTACTAGAAGTAGAATAAAAGCGTAATTCACTCGAATGTTTTTTAAAATATTTGATTGATTTGTTTCTATTCAACTTGTATTTAATGTAGCATTATCCTTAAAATTGCAACATTCAGTGATCTCAATGGGCTAACTGAGATGTGCCCAGAACCCCCTACCATTCACCATGTTGAAATAGAGATGAGATTATTTGCCTTTTGGCACTTTTTTCTATATTGCAAAAGTTTGCTGGTTGTGGCATGTTTTGGGCCAAATCTGAAACTGTCCTTTTCCTGTCAATTAAAGAACTGTGCTTCATTCTATTGAAGCAAACAAGATGTCATTTATTTGCTGAATGCCTAATCAGTACTTTATCTAAGTGTTCACAAGAAACAGGGCCCAGTTTTCTTCCTGAAACATATTGATAAAATGATGTATGAAACAAGTAAATCATCTTTACTTTATAAGCATGATGCAGTTTTAGAAACTATAAAAGATTTCAGTGATATCAGTAACCAGGAGATCGTAAATTTCAATATTGAATACTAAACTAAAATGGCTTCATGCCAAAGTTTTTGTATTATCTTTATTGAGACGTGAAAGACAAGTGAGTTGTATGTAATTAAACTTTAGTATAATAAAATATCAATAATTGCCAATTTCTTAAAATTAAGATCATTTCTTAATATTGGTTTTTGTCATGTATACTCTTTTCTGATAATGACATTTCAAATAGAAATAGCCTATCTTAAGCTAATATTTTCTCTTACTTGAATTGAAATCAATTGAGTATAATTTACACCAACTGCATTTAGGAATTTACATGCATACAAAATCCTCATGCAGCCATGGGCTATGGAGGTCCAACCAGACTGCATTTTCCTCTCCAGATGTGTCTTTTGAGTCACAGTTGTTGCATTTGGCCACTCTAGGCCAATTCTAGCAAGGTCCTGTTTGACATTGTCTCCATCACATCCTAGGTCTCCCCCTTTTTCTGATACCCTTAGGTATATAATAAAATCACAGTACACATATCATAAATTTAATAAAACACTATAACATTGTATATGATATATAAATAAAACATATCAGAAGTATAGCAGTATAATCTAACAATCAGTGTTGTCATTACTTTAGATTATACTGCTGCTACGTTTTATTTATATATCATATACAGCATTAAAGAATTTTTTATTAAATTTATTTAGGAATTTATTTAAAATATGAATTATATTAGGACTTATAATAAATTATACATATATTAATGTATTTCATTGATATTGTTTGACTTTCATTCACTCTGTTTGGATTAAATACTTTATATCTTATACTTGTGTAGTCATATCATAAAGGATTAAACATTAATATGATCATTTTCTGAACAGTTGCAAGCAAATAAATTACTTCTAAAACTTTAAAAATGATTAAAATTGTCTAAATACAATGGAAGATTTGTATTAAACTTCTATCATATTTAGACAGTTTTAATCTAATTAAAAATCTAATCTGTTAAAATTTAAAGTTCCTTTATAATTTCTGAGACTGAATAATTTTAAGAGGAAGTTTTGGTAAAAAAAAATCTTCTTTGATTGGATTATGTGGTTTTAGTGTTTTTTATTAAGTAGAACAGGATTGTGCTTCTTGCAAGATCATAGAATAATCCAATCAGATGCAACTAGTCCAAACAGTGCAAATTCCTGAACAAGAATTCCATTTACCCGCATTTTATATAACATATAAACCTTACCAAGTTCATCGGTGTTATCTTTCATATCAAGTGGGAGTTGTGGTTAGAGAAGAATATCAGATTATCACTCCAGGGCATTACTGACAACCATCCTGCCCCTTTGTCCCTTCAAGATGATTTCACTCTAGGTATACTGGCCCCACCTGTTTAGAAACTCATGAAATGCCACTGGGTATGGGTGGTTTCTTTTTGATTTATATTGTCTCTCTGCCGAGGTTGCAGACCTTTTCTACGGCATATTTTGCAGCTCTCTCTAAACTCTGTCAAATAGCTACCCAAGGAAAAATATATTTATTACACTTGTGGCCGAACAATTTGCTTTGCATTTGGCTGCAGAGCAAAGGGACCTGGATTATAATCCTAAATGAGGCATGGATTGTTTCTGATTTATATTGTCTCTTCTGAGATCTCATCATTGCAGAGCTTCTCTCTCCCTTTTTTTTTTTAAGAATTCTACATTTTTAAAGTTAAATTAAAAATGTTTATTTTTTAAAAAAGGAAAGAAAGAAGGTACGCCATCCCGTGGCCGAGTGGTTAGCGCGCTTGGCTACTGATCTAAGGGACCTGGGTTCGAGCCCCGGATTATGGCATGGATGTTCGTATTGTTTCCTGCTGAGGTCCTGCCATCCTCTCAGATCTTCTACTGTGGCATATAAACCGACAGGCTCCTGTCAGACCTCTGTGGCAAGCAGCTGCTTGAGGGGGTATTTATTATTTATTTATTTATTTAAGAAGGTACTCATAAAACATACAAACACATATACAGGGACATTCCCATTAGTCTAGTAGTTAAGTAGCTAACCATTAGACCAGGTGTGGGCTAATAATCTGGCTTTAGACTTCTTTGGCATATTGTGCTGACAATATCCTGCCAGACCCTTTTTTTATAGTGCTGCCTGAGAAGAAATTTATTTCATTACATTTTATTACCATACTGCAATGAAATACAAATTGCTAAGTTAGCATTCCAGGACAATAATTGGAGGTTTATAGTTTTGAGTTTCAAATATTGCCAAATTATGGGAACTGCTAATTAACATGTTTCTGCCAGTGGACATCATTTGGGGTCAATCAGAGCTAACACAACAGAACAAGCTTTCCAAATAGCAGTGGTGAAATGCTATTGATTATAAAGGGGCTTGCTCTAATCTCAGTTCAATATAATATTGTCATGAACCTGAAGTGCAAAGAACTTTTGTATGATTTTACTAATATAAAAATTCGAAGAGGTTTTCTTTTTATGAATCAAAATAGACATTCATAGTTTATTTTGCATTTCTCAATTGAATTAATCATATTATTTTAATAAATCATATTATTTTAAAATCCCATTAATTATTATTTGGTAGCATTTTAATATAAGTAGGAGGGCAGAATATAAACATTTGGTATCAAAGAAAGTAAACTCATTGAGGGGAAAAAGGTAAAATTACTTTGGACAGTAAGATGTCAATATGGATGATAAAAAAAATTACTTAAGGGAGAGGCACTTAAGTGTACTTAAGGTAACATGACTGAATAACACAAACTCTTCTGGTGACATAATTTTTATCCTACTACTGTGTTTAGAATTTTCAATATATATTTCATTCTGGGAAAATGTTATATATTTTTAATATTGTGGATATTGAAATATAAACATTTGGCTATATAAATATGTAATGTAGAGTAGCACAAATTAAATGTCAGCAAAAAAAAAAACGGGTCCGAATCGTTTTTTAACCCTTCCAGTGTCAAGCCTGATAAACGGATTTGTAGCCACAAGAGCAAACTTTTTTAACTGTGATCAGCCAGAATAATTAACTTTAGAACATTTTCCCAAATTACTGATAAAAGGAATTATGGCATGTTATATGCTAAATTAATCAACATTTAAAACTGGATTTTGTTAAATAAATTTTTTAACAGAAAAGACAAGTTTAAATCTAATAGAGCGTTTTTAGAGACATGTACAAAAAAACTGACAAAATGCCACATTAATCAACATTTAAAACTGGTTAATTTTGATAACATTTATTAAATTTTAGCAAAAGAGACAAGTTTAATTCTAATAGAGCTCATTTTAGAAACATGTAGCAAAAAAAAAACTGACAAAATGCCAATTTAATCAACATTTAAATCTGGATTTTATGAAATAAATTTTTTTACAAAAAGACAAGTTTAATTTTAATGGGGCTCTTTTAGAGACATATAGTAAAAAATGTATCTGGCAATACAAAAAATTTATTTAAAAAACAAACCAATGAGAAAAATAATTATAAAGCATATCAATGGAAAGGCTATTTATTTATGAATAAGATGAAGATAAATTTGAACTTCAAACAAGAAAATTACTCTCCTTTAAAATATTCTGTAAAAAATTCATTGCCGACACGGCGGGAATTGAACCCACATCTCTCCAGACCTTCTCATTAACATCTGAAATTCAATAGCAACAATTGAAAAAATTTGCCTCTCCTTCAGTATAGATGGCGCTGTGTCAGCCACGGCTCAGTGAAGAATATAAGGTCTTATTCTGAAAAATTTCATTGTCCGAAGCATGGTACAATGGTAGTGCACTCTGGCATGAGAGATGCGGGTTCGATTCCCACCATGTCGGCGATGAATTTTTTTCAGAATATTTTAACTGATGGTTGATGTCTATCTCTACAGGTATTCTATATATTTACTATGGATCGATTACTCTCTTTTGTTAATTTTTTCCTCAATACTATGAAAAAAGTCCTGGATTTTCACTAACTATACAAACTCAAACAAGTCAAATTTGGATTTTTTTAACAAAATAGCATATCAACAGAAATAAGTCATGTTATGTAATGTATTATAAAAAAATAATAAATATTCCCTTAAACAGCTGCTTGCCATTTGAAGGAGCCTGCCAGTTTAATACTCCATAGTAAGTCTGAGGATGGTCAACACAAATATCCATGCCCAGGAGCTTTAACCCAGGTCCCTTTGATATATATTTCATTGATCATCATCAGTAGATATTATTTTATTAATATATATGATTTGATCATTCATCAGTAGCCATACAGAATTTAATTCTGAATTTTATAAGAATTAAAAAATTTAAATAAATTTGCAAACATTAATTTTAATAAAACTTTTTTACAGTGATCTAGTGAAAAGATAGATTTGACTATCAGTATTTAGTTTTTGTGGGAGTCTGCGAATCTGAAAATTTAGTTTCAGAGAAGGTTTAAGATTTTTTGGGGGGGGAAGGGCGAGAAATTTTTTTTGGGAGGGTGGTTGAGAATAAGACTTGAGTAGGGTTTCGTCAGAGTCTGTAAATGGTAGCTAGGCATACGCTGGAAGGAGAGCTGTATACCAATTCCTGGTGATGCACAGAACCTGGGATTGAGCTCAGACAGCTTCTTGTGGTGCAGGCCATTCTGGAAAGGAAGGACTACCAAATCAATGTGGCCTACTGATCTGGTTATCTATGGCTGCTTTTTTTTATTCTAACCTGCTGAGGAGTGATCAACTTTACAGTGTCCTGGTGCTGACCACTGAATTGAGTTTGATTACAGCTCCTAAACTTTCTGCACTGGCAGGTCCTTGTTGAGGGAATCTGCAGTTGTGTTTTCTGTTTGTCTATGGGCTGCCAGCCTTAAATGAACAGAAGCACAGGACCATCGCAGGTACTTGAACCCTCACTTAGCTAGTTGATCATCACCAGTCCTACACTGGACTAATGAGTCTCAGGAAGTTCAGTTTCTTTCTAGAAACTAAAAACTGAGAAAGTGCAATCTTCCTCCAATGTTTGCAACAAGAAGGCTGAGCCAGTGGCACTGGATGGCCACATGCACACATGTCTAAGTAGGTTACACCATGCATTAAGCAACACCCCACCTGGGCGTATCCTCTTTATTTCTTGAAGTATGGAATAGTGGTTTTAATTTCACTTTCGATGCACTGATTGCTGAGATGATTGATAAAAATAATTCTAGAAATACTGAAATTTATTAAAGCAGAAAAACGAAAGTAAAACAGAAGTAAAATGGGAAAAAAAATAGACATGTATTTTGTAATTGCTTACAAAATTCTCCAATTTTAAAAAGAAACGTTTTTAGTTTATTTTCTGGAGAATTTCAAAATTTTAAGAAAAATTCCTAGAATAGTTCAAATTAAATTTGGAAGCTTAACTCGAAAGGTTACCATGAGCAACAAAAAGAAATGGAATCGTAATAGTGCATATCATGTCTAGGGAATGGCAATTAGAGAGTTGGAAGAAATTATTTATGTGGTATCATAATAAAATAGGCATGAAGTGGAAAAAGTAATTATGATTTTTCAAATTTGAATTATCTACTTTTGTGAGATATAGGTAAAAAAAGTTTAAACAGGAATTTCTGTTTTAAAAAAAATCAATTCCCCTGATATATGGAAATTTGATATGTCCTACATCACTGAGAACCTAGAAGATTTAATAGGCCATACTATCTCTTATTATAAGTGCATAATTATACCATATTTCTTCGATTCTAAGACGCCATCGATTGTAAGACACACCTTTAATTTCAGTACCACCAACATAAAAAAGCTTTGATTCTAATAAAAAAACGCTAATATACATCTAACAAATATTTTTATTATAATAGAATTTAATTTACTAACAATAATAGTACCTATTTATGTAGGTATATTATTGATCACTTCCTTCTGAATCAATATCAGAATCTGATTCTTCTGAGCCATCTTATCTTCATTACCCCCATAATATATCGTCTGCTGAGCTACTGAGAGAATTGGTGAAGCAGCATTTTTTAAAAGAGTGCTGCACTATTCTTTCTGGGATTAGCTTCCAAGCTGTTGATACCCATTCCACCAATTTTGATGCAGGTGCTTTCTTAATTTTTCAGGAAGGTGTCAGTGGAAGGTTGTCAGTCAACAGCCAGGTTCCAATTCACCCACACAGCTTCACTATAATGAAATAACAGTGGCCTCAAATTTGGAAAGCGTGGGAAAATACCCACGATAACAGTTAAATTTGGAGGCGGGGTTTCCACGTAAAAACAAAACATTTGGTGCTGTTTGCAAAGCGTGGGTAAAATAAAAAAAAAACTGCGATTTTTAAGACACACCCCATTTTTAAAGACATTTATATGGGGGGGGGGGGGAAAGTGCATCTTAGAATCGAAGTAATACGGTATATTCATCATTTAGTATCAACTAAAATATTTTAAGGAGTTGTGCAAAGTTGTAGCTTAGCATTTCAATGCCTGAGGTGATGCTATATAATACCACCTTTCGGAGAGAGAAATGTTTGAGCTTTTGTTTTAATAAAAATGGTATATATTTAAAGCTTTTTTAATTTTTAGTATATTCAGTAAAAAAAATGGAAGGAAATAGCTTATTCATAGTTCAATAAATATTTTGTGGAAAAAATTTCGCTGAGATATGGGAATTGAACCCACATCTCTCCAGAAACATGCCAGAGTATTCTACCATTTAACTAATGCCAGCTCTGTCTTTTTCCCACTAATATTCAAAGCTTATTCATAGTTTTATTTCTGATCTTCCTTATCATATTAATCAGCAGCCTAAGAGTAAAAAAAAGGTAATGTTATGTGAATTTTAGTGCTTTACCCCTGTACATTTGATAAACAAAATGCAAAGTTTACATTTCGTTTATGGTTATTGGACTTGGTTGCAGATAAAAGGAATTTGGATTTGATTCTTGGATAAAGCATAGATGTTCTTGAATTGTCTTTCTGCTAAGGTCTTGCCTTCCTCACAAATTTTCTCTCTCTCATACTATACTGAAACCGTCTTGTTAGCCCTCTGAGCAAGCAGCTGCTTGAGAGGCTATTTATTGTTATTTACTAATTGATTATTTAAATAATGGGTAGACTTTAAGAAATATAATAATTATTGGAACATTTAAAATAATGATAGTTAAACTTTTACGTGTGGAAACATAATACGTTTTATAATTGTATAAAAATTTACATGAGAACAGAACAAAAATGCTGAAATGTTACGGTTTTTGTCACCCTATAAGTATGCCACTTGAAGAAGGCACCTCACTGCCCACTCCAAGCAATAGCTCAGGAGTCATGTATAAGAAATGCTTACATTGCACAGACCATACTTACGTTTTTAGTTGTAATCATTTGTTCTTCCTATATGCATTTACCTACTTATGATAAGTGCAAGTATACTAGCAAAAATAACAAGGCAAAATGAAGAATACTTAATATAAGCACAAAAATCCTCTTTCATACAGAGTCAGTGCAATAACATAGCATAGGGACATAAAGATTTATGTATGTGCATATGCACATACATAAATCTTTATGTCCCTATGCTACGTTAAAATGTTTTGTTTACTTAATAAATATTTTGTTTACTTTTGATTTATATCGTGGCCAGTAGTCACATATGCATATTAATTTTGAAATGCTTTGCACAATTTGAAGAGAGTTTCACATAGGAAGATTATCAATATTTTCATTTTCAACTTCTTGAAATTATTTTTGTTTTTATAAAATTATTAACACTTTTGGTCCAATTCCTATATACATTGGGGTTCAAAATTAAAGAATAATACACAAAAGTGTACATAACTCAAAATGGTTTTCAGCAAATATGTGCTTTGTGTAGTAGATATGCATTACTAGCCCTAACTAGCCTAGTGGTTAGAGTACCTGACTATTTTTCTGTCAGGCATGTCCTTGTGTAAGTGTTTATGTGTTATATTCCTTGTGTAAGTGTTTGTATGGTGTATGAAAAACCAACACAAGCCTAAAGCTTGGAGGTTATCTCCTTCATGTTTTTTTTTTAAAAAAGGAAAAAAAAATACAGATAAATGTCATAAGGAAAGGTATTGTGACATGACTGAGTAACAAGTAGGATAATGATAAATTGGGTAAATACATGAGTATTGCATATGAGAGCATGAGTTTCCATAATAGAGATGCTGGAATTAGGGATTAATAAAGCTTATAATCACCCCTGACAGCCATACAATTCATACCATTCTTTCTCACACTGTTGATGAAGTAGGTAATGAGGTTTTGTGTAATAAATCTCATTCCTCTACAAGAGCAGATCTGAGATCTTGAAGGGTTCTTGGGAATTGTAAATTTTTATTTTAATAGTTCAGTATTTGTTTAATGTAGAATTATGTATTATCAATTATATTTATTTTGTCCATATAGCATAAGTTATTGTTGTATGTATTGTTATTTATATTAAATGTAAAGTATATAAAACATTAAAACATTCTTGAAATGTTTTAAATTTCCAGATATAATTCAATTAGTGATGAGTTCTTAAAACTCGATTTGGAAAGCATAAATGTGCAAGAATTTTTAAACCGTATTGGGGAAGCAACAGAAATTTCTGCAGTAACACAAACTACTACAGAAAAATCATCAGGACCTATGCATTCTTCATAAAATTCTTATGGACTTATAAAAGGTAAGACATCTTTTCTACTTTTGTTGTATTCTAATAAGCTTAGGTGATACAAATGTTTTAAGGATAATCTTATCAGAATTTAACCAGTATCAGAAGTAGGCCATTGTTAACAGGACTGTAACTTTTACTAGTAGAATTTTTTTTTAAATATTATTTGCAAAAAAATAAATAAAATCTTATATGATGAGTCTCTTTTGAGTATGTTGTATTTTTATTTTGTAAAAGTGTAAAGTGGCAGGATAGAGTGTAAAAAATAATATATGCTGTAATACCTCAATATATATAAAGAGAGAGAGTGTGTCTGGGACAAAACCTACCAATGAAAAAGTAACAAAATTTACTGTTTAATGCAGCAACAAACATGCAACTTGCAGTAAAAGATAGATAAACTCACCAAGTTTAGTTGGTAGAAGTGTGTCACCACTATCCTGCATGCCAGGCATGGGTTGTTTTTCCAAAATGGATGATCAGTTCCCTAAATTGGCCTCCCAGATCCGTGGATTTAACTGCTGTTGATTTCTTTCCTTGAAGATGCATTTGAGATACTGTCCACGAAACTCCAGTAATGAATTTTTATTCACACTTTTACTAAGTAAATTATTTTGATTAACTTGCATCATAGGATCACCACGTTTGGGCAACAATCTCTCTACAAATGCTTGGAAATACCTGGTGAAAGTGAAGTGCCATTTAGATATCTGTTATGCCACTTAAGGTGCTCATGTGGAAATATATTGAAGTTCACTAAAACTTTGTGAGCTTCTCTGTCTTTTATTGCTAGCTGCATGTTTGTTGTTGCATTAAACAGTAAACTGTGTTACTATTTTATTGGTAGATTTTGTCCTGGACACCCTGTATTCAATAAATGAAGTTTTGGTATAATGAATTATGTATATTTATTACCTTTTTTATTACCAATTTAATGATATATAATACTAAGAATAAAATTATAATTAGATATGGATTCTTGAGCAATGTGCATTACAATAGAAATGGAATGATTGTTTATATTAATTATGCTTGGAAAATAATGCAATGTGTTTTTCCTCTGCATTCTATTTAAAAAAAACATTCTTGTATGATGTAATAAAAAATATTCTTGCATTTTTAATGTGAAATATATATTTTATTATCTTCATCTCTATTCCACTTATTAAAATTATCTGAGGTGGAGGGGTCATTGTTCCCTTGATCCTTCATAGATCTGGCAGTAGTGTGAATAGATTTGGCAATACGTTGTTTTTTTTATTTTTATCAGTTAATAAATTTAATAATGCACAGTGAAAAAAAATTTTCAGTATAAATTGCCTTTACAATATTATGGCTGCCAAGCTGTGGAAGTTTTGTAGTATAGAATGATAAATTACAAAGGTTGGGAATGCATTTTCATAATGCTGTTATAAGTTATTCAATATGTACATAGGTTCATTCAATTACAAAAGCTCCAGGAACATGACTATTTCATATATTGAGATATTACTATATACTGAAATAATTTTCATGGAAGTTTAAAAATAAATTCAGACAACACTTTTTTAATTTTTTTTAACTTTTTATTGCTTTACTTAGTAAATGCAGTGATATACTTTAATTTTTTTCATCACCATATAGTTAACTTATAAAAATAAATAAATACCCCCTCAAGCAGCTGCTTGCTACAGAAGTCTGACAGGAGCCTGTCAGTTTATATGCCATAGTAGAGGGTCTGTGAGGATGGCAGGACCTCAGCAGAAAAACAACACAAACATCCATGCCTTACCCGTGGCTTGAACCCATGTCCCTTTTAGATCAGTAGCCAAGCGTGCTAACCACTCGACCATGGGACAGCTTAACTTATATCAGATATTAAATTATTTCTCTGACAAGTGCTTACATCAAAGCTATAGTATATGTCAGTTTCAGTTGACATTTTAATAATAATTACCATTAAACGTTCTAATGTTAATAAAATTGTTATATTAACCAGAATCAGCAGATAATTAAAATGTGAAAAAGTTAAAGCTAAAAATAGTTATTATTTAGAGTGCCAAAAATACATTTTGAAGATAAAATTTATGACCTATTATTTCACCATATTACATAAATCTTATGCCTAATATACTATTTGTTGTCCTTAAATTAAAGCCTATGTCTGAGACAGAATCAAAATTTCAAACCTAGAGCAATAAATGAATGAAATATAGCTAATTATATTTATATCATAGCTTATGCATTAATATTATCAATTTTCAATGACACAGTGCAAGATTTAAAAAACAAATTTTACTCCACAGTTTCCACGTTTTTCCAATTTGCACGATGCACTCCTATACTCTGTACAGGAGTGCATCAGCCTTGTTTAACATCTACGGTGAGCACTTATTTACTTGTAATTTAACATCAACATAAATAGACATTAATAAGTAGCAGCGTAAAGTTCAGAACTTTTGCTGGTAGGCAAGAATGTCATCTAGAAGCTATTGTTGTAAACAACCATCGTTTGAGAGCTAATATTTATTTATACATTGGAAATTGTGGAGTAAAATTTGTTTTTTATATCATAGCATTAAATGGAATATTTTTCTCTGAAAATCTTTTTAATTATAATTTTATTTAAATGGTTTATATTTATGAAGTTTTAATCAGATTTCGTAGTGATTTAATTTAAGAGTAGGAAATGGATAACAAATCTTGTGTTTCATGAAAGACTGCCTTTTTGTTTAATAATTGGAAACAGATGTCAAATAAATGGCATCAAAATGTGGTAGAGGAAATTCAGAAGATTATTAAACTAGTTATAAGGATAATGACTGACCACTACTACTAATAGACTGGTGCTTTAAAGTAATAATACTTTATGAATGAAGACAAACCAAAAATGCTTTGTAAAGGAAATAATAGTACATTTCATTAAGTATATTTTGTGTAAGGAAATTTACATGTGTTATGTCCCATGACATATAATTAATTATAGAAACTTTATATATATATTTAGGCTTCTGAATCATTTCTGTTCTAGACTGAAAAAAATATTTAGTACAATAAGTTCATAATGTGAATTTTTTTCCTTTTTCTCTTTGTTTTCAGGATGAAAGAAATACAAATAAGGAATAAAGCTAATACGATATGCAGAAATATTTCCTTTAGATTTGCTTACATATATGGTATTTATTGAGTTTTACAGTCCTTTGGGATAAACTACATGAATAACAATTTGTTATCAGCTGAATCCCTACAATTCTTCAAAAGAATATGTGCACTATAATTATATCCTTTGCGAACTTATACAGCTGCAATATCTGTATTATAACTATATATTAAGCAAATAGGGAAATCTAATTCGATAAACATAGATATATATTTTAAGTGGTAAATAGAGTTACCATACAAAAAGAAAAATTCAAGTTATATGTATATCTGTATAATACCAAAGATACTATTTCCTGTATTTTCCATATTTGTAAGCAATTTACTAAGGAAATAGAATTAAACTGATATATATCCATACAATCTGTTTTTAAAATATTTTTTTTGTACTAATAATCCTGAAGGCCAGTTTAAAATGAAATGTCAAAAAGCAATGCTTCTTTGATTTGTACACCATTGCTTCTTTTAAATATAATTTCAGATTGCACTTAAGACTCATTAATATATGCCATGGGAAAGTATTAAATTTAATCACTGCTGTTTATGGTATGTGAAAACTGTTATAGTGTTCTTTGTTGTATATAGCATAAAATTCAAACAACAATCAAAAAGAAACTGTAAACATTTCAAAAGTAAATATAGAACATGAATGCTAGCTGACTATGAAGTATAATATCAGCACACTACAGTTTTCTTTCATTTATTACTTTTTAGATTTAGGCATTAGGTATGTTTGAGCAGTAGTCATAAACTCAGTCTCATTGGGAGGATTTAAACTTGTCAGAAAAATAATACTTAAATAAATTTAAAAAGTACTATACATTACATCAATGTAGTGTATAATAATTAAACTTTTATTAAAGCTGCTTAATAAAATATTTTGCAAATTGTTTATTGTCTTCCTCTCAGATTAACTTTTCTGCACAGAATGACATGAATTCATTCCTGCTAAAGTCATGGTATTGACATTATGTCATGCAGGAACTATATACAATTGGTCATATAATTAATTAATTACATTATGACCACTGTGTCTTTATGCAAATCGAAGCAACTGCAGGTAAATGATGTGTGAAGGTCATGAAAAGGTATAAATAACACCTGATACTGAGTTTTGTTAATCAGTGTTATGCTTGTTCTTCAGATGGCAATGGCAGCAGACTAAAGGCCAAATTGTAATGGCCAGACAACTGGGTCAGAGCATTTCCAAGATGGCAAGGCTTGTGGGGTGCTCATGGTCAGCCGTGGTTAGTACCTTCAAAAAGTGGTCCAAGGAGGAAAAAATCGAACAATTGTTGACAAGGTGCGGGCCAACCACAGCTCATCAATGCTAGAGTTGAGCAAAGGCTATCCCATATGGTACAAGCCAACATAAAAAATACTGTGGCGCAACTTGCCCATAATTTGAATGCTGGTGACGGGAGTAATATGTCGCAACACACAGTACATCGAACCCTGCTGAAAATGGGGCTGTGTAGCGCAGGCCACTCTGAGTGGTCATGCTAATCTCAGTTCACCATTGAAAGCACCTACAATGGGTATGCAAGCATCAAAACTGAACCTTGAATGATTGGAAGAAAGTCATCTGCTCCGATGAATCTCATTTCCTGTTGCACCATGTGGACAGCCAGGTACATGTGCGTCATTTACTTGGGGGAAGTGTTGGTACCAGGATGCGCCATGTGATGAAAAGAAGCCGGTGAAGTAAGTGTAATGCTTTAGGCAATGTTCTGCTGGGAAACCCTGGATCCAATCATTCATGTGCAGGAAACTATGACATCTACCACCTACCTAAACATCATTGCAGACCAGGTACATCCTTTCATGGCAACGGTAATTCCTTCTAGTGCCTTCTTTCAGCAGGATAATTCACCATGCCATACTGCCCGGATTGTTCAGGAATGGTTCGCAAAACATGAGGAAGACTTCCAGGTATTGCCCTAGCCACCAAATTCCCCAGACATCAATCCAATTGAGCATCTGTGGTTTGTGTTGGAACAGCATATCCAATCTGCAGAGGCTCAAACCACATAACTTACAAGAGTTAAAGGATCTGCTAAAGACGTGTTGGTATCAGAACCACAAGACACCTTTAGAAATCTTATAGCTTCCATGCCTCACTGGGTAAGAGCTGATTTGGGGACATGTCAAGGAACAACATCATATTAAGCAGGTGGTCATAATGTTTTGGCTCTTCGGTGAACCAAAACAACTTTGGTCTTTTCCCATCAATAGACAATGCGTTTTTCAATCAAAAATAATATTGCTAGTAGGCTAATAACATTTATTGGCTATTAGGTGGGAGAAATATTTTAACATATTTGCAATTTCTGCTACATCATCGAAGATAGTTGCAAAAATGTGTGTTAATGTTTTTGTAAGAGAAACTTTTGCAGATAAACTGATTTCACTTCTGTTTGATTCCTTTCATAATAGCAGAGATCAAACTTTGAGATGGGTTGCTGGACTACAATAAGTGCAATCTATGTCATATGCAGAAGTTCTAACTCAAAATACGATCTATACTGGTTTCCATAAATTAATAACATTTGTTGGATCTGATGCATGTGAATCAAAAGATTTATATAAACGACACAGTGTGTAAGAATAACAGTTAAAAAATGACACACCTTTAATTCCAAAAATTATATATGAATACAGACACATGGTAAAAAGGCAAAGGTCAATTCATATAGCCCAAGTGGCTCAATATAGAATATGATCACCCCTTATTGCTATGCAAGCCTCAGAGTGATGTCTCATGTTTTTGATAAGACTGTCAGTAGCGCTGTTGGCATTAATATCTATTGCTGCTCCAAAGCCAGGGCCCCCTTCACATAGTAGGTGGGCCCCCCTCACAATAGTAGCTTATTAAAATTACTATTAACCGGCAGTGCAGTCATTTCAAAAATGAAGATTTTGCTTAGAAGTTAGTCTTTTTATACTGCATGTTTGCAGAAATATTAAAGAGGGCTGTTAATTTCCTTTGTCGGCAGGCATGATCCAAAAAGCGGTCAAATTATCAAAACAAACATTTAAAATCAATAGTAGTATAGAATAGGCTTCTCTATAAATAAAACTTTTTTTTTTTCAAATAAAGTAAAACTATTACTTCTTTGCAAGCATTTCTTGATAAATGATCAACAACATTAAGCGATGCTGAAAATCTTTTGTGGATTATTAACCCTTTAACTACCATGGGCCTTGGAAAACGAAGTACCTCAGAATACCAAACCGGCCGAGTTTTGAAATGGACTCTTCCTGGTTTGTCGTCCCCCCCCCCCCCCGTCCTTCACCCGAAGGGAGAACGTATTAACCGCAGCCGAGCCAGGCAGAGCTCCTCTCCACTCCGTAAATTGACTCTCATTAAGCTGAGCCTCCCTTCACCTCGAAACCCATATGGTCATACATAAACCCATTGATCATGAGATATCAGACTCCTATGACTTTTGCTCTTAATTCCTTTCCCAAAGCAGTTTTTAAAACGCATGCATGTGTCAATTTTTGAAAAGTTTTTTCATTATTATTTTTTAATAACTTTTAAAAGCTATTTAAATTTGTTTTTCTTCTTAAAAACTGACATAAGATTGTAATTACTTGGATTATATCTTTTTACATAAAATAGATGTCATAATTAGAAATTTTTCAAAGAAAAAAGTTTCCATTTTTTGGATTCTGATGTCGGTTTTTTAACACCCAACAAAGAGAAAGTTGTTATTAATAGTGGAATGTATGATGAAAAAAAATTAAAGAAAGATTATTAAAATAAGAGAACCAAAAATAGAAAGCAGTAAGAGTGCTGAATTGATTTTTAAAGAATAGATTTTAATACAATTGTAGAGAGTACTCTAACATAAGAATCAAAAATGATTTTGTGAGAAAGGTTTGCATCTGAGATAAAAGTAATTGAAGTGGATATTGCAAAAGATATCCGAGGAAGCAAAGACTAGATAAAATGAGAAAGAAACTAAAGCAATCAGAGATTGCATAAAAATATTGGAGGTGTAAAAAATATCAAAATGAGAAAGACTTATGAATATGATGGATAAAGGAAGATGGATAAATTTAATATGGAAATGAGAACCAGCTGGAAGAAGACGGTGAAAGAGATGGAAAAATGGTATGAAAAAAAGAATGCCGAAAAGAGGACTTCAAGAGCAAGATTGCAAAGATAAAAATAAGTGGATAGAGAGAGCTGACTGGGACCACACAATTTAAACTTTGGAGGGTGAAAAGAATAAAATTTTGTATCTAAGTTTTATAGAATGCATTGTTAAGTAATTGAGTAAGTGATTCAATTCGGCAAATGATTAAATCAAAAGTAGTCTGTTCTATTTTACATTTCAGATCATCAGTAATGTGACTAAAATCAGTAATGTGGAGGGTTACATACTCTAGACCAAGGACAAGATCTAGGGAGGGGGGGGGGGCATCTCCTATTCCTTTTCAGAGTCCTAGTAAGGGTAATAGAAATAAATATTACTAAACTTATTTTGTTTCATGGATTTTTCAAGAAATATAAAAAAAATTTATAAAACGAGGGGAAAATGATATATTGCATTGGAAATACAGCCTCTTGCCCCCCCCCCCCCCCCCTTACGTTTTTTTGGCTCGATTGTGTTTTTTGTTTCCCTCTCTTTTTTTGTCAGATCCGGGCTTCCTCGTGTCTATTGGGGTGAGGAGGATGGAATGATGCTTGAGTTAACACATTTCGTCTGAGCGGCTCTGCTTTCTGCACAATGGGCTAAATGTCCTGGTTACAGCAAAGACCCACTGTACAGCTGTTAGGAGAAAGATGGTAGCCTGCCGCAATCTTACTGTTTTAATGGCACAGGCTATAGTTATCCTGCACACAAGGCTAAAATTTTCCCATTTAACTGACGTCGGCCTTCCCAATCCCCTCAGTGTCATATTTTCTCCACGAGGGCAGGGTAGATGTTATCTATATACCCTCGTCAAACAGCTGCTTGTCACAGAAGTCTGACGGGAATCTTTCAGTTTAATACGCCATAGTAGAAGGGATTTTTGAGGATGGCTGGTCCTCAGCAGAAGAACAACACAAACATCCATGCCTTATCCGGGGCTCTAAACCTAGGTCCCTTTGATCAGTATACAAACATGCTAATAAATAATAATAAATTTTTTTAGTTTTTTTTTTAATCTACTTTTAGTGTTCCAAATGTAACTCTATCTATTTTTAGTTCCAAATACAAATGTTTTGGATTTCAAAGCAGGTAGAGAAGTCTGAGATATGAATAAGACAAGACCAAGATTGCAAAGATAAATATAAATGGAGAGAGAGAGTTGATCTGTACCACACAGCTTGAACTTGGGAGGGTTGAAAAGAATGAAAATTGTGTATCATTACTTATGAATTACATTGGAAAGTAATTCAGTAAGTGATTCAATTAAGCAAATGACTAAAACAAGCAGAGAGGATGGAAAAGGACAAGAGCATGGCACATGCCTAAAGCCGGTAACCATGGCAGAGTGTGTGGGGGGGGAGGGAGAGTAAGCGTGTACCAACCTAAGACCAGGGAGCATGGAAAACAGAATGGGTGGATAACAATACAAATTTGTGCGCGCAAAACAATACAATATTCCGGGCCCCCTGGGTACGTCCTGTCTCTCTCGTTACACAAGAAGCTAGTCAAAAGTTGATGTCTCCATCTGCTAACCACATCAGTAGTGCCAACCTGGGGCACCACCACGCACTGTGCTTTCCCCCCCCTATGACGTCCCCGACCGGAAATTGACCCGTGTTGCAATCGTCCACGTTGCCTTCTCAGATAGAAATTTGACTCCTATGTCGCAATCGACCGGAAATTGACCCGTGTTGCAACTGTCCACGTTGCCTTCTCAGATTGAACTCTGACCCCTATGTCGCAATCGACCGGAAATTGACCTGTGTTGCAATCGTCCACGTTGCCTTCTCAGATTGAACTTTGACCATTATGTCTCAACCGACCGTATTTTAAGCCCTCTTCATAGACCCCCTCGACCTATATTTTAAGCCCCCCTTCTCGAATAGTCTCGATTTTCCCCTGATTAACCCATATTTTAAGTCCACCCATCTTCATGACCCCCTGGTTGACCCACCTATATTTTAAGCCCTCCCCTCTTTAAAGTAAATCAGTTTTCTCTATACACGTTTAATCGGTCTCATCCAGCGTCCATACTATTTTCAGTACGTCTCCTGTATTTTAAAAAAAATTCCTTCCGACAGCGTGATTTGAACCCTCTACCTCAGTGCCGATAGCTGAAGCATCATTGCTCTCGGCTATGCCTTCTTACTTGATGGTGTGGTTTAAATGTATCTCAAACGGGTATAGCCATATAAATCACGTATCTCTTTATTAAGCTTGAGTTTTATATTTCAGATATTAACCTAGGTTTTTTTATTATCCTACGTTTTTTTACAACCTTCGTATTCTTTATAACTAACTTTTTTCAGCGTATTTCTTATAATGAACTCCATGACTAGAAGAAGGACAAATCTACAGTTTTAAAAGACTGTTCCACAGAAAATACCAATGGGCAAAAAATTAATAAAAGGAAAAAAAAACTTATTCGTCATTATGTAAAAAGAGATAATATGGTGACCTATAACTTTAGTACGTCTCCTGTATTTTAAAAAAATTTGCTTCCAACGCAGTGATTTGAACCCTCTACCCCAGTGCTGATAGTGTCATCGCGCTAGGCCACTCGGCTATCCCTTGTTACTTGATGACGTGGCTTAGATGTGTCTCAAACGGGGTATAAATCACGCATCTCTTTATTATAGCTTGAGTTTTATATTTCAGATATTAACCTAGGTTTTTTATTATCCTACGTTTTTTCACAACCTTCGTATTCTTTATAACTAGCTTTATTTCTGTGTAACTTTCGTTTATAACCTACGTATTTCCTTTAACTCCGTGACTAGAAGGACTATTCTACAGTAAGACTGTACCTCAGAAAATGTCATTGGGTAAAAAAATTTAATAAAAGGAAAAACTTATTATGTATGATATGGATTGACCTGTATGGGTGTCATAAAAGTCCCGCTTTAGAATACGTGTTCGGTACCGGACCATGTTTTTATTCACGGATGTCCTGTGAAATTAAAAGATATTAAACGGTGAATCACAATGGGACCACGATTTACTGCTTTACTGTTCCATCTTCACTAGATATGAACGTTGTTGTAAGAAATTGTAACATGAATGCCCTAATACTTAAAAATGGATGGTTAAACCATTGTTACCAACCTTCTTGCTGCCTTTCAAGCTGGCACATGGCGTCCTCTGTCTTAGTTGTTTTGAGACGATGATTGCTTACGTTTTCCTTTAATGTGAGAATGCTGGGTAGGGCACTTTTCTTATGCTTCTATATCACTTCTCCTTTCATTTTCAATCCTCTTTCTTTCTGAAATGTGATGATTGAGTTTGAAGTGTGAAAGACTTTATGCGTTAGGTCCTGTAAATGCAAAGTATTGTCTATCAGTTATGGGGGCCTCAGAATCGCGAAGCATTATGCTTATGGAATTTACAGGAGTAATGCTCCATAGACAGTGTTCTTTCCAAACAGGGTGCATAACATTATCAAAAAACGTGTGCTTGCCTGAACCACTTTCACACGAACATAGTACCACTTGTTCTAAGAATTCCACACTAGTATAGAAATATGCAGGAAAAAATAACTAAACCGATTCTTAGACGTGAAAATGCGTGTGTTAGATAGTAGTGAAACATCCTATCTTTGTCGAAAAACTTGTGTTTGCAGCGAAAAATAGTCACCTTCACACACTTATGCGCTTATTGAAACGTAGTAGTGGGACCAGGAACTCTGAAAAGAGCGCGTGAAAGCGCTTTGGAATAACCGCCGAGAGAGCTTACGTTGCGTTTTATCGGTGGTCGAAGTCAGAGAATGCAAAGTTAGGTCTAGCGGATCGATTCTGGGACCCAACTTTTCATGGAAATACTGAAAATATTGTTGTTTTCTTATAAACAACGAGTTTTCAGATTTTAAATTTCCAAACTTCTGTGGTTCTTTACTGATGTTTTCTATATGCAAAGTATTTTGTGATATTCATCCATCCGTGTGTACGCAGTGGACCGTGATTTACTAAAGTGGGACCTTAATATTTTATGATTTTCCTGTATTACTCCTTCCGCTAAAGAGTGACTTTTATCAGTTACTCCTTAGGTTCACTTATTTTACACACTAGATGGCGCTTGTTAATAGTCGTTTTTTCTATCTTACAGTATTTGCGCTGTAATTTGCTGTTTTGAAGCGATTTTTACAACCATCCCACTGCATTTTTATACTTTCTCTCTCGTCACTGTATGTTTTACAGTTATTGTGTCTTCCACTTCCAAACAATTGTGAAAATATTCACCTATCCACTGAAATGTGTGTGCATTTACAGATATTCCAACGCCCTTTACATTTTAGTGATTCTCATTGAAAATACCAACCATTTCGTTGTTTTTCTAATTTTCGTTTATGCATGTAATTTGATTAAAGACCTAGTCACATGCTGTGTCGTAGGTAAAGTACTGTCCATTTCAGGCTATTGTGAGATTTTCGTCGTAATGAATTAGCAGATATATGGAATCAGATCTGACGCAGATGATGCTTGCGATTTATCTACTTTGGTCGTATGGTTTATTAGAAAGATACACATAGGGAAGATGTATTAGTGTTTGAACTTTAATTATTTTGTGAGATGTGTGAGAGAAAGCAAAGAATACATAATGAGTTTTACGAATCTATGGAAAAACGTGCATCTGAAGAATTAGTTTAAACTTGCAATCGGTCTTTCATTCTAAATGCTTGTTGCTTGCCGTGCTAAAACAATTCACTGAAATTCCCCCTCGTATGCCTCCCAAAAGGTACATATTTATCATCTTCAGGTATGAAGGCAGGAGTTGTGTAAACATGACAGGAATGAATTTCATAGTATCTGACATATAGTTTTAGCACTTCTCCGAGGAGGCGCTCATAATACGTGTCATCCCAATTTTTAAGCTCCTAATAATGTTCCAGTTATATTTCATAACCTAAAGGACAGCCATCTTATTACGCAAGGAATGATCAAAAATAAGAAGATTAATTGTGTTCCCAATAATACGGAAAACAGCATTCTCCCTTGGAACTTTGAATTTCATAGAGTCTTATCAATTTTTAATGGAACAATAATGCTGCTTTTCATCATCTGATAACAGTAGGAGATTTGCGTGCGCTTTAAATCTGAATGGTGTGATGTAGAGTGGGAACACCTCTTTCTCGTGTCCAAAAACATTGACAGAAATGTTGTTCATTTTTACGAATTTAGATATATTTTTCTTCTAAATGTATGTAGTTGTTAAGGCATTCAATTTATTACAGGCTCATTCACAGTTAATACAGGATTTACATATGTGGAAAGTAGTCCCAGTGGTAATGGAAAAAAAAAAAGAGTTAATTCCTAGTTCATTGGTAGCAAAATATCCCGTGCTTTTCCCGGTTGGTGCCGTAGAAGCTTCTAATAGCATGCTCAGGGTAGGAGATCATTTGATAGTCGAAGTAAACACAAGACGGCCATGTGTAAAGCAGAGAAAAAATAACTAACAAGAATTGTGTGTACTAAATGTAACTCTTTGAAAAAAAAAATGTTTTGCACTGTTTCATCAATATTCATGTTACTGCATTCATTCCAATAAATAATTCAGTGAAACATTAATATATACATCAACTATTGATTTTTCTTGGCTGATTAAATGGTTTTCCATGGTACAAAATAATAATAGACCGTAGATATGTAACTTTTTGAGGGTACTGAAGATGTAAAATGAAAACATTCATTCTCTTTGGAAACGAACATCCCATATTCCACCGATATGTTATTTTTCTCAGTCTGCAAATCTCCTACTTCTCGCCTTCCTAACGGCTACTAAAGGACTCTTTGAAATATGCAGAATCACACCCTGCTTGTCACTTTGAATGAATTTTCATACCTTGACCTTAGTTCTCGTACCTTTTGCAGTTTTCATCCTTACGAATCTTTTGAATAATGTCGTGTGTTTCTTCTCATCAGTTCTGGAAGACTATGTTTTAGCACGAAATCAGTTTGTGTTCTTAATGAATGCTGTGGAATTATTTACCAAGTTTCTATTTTTAATGAAGGAAATCGTGTTATCAGTAGCAGATGCAAATATTGTTGAGCGGATAGCAACAGATCTGTCTGCAATCACCCGTTAAGAAAGTGACCTTGTCACGAACACATCCTGCTTGTTGCGAAATGCATGATGAAAGGTCGAACTCGCAAAATACGGATAAAAGAATTGCAACACCCTCGTTGCCATTCAAAAAACGTTTAGTGGAAAAATTTCGGATGAGAGTGGAAGTTAAAATTTTTTAATTGCGCAGGACTTAACCATCCGTCAGTAAAACGTGATCCGTGGTGTGGAACAATTTACGGTCACCATATCACACATAATGACGAATAAGTTTTTAAAACAGATTTTTTTTTATTAAATTTTTTTACCCAATGGCATTTTCTGTGGGAAAACGGTTACTGCAGGCTAGTCCTTGAAAGGGAGGTGGAACTGTTAATGATGGGGACTTTGATTAGAGTTTTAATTAATGTAGGGTTTTTAAGAAAGGAGGACTTTTTGATGATTAACGAGTTTATCGAAGAGGACGTCAAAGGATCAGTAAATCGTGGTCCCATTGTGATTCACCGTTTAATATCTTTTAATTTCACAGGACATCCGTGAATAAAAACGTGGTCCGGTACCGAACACGTATTCTAAAGCGGGACTTTTATGACACCCATACAGGTCAATCCATATCATACATAATGAGGAATAAGTTTTTCCTTTTATTAAATTTTTTTACCCAATGACATTTTCTGAGGTACAGTCTTACTGTAAAATAGTCCTTCTAGTCACGGAGTTAAAAGAAATACGTAGGTTATAAACGAAGGTTACACAGAAATAAAGCTAGTTATAAAGAATACGAAGGTTGTGAAAAAACGTAGGATAATAAAAAACCTAGGTTAATATCTGAAATATAAAACTCAAGCTATAATAAAGAGATACGTGATTTATACCCCGTTTGAGACACATCTAAGCCACGTCATCAAGTAACAAGGGATAGCCGAGCGTGATGACACTATCAGCACTGGGGTAGAGGGTTCAAATCATTGCGTTGGAAGCAAATTTTTTTAAAATACAGGAGACGTACTAAAGTTATAAGTCACCATATTATCCCTTTTTACATAATGACGAATAAGTTTTTAAGTTTTTTTTTTCCTTTTATTAATTTTTTGCCCATTGGTATTTTCTGTGGGACAGTCTTTTAAAACTGTAGATTTTTCCTTCTTCTAGTCATGGAGCTCATTATAAGAAATACCCTGAAAAAAGTTAGTTATAAAGAATACGAAGGTTGTAAAAAAACGTAGGATAATAAAAAAACCTAGGTTAATATCTGAAATATAAAACTGAAGCTTAATAAAGAGATACGTGATTTATATGGCTATACCCCGATTTATATGGCTATACCCGTTTGAGACACATCTAAACCACACCATCAAGTAACAAGGCATAGCCGAGAGCAATGATGCTTTAAGCTATCGGCACTGAAGTAGAGGGTTTAAATCACGCTGTCGGAAGGAATTTTTTTTAAAATACAGGAGACGTACTAAAAATAGTATGGACGCTGGATGAGACCGATTAAACGTGTATAGAGAAAACTGATTTGCTTTAAAGAGGGGAGGGCTTAAAATATAGGTGGGTCAACCAGGGGGTCTATGAAGATGGGTGGGCTTAAAATATGGGTTAATCAGGGAAAAATCGAGACTATTCGAGAAGGGGGGCTTAAAATATAGGTCGACCAGGGGGTCTATGAAGAGGGCTTAAAATATGGTCGGTTGAGACATAATGGTCAAAGTTCAATCGGAGAAGGCAACGTGGACGATTGCAACACAGGTCAATTTCTGGTCGATTGCGACATAGGGGTCAGAGTTCAATCTGAGAAGGCAACGTGGACAGTTGCGACACAGGGGTCAATTTCCGGTCGGTGACATCATAGGGTCAAAGTTCAATCTGAGAAGGCAACGTGGACAGTTGCAACACGGGTCAATTTCCGGTCGATTGCGACATAGGGGTCAAATTTCAATCTGAGAAGGCAGCGTGGACGATTGCAACACGGGTCAATTTCCGGTCGGTGACGTCATAGGGGGAAAGCTCAGTGTGTGGGGGCGCCCCAGTTGGCACCACACTACTCATATCATTTTTTGCTTAGTCAAACCACCGACACTTCAGCATCTAGAATACACCTATCCCTCGATTTACACTGAAGATAGGTTCCGCACAAAACCGTGTAAATCGAAATCTTGGATTTTGCTATGTAAAACCGTGTAAAACGAAAAAAACTCTCAAATGTGCATAATTCAGTTTCGATTTACACGGTTTTGATTTCGATTACACGGATTTCGATTTACACGGTTTTGTGCGGAACCTATCTTCAGTGTAAATCGAGGGATAGGTGTAGTAGTCAACAGGAGATATTTTCTCGTTGCAGCATTACAGCGCGACAACAAATGAGCTGCAGCAAAATTAAGAGGAAAACGAATAAAATTGTATGGTAAACTCAAATAGAAAAAGAAATTCAGATAACTAAAGCTTCTATTTTTTTCTTCTGATCTATAATTCAATCCCCTCATCCAATAGTTACGTACTGTGTCGGCCAATACACTTAACAATACGGCTTTGGTTGAAGTAAATATTTTCATAATTAAATAACAAATGCTATAAATTTGAATCTGAAAACACCGTCCGATCGCCGAAGTTAAGCAGCTTTTGGCGCGTTCGGTACCTGGGAGGGTGACCATTTGTGAACACCGCGTGCAGTAGGGAAAAAATCTGCTGAGGGCCCGCCATCCTCACAGATCCCTCTATTATGGCGAATTTAATTAACAGGCTCCTGTCAGACCTCTGTGGCAAGCATCTGCTTGAGGAGGTATTTATTTTTATTTTATTTATTAAAGCGCTTATTTTAAATTGTTCTTTTGATGGCGAACTTGTATCATAAATAAAAAGTATCATTAATTTCTTTTGTTATTTCAATTATCAGTAGCCTCACTTCAGAGCCTTTGATCTAGAATAAAAGACGTTAAGTTTCTTACTATCTTGTCACAAAGCAATTATTTTTCATTTAATAATTTGTTTAATGCAGAGCTCCTAACATGCCAGTCGTGCAGTATAGGAACTAACAACCCCAAATTTGCTGTTAGGAAAATAAGACCGCCCTCTTCCCCCCACCCAAAATTTTAGGATGATTATGTAATAATATCAGATAAAGATTGAACTTATAAAAGTTAAGTGTTCTGTGTATTAATTTGTTTTCAAACCACTTAGTATTATATTACGTGAAATTATATGTTTTATGGGAATTAAAATTATGCATCTATATCTATATTTTTTCAGTTCCACCAATTTTTAAAAGTTTTGCAAACCATTCTTCCGGTAAATATTCCGCTATGAATTCTTTTCTAAAAATTAAATATTCCCTCAAGCAGTATCCCTGAAGCAGATTACGAGCCTGCCGGGCTATCGACTAGGCCATACCCGCCCCTGTCGCCGAAGAAACAATGGATATGCATATGTTATCGTATGTCAATAATAAAATTATTACCTTATATCTGAATATTTCAATTATTTTTATTTCAACACAAATTGAAAAAAAAGAAGATTTTTTCCCGGATAATTATTCATCTAATGGAGTTATTTTTAACCTGAAAAAAGTCGTACCCTATGTATAGATGCGTCTTTCTGCTGCTGTCTCGCCTTCCTCACAAATTTTGTTTGTAGCGTATTATACCGACAGGTTCCTGTCAGACTTCTCTGAGAAGGAGATGTTTGAGAGATATTTTATTTTTATTTTCATTTTATTGCATAAACTGATTATTTTCCTAAGAAACCGAATTCAGTTTCGTGAATTGAAACAAATATTTGTTCTCAGTGAAAAATTTTAGAGTCGAAAAGCCATTTTACTGACTGCATCTTATCTCTAGAAACTATCCTTCAGATTGTCACTAGAACGCAACCAGTTGATGAGAATGTGACCTTCAGCTGCGGGAAACAATGGAGGTGCGACTTTGGCTGGACTGTGCATGGAGCGAATATCTGTGCTTTGCAGTGGTCAGCAGCATGCATATTACCATTCTCTGTAACCCATCCTAACCTGCAGGGTACTGCAGCAGTTGGGTTGGGTTGTTTTACCTCTGAGCGGCACTTTTTTGCACACCATGGGCTAAATGGCCAGGTCACATGGACCCCGAAGGCTCAGAGAAGGTTGGGGGAGGGGACAGACTGGAACAGCTGTTGGGAGACAGATGGTAGCCTCCCGTCAAGGCCACCCAGCGTGTTCTTTAACGTGCACAGGGTATGGCTCTCCCGCACACGGGGCCACGGCTTAACGTCCCATCCGACGGACGGCGGCCTTTCCAAGTCCATTGGTGTCCCCTACTGACCGTGGGCAGGGCGGGGAATTTTTGCGGAGATAAATCTCAACGCTGACCCAGCTGGGACTCGAACCTAGGAACTACAGATTACGAGCCTGGCGCGCTACCGACTGAGCCACCCCCGCCCCTACTGCAGCAGTAAGAGGGGTCATACCTCTAGGGCAGGGGTGGGCAATTGTTTTGGCTCGGGGGGCCACTTTGTGGAAGCGGAGGTTAGCGGAGGGCCGCACTTTTTAAAATGATTGCATTCATTAGTTAACTTTGCATTTCAGAAAAGGTATAAATTGTACCATAAAAATCAATAAATATAAATTAAATAAAATAGTGGCAGTTTTATTCAATTTCTTTATTGTGCTAATTTCATATCGTCTGTAGATGCAAGCACATTTAATTTTAGAATCAGTTTAATGAGACAAATGTACCCTATCACACTTTTCTACAATATTTTTGAAATCAGGAGTGAGATTGCTTGTTGAATTCTTTTCACAACAAGATTCTCATCACAGCCTGCAAGTTAATGTCTGTCAAAGAGCATCTACATTTACTCTTGATGATCTTCAAGCAAGAAAAACTTTGCTCACAAATATATGTAGACCCAAATGTAGAGAACATTTTTCCAGCAAATTTCTTCATACATGGAAATTTTTCAGCAGACAAATATTTGTAAAAGTCAACTAATGTCACAGCATTAAACATTTCTTTCCCAGTGTGATCTGACTGCATGTCAATAAGTTCAAGCTGCAACTCCTCAGGTGCTGTGTCAATATCAGCAGTGATGGGATAAGAGAGCAAATTGAATTTAGGCTCAATTTTCTTAAAGTCCTGAAATCTGCTTGTGACCTCGTCCTCCAAACTCTGCAGATGATCCCTTATCTTAGCAAAAACACTTTCAGGCACTTTCTGTTTTCCTAATAAAGGGAAATGACAAAAATTGCCTTCACCTGCTTGTCTTGCAAATAGACCTAGTTTTGCTTTGAATGATTTTACATGCTTCCACATTTCATGTGCAAACAACCCCTTTCCCTGCAATGTCACATTCAGTTCATTCAATTTCTCAAATACATCAGCTGCAAACATCGTCTCATATCTCCACTCCTCACATCCTATTTTTGTAACAAAATCATGAGATATCTGCTTCGTGTCCAGAAATAAGAGGATTTCATTCTGCAATGCCCAGACTCTTTTTACCACTTTGCCCAGGCTCAACCACCTCACACTGTTGTGGTAAATTACGTCTTCATACTCTGCCTCCACATCCTCAAGAAAAGATTGAACTGTCGATGGTGAAGTGCCCTTGCTCTGATTGTGTTCACCACATTAACAATAGGATCTACCCCATGCTTTAAGTCCAGTGCAGCTTTACAAAGGCTCTCCTGATGCAAAATGCAATGGAAAGACAAGATATCACTGTCTGTGTCTTGTGCTTGTAACTTGTTTTTTAAAAGCTTTAACCATACCTACATTTTTTCCACTGAAAGCTCTGGCCCCATCTTTTGTAATGCTTGCCATTTTGTTCCAGGACAAGCCACTTTTCTCCACACAATTCACAGCACACTCAAGCAAGTCCTGACCAGTGGTTCTATCTTTCATTGATTCTAGGCCAAGTAATTCCTCTGTGATAACGAAATTTTCATTAATTCCACGGATAAAGATGAGTAATTGTGCAGTGTCTTCGTTATATGTGCTCTCATCCAGTGCCGAAGAAAACCAAACAAAATCTTTGCTCGCAGTCTTCAGCTGTTCTGTGAGTTCGTCACTAATTGAGTCAATGCACCGCACTGCAGTATAGTAATTCTTGACAATGAAATGCTTTCAAATTTGCTTCTAACATCAGGACACAATACGCTTGCACACTCACACTGCTTAATAAACTCGGCATCCGAAAAAGGCTTGTTGTGTTTAGCAAGGTTGTAGGCTACCATGAAACTTGCTTCTGTATCGCTATTTTGAAGTGTTGATTGCTTTGTAAATAATGTTTGTTACTTCTTCAGCCTTTTCACACACTCCGCAGCTTTTATTTTGCGTTCTTCCTTGGAAAGTTTGCAGCCAAATTCGCTATGTTTTGTTTCGCAATGTCGTTTCAGATTGTACTCCTTAAATACGGCTGTCGTTTCATGACACAATAAACACACTGCTTTATTCCCTGTATTACCAAAGAAATATTTGTTTGTCCATTCTTCATTAAACACACGACATTCATCACCGATTTTACGTTTTTTCGGAGGGTTCATGGTTTCACTAAAGTTGGAAATTTATATATTTACTGTTGCCAAGATCAACCGGAAAAGCACTGCGTATCGTATCTGTACTGCGCATGCGTATTGATGTGGCCGTCCTAGTGGAAAATACGAGACGAACTTCGGTCGCGCACGGGAAGGAAATCTCGGTTCAAGGCGGATTTTTCTGACTGTCTTGGTGGGCCACAAAAAACTCTTAGCGGGCCGCTATTTGCCCACCCCTGATCTAGAAAATCAATGAGAACTACTTTAACGTCATCTCAGACAGTTTTCCAGCTCCATTGAACAAGCGGGATTTTATCATGTTTCTTGGCTACTGATCTACGGGACCTGGGTTCGAGCCCCGGGTAAGTCATGGATGTTCGTGTTGTTTTCTGCTGAGGTCCTGCCATCCTCTCAGATCTTCTACTGTGGCATATAAACTGACAGGCTCCTGTCAGACCTCTGTGGCAAGCAGCTGCTTGAGGGGGTATTTATTTTTATTTATTTATCCTTCCTGCTGATTTTCAGACATTCGTAGACTCTATGGAGCTACGAATACAGGCTGTACTGGAAACAAGTGTTAGTCTAACACTATGTTAATGATTTTACGTTGCCCTTTCGTTTTTTCCCCCATTACCTGTAGATGTTAATAATCTAAAAAAAATCGAAAAACATTTGATAGTGCTGTTACTATTATTACTACCATTTTGTTGTAGTTATTATTATTACGTTGTTGTAGTAGTTGGGTCGCTTTACCTCTGAGCGGCACTTTTTTTGCACACAACAGAGAAAATGGCCAGGCCATAAGGATCTCAAAGTCTCAGAGAAGGTGGGGGAAGGGGACCCACTGGAACAGCTGTTGGGAGACAGATGGTAGCCTCCCGTCAAGGCCATCCAGTGTGTTCTTTAACATTGGATTGTTTTACCTCTGAGCGGCACTTTTTTTGCACACAATGGGCTAAATGGCCAGGTCACATGAACCCGGAAGGCTCAGAGAAGGTTGGGGAAGGGGACCCACTGGAACAGCTGTTGGGAGACAGATGGTAGCCTCCCGTCAAGGCCATCCAGTGTGTTCTTTAACGTTGGATTGTTTTACCTCTGAGCGGCACTTTTTTTGCACACAATGGGCTAAATGGCCAGGTCACATGAACCCGGAAGGCTCAGAGAAGGTTGGGGAAGGGGACCCACTGGAACAGTTGTTGGTAGACAGAGACAGAGACCTCCTATTGACTGAACCGTTACATGATGCCTTGAAAGAATTCCTCTTTTTACGAATCCACTAAACACATGGACAAAAGAGGTAAATAAGCAGACAGCACTTCCTCAACATTTAGCGGAAAAAGTACATGAGAAAATGTTTATATTGGGTCTCACCAATTGTTCGTAAACTCTAGATCAGCTGACATTGACTTTCAGTGTATTATCATCTCGAAATGAGAAAGAACTTTTCATAGCATTTGTTCAGCTTCTGAAAGAAATAGCCTGAAGTGCAAATCCTACGTATCATCGAACATGCATAAGCTAAAGTTGTGAAAAAATATATTTTCTGGTGTCGAGGTAGATATGGTCTACGTCCGTTTAGGTGTTCAAAACTTTAACAAAGTTCGTGATGCTAGAGTTTAGAGTTTATAATTTAGTCAGAATCCTGGTTATCAAATGCATCAGCAGGTAAAACGTTCTGACATTATGAAAGAGCTGTTTCAATTTTTACCCAACAAAGAAGACTTTAAATTGTCCGTGAGGTGTATTAAACTGTGGGCTAAAAGGCGTGGTGTGTATTCCAATATACTTGGATACAAAAATGGCCTCTCATGGGGAATATTAGTCGCAAGAAAATGACAATTTTATCCAAATGCGAGCTGTTCAAAATTAGTTAATAGGTTCTTTATGATGGACGTGAAGTTCCATGCGTTCGAGGAAACGGGTTGGGTCATTCCACAACAGATTTTTTTTTAATCTCGTATCTCGCCGTCCCGTGGCCGAGTGGTTAGCACGCTTGACTACTGATCTAAGGGACCTGGGTTCGAGCCCCGGATTAGGCATGAATGTGTGTGTCGTTTTTCTGCTGAGGTCCTGCCATCCTCTCAGATCTCCTACTGTGGCATATAAACTGATAGGCTCCTGTCGGACCTCTGTGGCAAGCAGCTGCTTGAGGGGGTATTTATTTTTTTTTTTTTTATTTATCTTGTACTTGAATGCAGATATGCGTTGTGAAGATAAGACGGTGTTACGATGGGTACTTAATGGTTAGCTAACGATCGTAATATTTTCTTATTTTTATCAGTATTCTTTCGTTAATGAAACAAGTGAGTAATAAAAGATTAATTTGTGACAGGTTTTTCCTTAACAAATGATATAATGTGACGAATATTCAAATGGAATGAATTATTTGAACCAATTAACTTTTACCACTTGTGGAAGCATCCTCTTGTTTTGATTGCAACCTCCTATTCGGAAGAGACATATTTGGAATTGTGCGGTTTGGTTGAATGAGGGATTGGTTTTATTTTCTTAAGCTTAGAATCTCATTGGAAATATTTATGAATGAAATACTAATTTC
This sequence comes from Ryuthela nishihirai, assembly GCA_038380435.1. NCBI lineage: Eukaryota > Metazoa > Arthropoda > Arachnida > Araneae > Heptathelidae > Ryuthela > Ryuthela nishihirai. Next base: position 17,853,121 of record JAWZYU010000022.1, read on the forward strand.
TCTGTCAAAAAGGAAAACTTGAGTGTACTAGCCAATCGTTCTGATTAATTGGATTTGGTTTTAAAGTGAAGAATGTTAATCTAATCTTAGATATTAATAACTTTGTCCACATTATCACCAAGCATGCTGTTGCATATAAGATGAAGTGAACTATCTAAGAAGAAACCAACTAGGAACTATTTATTTGGAAGTATTCTGCATGCAAGAAGAAACAATGATCAGTAAATATACCCGTTTCCAAGAAAATCTTTCAGGAATTAGACGTTTCTGATGCGTATTACGTCCGGCAAAATATTTTCCTTCGAAGGATATATATTTTCGTTTAATTTCATTCATTTTGAGAAACTGGAAACACGTTTTAATACAATGTTCACTGTTGTGGTATATTGTCAATGTTTTTCAATTTAAAAGGGAAAACAACTACATTTTAGCTTTCTTATTTTCGTTGATATCAATTTTGAGTTATTGTACTAGGAATTTATTTCAAATGTTGGAAAAAAAGTTTTTTTTCTACTTTGTTTTTGTAGAGTTTAGTAGATTTTGCAGAATAGTAAATAAGAGTTCTTGAAGAATATCATATACTTGAAACATTTCGAAATGAAAAAAATATTTTCTCAGAAAGGAAAATTGACGAACGGTGTTGTATCCCTCCTGCTGATTTTCAGAAGCTGGTAAACTCTGTGCAACTACGTATACAGGCTGTACAGAAAACAAGTGTTAGTGCAACACGATGTTAATGATTTTACGTTGGTCTTCGGTATTTGTCCATTACCTGTAGATGTTAATCATTTAAAAAATATCGATAAATATCTGATTGGGCTACTACTACTCCATTTTGTTGTTGTTATTATTATTACTGTGTTGTTGTTATTATTGCTCTTTTTACTGTGTTATTGTAGTAGCGTGTATGGTGGTTATTATACAAACACTTATCTTTCGTTGTGTTTCCAGAGTTATTGATCTACTGAAGGACGATAAATGGCGGAAGACGTTGGACAACACCCACAAGCGAATCATCTTGGTGTTACATCTTCCGTAGATGAGCATTATCCAACAAACAGAGACCGTTTATTAACTGAAGATTTAAATGAGGCTTTGAAAGAATGCCTGTTTTATGAGTTCCCGAAAGAAGGTGTGCATCGAATGAAAGTCCGGTGAAAAATTCACAAACTGTAGAGTGTGTCTCACGGCCGATTGGTTTGCGCGCTTGGCTACTGATCTTAGAGATGGGTTCGATGACCGGATAAAGCATGGATGGATGTGTCGTTTTTCTGCTCAGTTTCTGCCATCCTCTGATCTTTTACTCTGTCATATAAATTGACAGGCTCCTGTCAGACCTCTAAGGCAAGCAGCTGCTTTAGGGTGTATTTATTATTATTACAGATAACAGAAATAAGAAAACAGCCCTTCCCCAACATTTATAGGAAAAAGAACATGCGAAAATGTTTAAGTTTGGTCTCACGAAATGCGCGTAATCTCTAGAACAGCTGACATTGTCTTTCTGTGTATTACATCTCGAAATGTGTTGAGAAAGGACTTTTCACAACATTTGTTCAGTTTGTCCTGAAATGTAAAGTCTACGTACCATCAGATATGCATAAGTTCCAGTTGTGATTATTGTATTTTCTGGTGTCGAGAAGATATGGTCTACGCTCGTTTTGCTCTTCATAGCGTTAACAAACTTCGAGATCTCAGAAATCACAATCTACTCAGAAACCTGCATATCAAGTGTATCCGCAACTTAAACTGTTCTCGGATTACAGAAGGGCTATTCCTATTTTTAAACAACAAAGAAGGTTTTAAATTATCCATGAAGTGTATTAAACTGTGGGCTAAAATGCGTGGTGTGTATTGCAATATACTTGGAGGCAAAGGAGCTTTTCCTGTGTAATATTAGTCGCAAGATTTTGTCAATTTTATCCAAATGGGAACTGTTCAAAAGTAGTTAATAGGTTCTTTATGGTGGTCAGAAATTCGTAGTCGAAGATACCAGAGCGTTTGAAAAACTTTCTGCCTTCAACTACCGCACTTTTTTTTAAATCTCGGATCCTGTACTTGAATGGTGATATGCGCTGGGTTGGGTTGTTTTACCTCTGAGCGGCACTTTTTTGCACACCATGGGCTAAATGGCCAGGCCACAAGGACCCCGAAGGCTCAGAGAAGGTTGGGGGAGGGGACCCACTGGAACAGCTGTTGGGAGACAGATGGTCATCCAGCGTGGACCTGGAGGACCCGTCAAGGCCATCCAGCGTGTTCTTTAACGTGCACAGGGTATGTCTCTCCCGCACACGGGGCCACGGCTTAACGTCCCATCCGACGGACGGCGGCCTTTTCAAGCCCATCGGTGTCCCCTACTGCCCGTGGGCAGGGCGGGGAAATTTTGCGGAGATAAGGTGATATGCGTTATGAAGATAAGATGGTGTTACGATGGGTATTAAATAGTCAGCTAACCATTTAGCACCTATCGTAACATCATCTTATCTTTATCACTATTAGTGTGTTAATGTAACAATGTCAGCAATAACTGTAATAAAAGATGAATTTAAGAAAGGTTTTTCCTTAACAAATGACATAATGATAGGAAAATACAAATGACATGAATTATTGAACCGATTAACTTTTACCACTTGTACAAGCATTGCATTATTTTGATTATAACTTCTTATCAGGTGGTGACATTTTTTTTTTGCAATTACGCGTTTGGCTGGCTTTCTTTAGAAATTTAGTTTTCTTGTTTGAAGCTTAGAATCTCATTCAGAAATATCCGTTAACTCAATGTAATAGTAATTTTTATTGTTCAAAAGAGAAGGTTGAAGATGCTGCTGGCCGGCTTGATTGCCGGTCGGATGGTGACGGCGTTGGAGACCTCACCTCTCAGGAGACCTGTGTGGTCTGTTCGACGGCTCTGCCGAAAGGTCTGAACCCGCCTTGTAGGCACGAGCTGTCCAAAAAGTCTGGGTCTTACTAAGAGTCTCCACCCCGGACGCCGATCGAACTTGGATCTATATATCCTTGTTCATGGCTAACCGGGGAATAGATTAAAGCAAGGTTTCTTCCGGTGGTCAGCTTTCCTTCTATAGGACTGCTGCCATGTGAGGCTGGGGTTGAGGTGCGCCTATAGGGCGTATTCCTTGCCCCCGGCTCTAGATAAGCACGGCTCTTCATAACCAGGTAGTGCTGTACAGTCGCTCAAAAAAGTATCCGAACGCTATGGTTGCATACAAAATTCAGAAAAAAATCTGGCAACGATTTTTTTTAGAAATTAATGATCTGGCAACCTTCGTGTACGGTACACGAAGGTTGCCAGATCATTAATTTCTAAAAAAAATCGTTGCCATTTGTTTTTTCTGAACTTTGTATACAACCGTAGCGTTCGGATACTTCTTTGACCGACTGTACAAGCGGAACCGGGAATTGCCGTGGTTGCATAAGATCGCAACAAAAGAGATTCATTGTTCAAAAGAGAATATTCAAAGTACTAGCCAAATTGGGTTGGTTTGTTTTTCCTCTGAGCGGCATTTTTTTTGCACACCATGGGTAAATGTCCAGGTCACAATAACCCCGAAGCCGAAGATTTAGGGAGGGAACCCAATGGAATTGCTTATGAGAAATAGATAAAAGCCTCCCGTCAAGGTCATCCAGTGTGTTCTTTAACGTGCACAGGGTATGGCTCTTCCGCACATGGTGCCACCCACTTAATGTCCCATCCGACGGACGGTTGTCTTCCCAAGCCCATCGGTGTCCCCTACTGACCGTGGTCAGGGCAAAGTATTAGCCAATCGCTTTCGTTATTTAGATTAGGATTCAAAGAAAAGAAAGTTAATGTTGTTTATCTAATGTTAAATAATAATAACTTTTTTCTCATTGTTACAAAGCAAGTTGTTTCATGTAAGCAGAAGTGAAGTATGGAACGAAAAACAAAATAATTCCATGAAAGTGTTCCGCATGCAGGATGAAACAAGGAAATGTGCCTGTTTCTAAAAAATTCCCTCATGATCCCGAGGTTTCTGATGCGTACTATGTTCTGAGAAATGTTTTCATTTGAAGAAAAATAGTTTCGTTGTATTTTTCATTGATTTTTAAAAACGGAACACGTTTGAATACCCTATTCACTGTTGTGGTGAAGTGTTAATTATATTTAATTAGCAGGAAAACAATTACATTTTACTTTTTTATTTCCGTTGATATCAAGTTCGAATCTATTGTACAAGGAATATTTTTGAAATGTGGGGAGAAAACTTTATTTTACTTTGTTTTTGTAAATATTAGTAGATATTGCATAATAATAATTAAGGGTTCTTAAAACAAACTACGGTAGATTCTCTCTTATCCGTTGGGTTGGGTTGTTTTACCTCTGAGCGGGACTTTTTTGCACACCATGGGCTAAATGGCCAGGTCACATGGACCCCGAAGGCTCAGAGAAGGTTGGGGGAGGGGACCCACTGTAACAGCTGTTGGGAGACAGATGGTAGCCTCCCGTCAAGGCCATCCAGCGTGTTCTTTAACGTGCACAGGGTATGGCTCTCCCGCACACGGGGCCACGGCTTAACGTCCCATCCGACGGACGGCGGCCTTTCCAAGCCCATCGGTGTCCCCTACTGACCGTGGACAGGGCGGGGAATTTTGCGGAGATAAATCTCAACGCTGACCCAGCTGGGACTCGAACCTGGGAACTACAGATTACGAGCCTGGCGCGCTACCGACTGAGCCACCCCCGCCCCCTCTCTTATCCGGTCTTGGCTCAACAGGCCTGCGCTTTAACCGGTCGTTGCAAGAAGAGGAAGCAAGTCGCCGAGTTGTTTGTTGTTTTACCTCTGAGCGGCACTTTTTTTCACACCATGGGCTAAATGGCCAGGTCACATGGACCCCGAAGGCTCAGAGAAGGTTGGGGGAGGGGACCCACTGGAACAGCTGTTGGGAGACAGATGGTAGCCTCCCGTCAAGGCCATCCAGCGTGTTCTTTAACGTGCACAGGGTATGTCTCTCCCGCACACGGGGCCACGGCTTAACGTCCCATCCGACGGACGGCGGCCTTTCCAAGCCCATCGGTGTCCCCAACTGACCATGGGCAGGGCGGGGAATTTTGCGGAGATAAATCTCAACGCTGACCCAGCTGGGACTCGAACCTGGAAACTACAGTTTACGAGCCTGACGCGCTACCGACTGAGCCACCCCCGCCCCCAAGTCTCCGAGTGTTTTGTTTATAGTAGAGTTCATATTTTCTTCAGTTCCTCGTTGTGAATATCGCAGTGCACAATGTACTGCGCGTATACAGGAGTATGTGTTGTGATCTATTAATTATTGTGTGGTACAAAATGAATGGGTGCAAACGTAAGCGTAATGTCGTTACGATGGAGATGAAATTAAAAGCGTTAGAACATATATACAAAGGTGATCCAGTAATGCATATTTGTGATGAACTAGGTGTTGGTAAAAGCACGGTGAATGACTGCAGAAGGGATGGAAAATCTTTACACTCAAGTCATTTTCATTCAAGTCGAGTCTGAAAAAACGCTTTCTTCTCGGTGCACTCTTAAAAAGCCGAAAAATGAAATTGTCGGTGATGCACTTTGGTGATGGTTCATACAAGAGCTTTGAAAAGGAACGACAATCAGTGGGCCAATCTTGAAAGAAAAAACATTAATCCTTCATTCTAAAATCGCTAATGGGGGAGATTTTTCAGCAAGCGTGAGGCGGCTCTCTCGCTGGAAAAAACAGCATGGTGTTCATTACCTTGGCGTTTGTTGTGAGAAATTGTCGGCTGATCCTTTAGCAGCAAATGAATTTTCAGAGAAACTTTTACTGCTTATTAAAGAAGAAGCAGAACAAATCTACAATGTAGACGAGACTGGGTTAAATTTTAAACTTCTTCTAACGAAAATGTTTCTGACAGCGCAAGAAACCTCATCATCCTCATCATCAGGAAACAAACAAAGAAAGGATCATTGTGGCTGTGTATAGAAATGCTGCAGGTACGCACAAACTTCCTCTTTTTGTAATTGGGAAATCAGCAAAACCTCGAGCATTCAAGCATTTAAATTTAGCTGATCAGCTAGTTTACTACAAAGCTAAAAAATCTGCTTCGATGGACTCGTATTTTTTTAAGGAATGATTCTTTGCAGAATTTGTTCCAAAAGTAAAACACCACCTGACAGGTCTTAAAATGCCTGTAAAGGCCCTACTCATTCTCGACAATGCCCCAACACACCCAAGCGAACTCATTTCTGACAAATGAAAGCCATGTTTTGCCACCTAATGTAACGTCTTTAGGGCAACCAATGGATCAAGGCGTGCTTGTAAGTTTAAAAAGGCGATACAGGAGAAAGCTTCTTTCAGAAATTCTACAGCGAACCGAAAATGACAGAATAGGACTTTTAAATGCTTTGAAACTTTGTCAACTAATGATTAACGACCTCAAGGAACCATTTTGTGATGCATTTAATATGGGTATATACGTTGTCGATGCCCAAATCTTTATGAAGTTGTCTGTTAGTAACAAATCAAGCGACATCAACAGCATATCTCAATATTTTTTTTTGCAAGAACTAAATGTTTTGTATATTCGTGGACAACTAATCTCAGGAAAATTTGTTTTTCTTATAAAGGATGGACATATTGTTGAAATACATCCGTGATATACCGCTTCATGTCTGCTACCCTGTCGGTGGGATTGAAGGAACTAAAATTAATTTAATCAAATAGTTTTATAAAATAGGTGGTAGTTAATTGTCAAATTTCATTTCTCTTTTTAACTTATTTTCTTATTGTCCTTCACTCGTAATTTGTTGTGGTTGCAATTTGTTTTAATAATTCGTAATTTGTCAAATCACTAGATTAAATAAAGAAATTAAACGCCATATCAGTTCTATCTTCTGTTGAAAGCTACGAAAGGAGATAGATTAATGGCGGCAGAGCCGCCGACAGGGGGGGGGGGATTAGTGCATAGGGGCCCGTCAGATTAAGTGACTCTACATTTTCTTACAAAAATTATTCTTAGTTAGGCTATATATCGATCCTATGCTAAAACGTTTTATGTGACACAAACTGTGTAGGCCTATGTTTTTGCATGCCTGACTGCGCAACAGGCTTTTTTTCCTCTGTATGTCATCATTGTGTCCAAAATAATTGCTATTAATGATTTGTAAAGATAAAAAGTTTTCAAGGGGGGCCCCGAGCATAATATTACATAGGGGCCCATAAATTCTCTCGGCGGCCCTGAATGGCGGTCTTAAAATGACGAGAGCAGAGAGAAAATGAGTAATTCGGACCTTACGTTAGGTGGCGCTGCACTACAATTTCAGTTCGGTACTTCTATGTCTTCCCCTTTGTGAATTTTACAGTTCTCTTATTCGTGAACCACTTGCCCAAAGGGACATCACCCGATGGTATCTTGACCTAGTGGCGTGACTTGCCGTGCACGTGGCAAGAACAGCATTCGTATGCAGATGGAAATGGAGAGCGGGAGCGGTGCTATCGAACTTTCGAGAAGTCTGCCTAGCTCCTCTTCTTTTTTTTCTCATGGAAACAGGTCAGGAGGGAGAAACAAAGGATCGAGAGAGGGGAAAAGGCAAAAGGAGGCATTTCATTTCGAAATGGGGCCAATTGGAGGATGTAGACAAAAATGGCGAAACCGGATCCAAAGGGTTGGGTTGGGTTGTTTTACCTCTGAGCGGCACTTTTTTGCACACCATGGGCTAAATGGCCAGGTCACATGGACCCCGAAGGCTCAGAGAAGGTTGGGGGAGGGGACCCACTGGAACAGCTGTTGGGAGACAGATGGTAGCCTCCCGTCAAGGCCATCCAGCGTGTTCTTTAACGTGCACAGGGTCCCACACACGGGGCCACGGCTTAACGTCCCATCCGACGGACGGCGGCCTTTCCAAGCCCATCGGTGTCCCCTACTGACCGTGGGCAGGGCGGGGAATTTTGCGGAGATAAATCTCAACGCTGACCCAGCTGGGACTCGAACCTGGGAACTACAGATTACGAGCCTGGCGCGCTACCGACTGAGCAACCCCCGCCCCTGGATCCAAAGGCATACGATTACGACACTCCCCACAAGATAAGCTTTCATTTGAGAACCTAACTGTGGATGCTCATATTCGGAAGATGGAAGAACGATTTGCATATATCTCCTTTTTTATGGGTAGAAAATTTGGGGGGGGGGGGATTTTTGCATTGCATAACGCTTCTGACACCCAAGTATTCATTTAATGCAGAATGTAGTACGTTTGGTGGAACAATTGCCTTGAGAAGAACACAAAGTGACACATGAAATAATAAGCTGAAAAAAATTGTCACGAATGACAAATATTAAAATTCAGCTTTAAGAGACAACATAGTTACCACGTACCGATAGATGGCGCCACTATTGGAATCAAATAAAAATGCGGGAAAGCTAAATCGTTTTAGGTGAAGAAGAAACGTTAGTAGTTGATGGTGTAATTGTTAGCATACCTTGCCGGTTACTGGAAGATGTTGGTTCGAATCCGACTCATAGCACAACTAGTATTTCTCAGCTTATTATTTTGTTTTACATATGTACAGGAAATTTGTGACACTTTACCACGCAAAGTAACATCATTTGTCGGTTTGTGTGTTTGTCACATAATCGATAAACAAACAGACATATCACAAGGAAAAACAATAAGAAAATAGGTAAAACATATACCAAAAAGACGTGAAATGATCATTAAGGTGAAGAACTTGGTTGTGACATATTGATTTTAAAATATCAAATATTGTCGTTAAGATGTGTAACAAATGCTGAAATAGTAATTAAAATGAGATTATAATTAAATAATTCACAAATATTTAGTTTTTTTCAATTTATCAGTAAGCCATATTCTCATACAATTTCTAGTTGAATGCTTTCAAGTAATTCATAACAGAAAATAAAATTTTGAAATCTGATTAAAAAATACTTTAGAATGAATATTAAAATTAATACATGTTTAATAAATTCTTGGCTTGAAATCCACAGAACAGATAAACATTCGAAAACAAAGGTGTGTTTAGGACATTCTATCCCCCAGTAAATTTTTCATAATAATATTAACAGTTTATTCAACAACAAAACGACATATACTTTTACAATGAATTTGCTGTTACATGTCATATAAAGTTCATAAGGTTTTGAAATAAATGGGAAAAGAAGCAAAATCGTTAACACTAAAATTTCATAACTCCCACTCGAGAAGTTCTCGCGTGTGAGAGTAATTAAGAGTTGCGTTATAGATTATCGTAACATTGTGAAAACCATGACTTGTAATGATAAGGGTTGTGGGTTGTTTTACCTCGGAGCGGCACTTTTTTGCACACCATGGGCTAAACGTCCAGGTCACATGGACCCCGAAGGCTCAGAGAAGGTTGGGGAAGGGGACCCACTGGAACAGCTGTTGGGAGACAGATGGTAGCCTCCCGTCAAGGCCATCCAGCGTGTTCTTTAACGTGCACAGGGTATGGCTCTCCTGTACACGGGGCCACGGCTTAACGTCCCATCCGACGGACGGCGGCCTTTCCAAGCCCATCGGTGTCCCCTACTGACCGTGGGCAGGGCGGGGAATTTTGCGGAGATAAATCTCAACGCTGACCCAGCTGGGACTCGAACCTGGGAACTACCGACTGAGCCACCCCCGCCCCGTAATGATAAGGAAAGAACAAATTAACCTTAAGCAGTTTCTTGACTCAGAACTCCAACAAGAGTCTTTAGGGATTAATACATCATAGTTAAATAATAACATCATAGTAAGTTAATTTAATACACCATAGAAGTCTGAGCAAGCCGAGAACTCAGGAAAATAAATTTTCAGTAGTGGTTTGAACCCAGTCACTTTTATCCATAGACAAGCACTGTAACCACTTGGCCATATGCATATATCATATCATAATCGTTTAATGAAGTACTTGGGAATTATTCTATATGATATGAATTGTTTACCGACCATAACCCATTTTTCTATTATATTTTGCATTTTTCACGGTTATAAGCAAATTCAGAATTTAAATTGCCACTGAGACTGACCTGAACACTGTAAATGTTATTTCAATCCCGAGCATGAACCAAGTGTGCTGGGCAACCAAGGCATGAATAATAATAGCTTGGGAAAGCCGCAGTCCATAAATCAGACTTTAAGCCTTGACTCAGTGTACAAGAGAGCCATATCATGTGCGCCTTAAAGAGCATGAGGATTTAAATCACCAGGGCCTGATCTAGGGGGAAGCATGCCCCCCCCCCCCCCCCTCACTTTCAGAATGCTAGTAATGGTAACAGAGGCAAACATTATTAAACATATTTATATTTCATGCATTTTTCGAGAAATATTTAAGGAAGATCTCAAAAATTGAGGGAGAATGTTATGATGCATTGGAAATCCAGTCTCTTGCATTCCCCCATCCTTTACATTATTTCGATTTGATTGTGTTTAAGATCTCTCCCCCTTTATTATTTCTGGATCCGGTCCTGTTAACTATCATCTCTTCGCTAACAGCTGTCCAGTCACTCCTCTTCCCAGAACATTCTCTCAGCCTTCCGGGATCTTGTTACCTGTCTATACACTGAAAAAATAAAAATGTTTTATGCTTTAAGAAGAAAATTGAGTTCGAAATTTCGAATGAATGCGGAGAGGTTCATCCATCGCATGATAGCGTAATGAAATGTGTCAACGATAATTGAGTGGGAGTCAACTGCACTGATCATATGAACAATTTTTTTGACAATTGAGTGGACTACAATTGGGTGGATTGCAATTCAATGGATACGACAACTGGGAAGATACGACAATTGGGTGGATTGCAATTCAATGGATACGACAACTGGGAAGATACGACAATTGGGTGGATTGCAATTCAATGGATACGACAACTGGGAAGATACGACAATTGGGTGGATTGCAATTCAATGGATACGACAACTGGGAAGATACGACAATTGGGTGGATTGCAATTCAATGGATACGGCAACTGGGAAGATACGACAATTGGGTGGATTGCAATTCAATGGATACGACAACTGGGAAGATACGACAATTGGGTGGATTGCAATTCAATGGATACGACAACTGGGAAGATACGACAATTGGGTGGATTGCAATTCAATGGATACGACAACTGGGAAGATACGACAATTGGATGGATAATGACAACTAGGGGGATACGACAATTGGGATCTGGGGTGTAGGATCTGAGTACATGAGAACTCTTTGGGGGGATATGGGAGGAGGATCTGAGTACACGAGAACGCTTTGGGGGGTCTTGGGGAGGATCTGAGTACATGAGTACTCTTTGGGGGATCTGAGGGGAGGATCTAGGTACATGAGAACTCTTTGGGGGGATCTGGGGGGAGGAGAGAGAGGAAGAGATGGCAGAGAGGAGGAGGGGAGAGAGATAGGAAGAGAGGGCAGAGGGGAGGAGGAGACAGAGACAGGAAGAGAGGGCAGAGGGGAGGAGGAGACAGAGACAGGAAGAGAGGGCAGAGGGGAGGAGGGGACAGAGAGAGGAAGAGAGGGCAGAGGGGAGGAGGAAACAGAGACAGGAAGAGAGGGCAGAGGGGAGGAGGCGACAGAGAGAGGAAGAGAGGGCAGAGGGGAGGAGGAGACAGAGACAGGAAGAGAGGGGAGGAGGGGACAGAGAGAGGAAGAGCGGGAAGAGGGGACAGAGAGAGGAAGAGGGGGCAGAGGGGACAGAGAGAGGAAGAGAGGGCAGAGGGGAGGAGGTGACAAAGAGAGAGGAAGAGAGGGCAGAGGAGAGGAGGGGACAGAGAGAGGAAGAGAGAGCAGAGGGGAGGAGGTGACAAAGAGAGAAAAGGGGGCAGAGGGGAGGAGGGGACAGAGAGAGGAAGAGAGGGCAGAGGGGACAGAGAGAGGAAGAGGGGGCAGAGGGGACAGAGAGAGGAAGAGAGGGCAGAGGGGAGGAGGGGACAGAGAGAGGAAGAGAGGGCAGAGGGGAGGGGGGACAGAGAGAGGAAGAGAGGGCAGAGGTTAGGAGGGGACAGAGAGAGGAAGAGAGGGCAGAGGGGAGGAGGGGAGAGAGAGAGGAAGAGAGGGCAGAGGGGACAGAGAGGGCAGAGGTTAGGAGGGGACAGAGAGAGGGCAGAGGGGAGGGGGACAGAGAGAGGAAGAGAGGGGAGGAGGGGAGAGAGAGGGCAGAGGGGAGGGGGGACAGAGAGGGCAGAGGTTAGGAGGGGACAGAGAGAGGAAGAGAGGGCAGAGGGGAGGGAGGACAGAGAGAGGAAGAGAGGGCAGAGGGGAGGAGGGGAGAGAGGGAGGAAGAGAGGGCAAAGGGGAGGAGGGAACAGAGAGAGGAAGAGGGGGCAGAGGGGAGGAGGTGACAGAGAGGAAGAGAGGGCAGAGGTTAGGAGGGGACAGAGAGAGGAAGAGAGGGCAGAGGGGAGGGGGGACAGAGAGAGGAAGAGAGGGCAGAGGTTAGGAGGGGACAGAGGGGAGGAGGGGAGAGAGGGAGGAAGAGAGGGCAGAGGGGAGGACGGAACAGAGAGAGGAAGAGGGGAGGAGGTGACAGAGAGGAAGAGAGTGCAGAGGGGAGGAGGGGACAGAGAGAGGAAGAGAGGGCAGAGGGGAGGAGGGAACAGAGAGAGGAAGAGAGGGCAGAGGGGAGGAGGGGACAGAGAGAGGAAGAGAGGGCATAGGGGAGGAGGGGACAGAGAGAGGAAGAGGGGGCAGAGGGGAGGAGGTGACAGAGAGAGAAAAGGGGCAGAGGGGAGAGAGAGAGGAAGAGAGGACATAGGGGAGGAGGGGACAGAGAGAGGAAGAGAGGGCAGAGGGGAGGAGGGAACAGAGAGGAAGAGAGGGCAGAAGGAATGAGGGGACAGAGAGAGAAAAGGGGGCAGAGGGGAGGAGGGGAGAGAGAGAGGAAGAGAGGGCATAGGGGAGGAGGGGACAGAGAGAGGAAGAGAGGGCATAGGGGAGGAGGGGACAGAGGGAGAAGGGCCGTGCATCGAACCGAATAAGATATTCGGAATGAATACTGGTTCGAAGTGTAACTTCTCGAACCATTTATTTCAATGAAAGTAAATCTCGACCCCGTTGTTCTTTTGTAGAGATCGAGACTGATTTCCGTTTAGCACGATAACATAAAACTCTTCTCTCTCTTTGCAAACTTCATACATGTTCAAAATTATTCTAACCTACATTTTTTTTTGATTTGCGAAATATAGGACAGAGAAGAATCCTAGAAGCTACTCCTAGCTTAATACAGGCCTTCTCATACAAGGACATGCCCTACTAAGACCGAAGTCACTGCTGACCACTGCCTTAGTTAGAGCTAACACAACACACAAAGTTTGCCTTGCTGGAACAGTCACTAGCTGCCTAACCACTATGCCAGTTAAGGCATCACTTTTCACTTCAAATTCTTTCCGACTATTTAAAAAAAATAACCTAAATTACTTTTCACTTCAAAAAAATTTTTTTTCCATCTAGTACCCTCTCTTCATACATTCACAGATATTCAAAGTCTATCTTTTCAACAGACCCCGTCCCCGAAAATGTCATTTTACCGGTTGATTTTGTCATATGTTTCAAACAAATTTCTCAAAACTGTCTCGATTTGTCAAATTCTCCGATTTACCTGGCTTTCTACAACCGAATAATCCAGTGAAGTGTATGATAACTGAACAAACCACATCATTTTTTATCTCTTTCACACACACACCTCATTTTTGTGAAAGTTTGTAAATATCTCGTCTGCCCGAAAAACTTAAATTACCTTTTTTTCACATGAAACATCCCGGTTTTTTCTGATTTTCACATATATTTTCACAAAAAACAACACCGATTTCCATGGCTTTTTACAATCGAATAATCCACTGAAGTGTATGATAACTCAACAAACCACATCAATTTTATCTCATATACACACACCTCATTTCAAACTAATCCATTTAAACTAATTCACAAATTAATTTAAACCTCATCTTTAAAAAAAACTTAAATTAGTTTTTCACATGCTAAAAAATACCCCCGTTTTTTCTAATTTTCACACATATTTTCACAAAAACCCACAAAAAACATACTTTTTTCCTCATCCGCCATAACTTTTCCCATGGATTTTCACAGAATTCTCTGGACCCATTTACTGGCTCAGAACACTCATTTATGCTACTACTATGAGGAGCCAAACGTGATAACCGCTTGTCTACAAAGAAATCCAAAGGACAAGCTTTCCAGAAATGAGGTTTCCCATATTTCTTCCTCTGAATTTTCGTTTAACAAGACCAAGATACCAGAGATGTTTCAAAAGGTTTCACTTGTGAGGTAACGCATCTGTGTCTACTTTAAATTCTTAGTAAAGCAGTTTTTTTTGTGATTTAAAGTAGCTAGTACTCTCTAGAGCTACATTAAACCATACCAGTTCTTACAGTAATCGACAATAAATATGGGAGTAAAAATAGACCTAATTGCAAGACAGTAAGAAATATTTCCATGGGTTTCCCTTATTAGTGCTTTATAAGAAATTTCTACCTTTAGAATCATTATAAAATTATTTTGAAACTATTTGTAATAATTCAGTAGATAATATTTGTTTCTCTATGACCACTACCAAATCGTGTCTGGATAGAAATTGTAAAGGAATGCGTCTAGATGTAAAGAAAAATCACCAGAACACCTTTTCGAAATATTTTTCTAGAAAACTTTGTTCTGCATCGGTAGAACAACTTTTTTCAACACAGTGGACTAAATGTCTAGGTTACAAGGCCCCCGAAGGCTCAAAGAAGGTTGGGGGAGGGACTCACTGGACAGCTGTTTGGAGATAGAGGGTAGCCTCCTGTCAAGGCCATCAAATGTGTTATTGAATGTGCACAGAGTATGACTCTTCCTCACACCTCGCAGCGGTACTTTTTTCAACACAATGGACTAAATGTCTAGGTTACAAGGACCCCGAAGGCTCAAAGAAGGTTGGGGGAGGGACCCACTGGCCAGCTGTTTGGAGACAGATGGTAGCCTCCTGTCAAGGCCATCAAATGTGTTATTGAATGCACAGAGTATGACTCTTCCTCACACTGGGCCACGGCTTTACGTCCCATCCAACGGAAAGCAACGTTTCCAAGCCCATCAGTAACCCCTAATGACCGTTTGCAGGGCGGGATGTTTTACCCAGCTGGGACTCGAAACTAGGAATTGCAGTTTACGAGCCTGGCTGGCTACGACTGAGCCACTCCCGCCCCCTGGATATTTGCCATTGAAACAGTGACATTCAGTGGTGATTCTCAAAATTAAGTTTGCAGTATTCTTCTAAACTTTCGAAATCATAATAAACAATTCTAGAGTCTAAGCCAAGCACAATGCGATCTCTTCTTCCAAAGTCAAAATATAATATCCTTATCCCCGACTTTCATGTTGCCTCTCCGATGTATACTCTATTAGGCGAGAATGTTGTGTGACCCAGATGATCTGCGGAACTCTGACGGCGCATCTTGTAACACCGTGACGCGGGATTTGCTGCGTGCTTACAGCGGAAAGTAAATGGGGAGTGCAGCACATTTAAAAAAAAAGCAACTTCTTTCCTGACCATTGAAAGAGTCGGAAGTAAAATGGTTTACTATACTCTTGGAGCTAGAACATTTGATAGACTTTTCAATAAAGTCGGGTCAACGCTCTTGGAGCGTGTCACTGGATATTATTGGTGGGGCAGTGGATTAAAACTGCACCCTTATTAAATATGTATGTAGGTAACGTAAAATGCTATTCATTAAACATATTATTTAACCAAGAGGTACCGAGTTGATGGGTTTATTGAGTACCTTAACTACTGTGTGATTAAGATCGAGAAAAGACATTTGGCTAACAGATCTCTCAAATAAATAAAATCAATCTTTACAGAGATCTTTAAAATATTACTGAAAAAATGCACGAGAAATTCATAATAATAATAGTAATAATATTTCTTCGCTCAATTACCATTAAAAGCATTCTCAAATGGTTGGTGGATGACACCCCTTGGACCCCTTGGATTCACAGCTGGAAACAAATGAATTTTAATTTATTTTCTTACGTGATTTTAGTCTAATGAAATAAGAAAAGTCATAAATTTTAGAGTCACATTGTTTTCAGACAGACAAATAATATCTAATACCGAAACAAAACACGTAACCATGGAAACCATAACCTTCCTTGTTTAGAAAGGTGACCATTACTATTATACGTTGATTTTAAAGATTCACATTCACTGAAGGTTCTCGAAATAAAATTTCCCTTACTTTCATTTTTGATTTGTTAATTAACAAGCCCATGGTCTTTAGCTATCGATATTTTAAAAATATCTGTACGGTGGATATAATCAACATCTTGCCAGTCAGTAGAATGCCAGTTCTACTGAATGGTAAGAAAAGATAAACATGAAGCGAAACTAATCAGAAAGCAAATAAAATATCAGTTATTTTCTACAATATTTGTTTCCTGAGCCACCTGCGGAGCTACCGTTGTTTGAGCATAAACCCCTTAGGTTCAGCATCCCTCACCCATAAAAGAACTTAGGTTCAGCATCCCTCGCCCATAAAAGAACTTAGGTTCAGCATCCCTCACCCATAAAAGAACTTAGGTTCAGCATCCTTCACCCATAAGAGAACTTAGGTTCAGCATCCCTCACCCATAAAAGAACTTAGGTTCAGCATCCTTCACACATAAGAGAACTTAGGTTCAGCATCCTTCACCCATAAAAGAACTTAGGTTCAGCATCCTTCACCCATAAGAGAACTTAGGTTCAGCATCCCTCACCCATAAAAGAACTTAGGTTCAGCATCCCTCACCCATAAAAGAACTTAGGTTCAGCATCCCTCACCATAATAGAACTTAGGTTCATCATCCCTCACCCATAATAGAACTTAGGTTCAGCATCCCCCACCCATAATAGAACTTTGGTTCAGCATCCCTCACCCATAAAAGAACTTAGGTTCAGCATCCCTCACCCATAAAAGAACTTAGGTTCAGCATCCCTCACCATAAAAGAACTTAGGTTCAGCATCCTTTACCCATAAGAGAACTTAGGTTCAGCATCCCTCACCCATAAAAGAACTTAGGTTCAGCATCCTTCACCCATAAGAGAACTTAGGATCAGCATCCCTCACCCATAAAAGAACTTAGGTTCAGAATCCCTCACCCATAAAAGAACTTAGGTTCAGCATCCCTCACCCATAAAAGAACTTAGGTTCAGCACCCTCACCCATAAAAGAACTTAGGTTCAGCATCCCTCACCATACAAGAACTTAGGTTCAGCATCCCTCACCCATAAAAGAACTTAGGTTCAGCATCCCTCACCCATAAAAGAACTTAGGTTCAGCATCCTTCACCCATAAGAGAACTTAGGTTCAGCATCCCTCACCCATAAAAGAACTTAGGTTCAGCATCCTTCACCCATAAGAGAACTTAGGTTCAGCATCCCTCACCCATAAAAGAACTTAGGTTCAGCATCCTTCACCCATAAGAGAACTTAGGTTCAGCATCCCTCACCCATAAAAGAACTTAGGTTCAGCATCCCTCACCCATAAAAGAACTTAGGTTCAGCATTCCTCACCCATAAAAGAACTTAGGTTCAGCATCCCTCACCCATAAAAGAACTTAGGTTCAGCATCCCCCACCATAAAAGAACTTAGGTTCAGCATCCCTCACCCATAAAAGAACTTAGGTTCAGCATCCCTCACCCATAAAAGAACTTAGGTTCAGCATCCCTCACCCATTAGAGAACTTAGGTTCAGCATCCCTCACCATAAAAGAACTTAGGTTCAGCATCCCTCACCCATAAAAGAACTTAGGTTCAGCATCCCTCACCCATAATAGAACTTAGGTTCAGCATCCCTCACCCATAAAAGAACTTAGGTTCAGCATTCCTCACCAATAAAAAAGCTTAGGTTCAGCATCCCTCACCCATAAAAGAACTTAGGTTCAGCATCCCTCACCCATAAAAGAACTTAGGTTCAGCATCCTTCACCCATAAGAGAACTTAGGATCAGCATCCCTCACCCATAAAAGAACTTAGGTTCAGCATCCCTCACCCATAAAAGAACTTAGGTTCAGCATCCCTCACCCATAAAAGAACTTAGGTTCAGCATCCCTCACCATAAAAGAACTTAGGTTCAGCATCCCTCACCCATAAAAGAACTTAGGTTCAGCATCCCCCACCCATAAAAGAACTTAGGTTCAGTATCCCCCACCCATAATAGAACTTAGGTTCAGCATCCCTCACCCACAAAAGAACTTAGGTTCAGCATCCCTCACCCATAAAAGAACTTAGGTTCAGCATCCCTCACCCATAAAAGAACTTAGGTTCAGCATCCTTCACCCATAAGAGAACTTAGGTTCAGCATCCCTCACCCATAAAAGAACTTAGGTTCAGCATCCTTCACCCATAAGAGAACTTAGGTTCAGCATCCCTCACCCATAATAGAACTTAGGTTCAGCATCCCTCACCCATAAAGAACTGAGGTTCAGCATTCCTCACCAATAAAAAAGCTTAGGTTCAGCATCCCTCACCCATAAAAGAACTTAGGTTCAGAAACTCACTAAAAAATTTTGATTCAACACCCCACTAAAAAAATTTGGGTTCAGCAACCTCCTAAAAATAATCCTTCATGGGGCCATGCCAAACGTTACGATTATTGCTGATTGTACAACTGCCTTTGTTAATTTTTTTCTGTGCGTTTACAACTTCCAAGGGAAAATGACACTAATACATTTAAATTAAATAGGAATCATAACTAAACTGTACTAGTTTAAGCTTTCTAATGTTTGGATATTTACTTAAAAATCCTGGTTGATATTATTATGCTTAAATATCCTGGCTTTTATTACTTACTTAAATATCCTGGTTTTTATTAAATGAAATCTGGACACCCTAGGTATAACAGAATATTAGTTACTCATGTTATAATAGATTAAGATATGCAGTATATTTCAGTGGAACCATTATTATGTGATTTAGAAATTGCATTTTCGTAAAACCCTTTCTCTCCATTTGCACCATCTTCAACAAATATGTAACAAACTGTAATCCTCATCATCCTCAATCAGCCATGGGGTACGAAGGTTCAACCAGAACGTGCAATTTAGTTCTCCAAGCAAGTCTATCCTGAGCTACATCTACTGCATCTGGCCACTGCACACCAATTCTAACAAGGTCCTGTTTGACATTGTCTGCCCACCGCATCCTAGGTCTCCCCTTCTTTCTGAGGCCTTTAGGCACACTCTTCATAACCCTATTCGCCAATCTATAATTATTCATACGGGCAACATGGCCAAACCAACGGAGTCTCTCTCTGCACAATATGCTGCTTAAAGGAGGTTGCAAACTCCTTTGCCTAACCTCATCATTAGTTACAAAGTTGAACCACCTAATGCCCAAAATACTACGTAAACATCTAGAATCAAAAGCATCTAGTTTCCTGTTATCTTGTTTACACAGCGTCCAAGTTTCACTACCATAACTAACTTCTTGTGATTTTGTTTACAAAGCGTCCACGGTCACTACCACAATTAACCCTAGAAAGAACCAAACTATTATACAGTCTAATTTTAGTCTTTAGATGTATACGCCTATTTCTCCACACTCTCCATAGATTCTTAAAAGTCGCGATAACATTCCCTATTCGTCTGTTTATCTCATGCCGCACATCACCAATATCTGTTACATAGCTCCCAAGATAATTAAACTGTGACACCTGCTCAAGACTGCAACCATTCAGATTAACTGAATCACAGCCTACTTGACCAATTTTCATCACTTTAGTTTTTTCTCTGTTTATAACCAAACCTACTCTACTACCAATTTCATCAACAGCTCGAATGAAAGAGTTCATCTCATCAACATCATTTGCCAAAAGAGCTAAATCATCAGCATAATCTAAATCAGAAACGTTCGCATCTCTAGACCATTTAAGGCCAAAATCTTTTCCTTGCAGTGAATTTCACATAACATAATCAATAACCAAGCTAAAGAGAAAAGGAGACAAAATGCACCCTTGTCAAACACCAGAAGTAATGCTAAACCAATTGCTGCAAGCCTTACCAACTCTCACACACGACTCAGTGTTATTATAGAGAGCTTTCATTATGTTAACTAACTTACCATATGATCTCACAATCAACCACAAATTATGACGATCAACAGAGTCGAAAGCCTTTTTGAAGTCAACAAAGCTAGCAACCAAAGGTTTCTGAAACTCTAAGCATTTCTCAAGAATCTGCCTAAGTGAAAATATCTGACCTACACATCCCCTACCACTTCTGAATCCACATTGGTCTTTATGCAATTGCCTGTCAACCAGATTCTTCGTTCTATTAAATAGAATCATGCAGAGAACTTTACCTGGAACAGAGAGTAGGCTGATACCAATATAGTTATCACAAGAACTACGATCACCTTTTTTGCAGATAGGGATAATGATAGCTCTGAAAAAATCCTAAGGAAACATGCCTTTATCATAAAAAACAAATAAATAAATATATAAATACCCCCTCAAGCAGCTGCTTGCCACAGAGATCTGACAGAAGCTTGTCAGTTTATATTGCATAGTAGATGGTCTGAGAGGATGGCAGGACCTCAGCAGAAAAACAACACAAACAGCCATGCCTTTCCCGGGGCTCGAACCCAGGTCCCTTAGATCAGTAGCCAAGCACTGTAACCACTCGGCAGACTGTTATGGGTGCCTATTCGTGGGGAGGGTGCTAAAGCATTTCCCCTAAAAAAATCTTTGAAAGCTCAATTCATTTGAAAAGCTCAATTCATTGAAAGCTCAATTCATTGAAAAATGATAAAATTATTTATAGGCACAGTTCATTGTTTTGGGAAAAACTATGTTATTTGAAAGTGCGTATGAAAGAAAACAAAGAAGTTGCAGCTTGTCAGTTGGGGCGGCGTTGTTCCACGGGTTGCACTTTTTAGGGGCGGCAAATTTGCATGCAAATTAATGACCATAGCTGTAGTAAGATTAAACAGAATGAGTAAGACCTATTTTTTAGAGAAAATTTTCAGTCTGTTAAAAAATCACATTAAAATTAATTAAATTAAGCTTTCATGTCTAAGATGAGATCTGGAGAAAGGGGCGGCAGAGTCCAAGCAAGAGAATTGATTTCCATTGCAATATAAAGTTTTCCCATTCCCATTTGATTAGAGGATTTGAAAAACTTTCTTGAAATACATGTGAAATATGCACGATTTTAATAATATTTTGCTTCCATCAGACTTACTACATTTTAAAGGGGGAGTCTTTGTCTTTATCTGTAGCAGTATGCGATTTAGATTCAATAATAATTTTTTTTACCCCTTTTGTACATTTGTTTGATTAAACATTTTAATTCGCTCTTTTCCTAACCTTGTAGCTACACAGAGACTTGTCTGTGCCTCCCCCAAATTCCTTCTATGATATCCTCTCTGCCATCCCATATTGCATTATAACAATTGTGCTTCTATCATAAAACCCGAGTTCAAGACAGCTAATAGTTCTGCAATTCAAGAATGCGTTGTAAATAAAAAAAATAATACCCCCTCAAGCAGCTGCTTGCCACAGAGGTCTGACAGGAGCCTGTCAGTTTATATGCAATAGTAGAAGGTCTGAGAGGATGGCAGGACCTCAGCAGAAAAACGACACATACATCCATGCCTTACCGGGGCTCGAACCCAGGTCCCTTAGATCAGTAGCCAAGCGCGCTAACCACTCGGCTATGGGACGGCGTTGTACAGTCGCTGAAAAAAATATCCGAACACTATGGTTGATTACAGAATTCAGGAAAAATATGTGGCAACGATTTTTTTAGAAATTAGTGATCTGACAACCTTCGTGTATTGTACACGAAGGTTGCCAGATCACTAATTTCTAAATAAAATAGTTGCCAGATACTTTTCCTGAATTCTTTAATCAACTATAGTGTTCGGATATTTTTTTGTGCGACTGTACTTCAACGGAAGAGATCCTAGTATGTATCCAACCCTGAGATACATTGAGGAAGTGAAAAGGCTACATTTTAATGAATGAAATATACATTTATTCCAAAATATCGTATTGTACAACACTATTACACTTAATAAGTTGTCGGTGTCGGTTCGTTGAGGTATCCGCTTGCTTCAAATGTGGAAAATACAGAAGATTCACATGAAATTGAGTGTTGAAACAAATGTACGCAGGGTTAGGTCGAGAGATGGATTCAGAAATGTTGAATAATCTCTTTGGCATCAGAACACTAAAGGATCTCTTCAAAGATGTAGAAAAGGCTTCCTCTGCTTTATTTTCTAGCTTCATTGCGAATTCATTGTTGCCGATGGAATAAAGCTCCAAGTCACAAGACTCCAATGCTCAGAAAAGAATATGGAAATGGAAGAATTACATTGAAATTAATTATATGCTTATAATTTACTAAACTATGTTAGTTATTATTATGGTTATGGAAACAAAGGCTATTGAAATACTTTGCTTATTACAGTTTAAGCATAAATCCCTGGATAGAAAAAATGAGAAAAGTTTTATGATAACAGTGGGAACGAAGAAAAGTCTATTATGTCGCGTATGCCTCAGCTTTGGAGTACGTTGAAGCAGGTTAGTGATTTGATGTGGAAGCGTAATAGACGTTATCAATAAAATTGAAAGCGAGGTTTATAGTTATAGAGAAAACTACAAACAAGGAAATTACCATTAAAAAACTTGCATAAAAGAATGAAAAGCGACAATGCATAGCTGTTATAGTACTTTTAGTGTAAAAAGAATATTTACTCTACGATAAACGACTTTGCATCGTTATATTGCTTTGTAACGGGTGGTGTCTTCAAAGACGTAAAGAGAATCCATTGTATATGGGTTTTGTTTCTGAAATATATTATTTTCGTGTTTACACATCAATAATTTGATGTTTAAATCGGAGATAACCTTTATATTCATTGCAAACACAAATTATATATAATATTCTCCGAATAAATTATTTTGTTATCTCAAACAGCAGAATATATATTTTTATCACCTTCACCTAAAAAGTATATAGACATTAAGAGTGTTAGTTCGAATTAACCTATCTATATTCACATCATAGGAAAAAGGAAACGGTCGTCACGGCATCTGATTTTGGCCATCATTTGACTACACTAACCTACCTAAACCCTACACTCATTTATTTTAGACAATGAGTGCCTTATCTATATCTAAGCAATGTTAATTGAAACAGCAGTTACCCATAGACCCTCGCTAATACAGGTCCGAAAGGAAACTTGTTAAACCAGATGCTGTGCTACCTAACGATTCATTATCTTTTATTTCAAAAGTGACATACACGGAGAACCACTCCTAATCAATTATTTTATTTTCGTAACAGCTGAATATATATTTTTATCACCTTCACCTAAAAGGTATATAGATATTAAGAGTGTTAGTTCGAATTAACCTACCTATAGTCACATTATACGGAAAAGGAAACGGTCGTCACGGCATCTGATTTTGGCCATCATTTGACTACACTAACCTACCTAAACCCTCCACTCATTTATTTTAGACAATGAGTGCCTTATCTATATCTAAGCAATGTTAATTGCAATAGCAGTTACCCATAGACCCTCGCTAATACTGGTCCGAAACGAAACTTGTTAAACCAGATACTGTGCTACCTAACGATTCATTATCTTTTATTTCTAAAGTGACATACACGGAGAACGACTCCCAATCAATTACTTTGTTATCGTAACAGCTGAATATATATTTTTATCACCTTCACCTAAAAGGTATATAGACATTAAGAGTGTTAGTTCGAATTAACCTACCTATAGTCACATCATAGGGAAAAGGAAACGGTCGTCACGGCATCTGATTTTGGCCATCATTTGACTACACTAACCTACTTAAACCCTACACTCATTTATTTTAGACAATGAGTGCCTTATTCTATCTAAGCAATGTTAATTGCAATAGCAGTTACTCACAGACCCTCGCTAATACAGGTCCGAAACGAAACTTGTTAAACCAGATGCTGTGCTACCTAACGATTCATTATCTTTTATTTCAAAAGTGACGTACACGGAGAACGACTCCCAATCAATTATTTTGTTATCGTAACAGCTCAATATATGTTTTTATCACCTTCAGCTAAAGCGTATATAGACATTAAGAGTGTTAGTTCGAATTAACCTACCTATAGTCACATCATAGGAAAAAGGAGACGGTGGTCACGGCATCTGATTTTGGCCATCATTTGACTACACTAACCTACTTAAACCCTACACTCATTTATTTTAGACAATGAGTACTTTATTCTATCTAAACAATGTTAATTGCAATAGCAGTTACCCATAGACCCTCGCTAATACAGGTCCGAAACGAAACTTGTTAAACCAGATGCTGTGCTACCTAACGATTCATTATCTTTTATTTCAAAAGTGACGTACACGGAGAACGACTCCCAATCAATTATTTTGTTATCGTAACAGCTGAATATATGTTTTTATCACCTTCAGCTAAAGCGTATATAGACATTAAGAGTGTTAGTTCGAATTAACCTACCTATAGTCACATCATAGGAAAAAGGAGACGGTGGTCACGGCATCTGATTTTGGCCATCATTTGACTACACTAACCTACTTAAACCCTACACTCATTTATTTTAGACAATGAGTGCCTTATTCTATCTAAGCAATGTTAATTGCAATAGCAGTTACTCACAGACCCTCGCTAATACAGGTCCGAAACGAAACTTGTTAAACCAGATGCTGTGCTACCTGACGATTCATTATCTTTTATTTCTAAAGTGACAGAACGACTCCGAATCAATTATTTTGTTATAGCAAACAGCTGAATATATATTTTTATCAAGTTCACCTAAAACGTATATAGACTTTAAGAGTGGTAGTTCGAATTAACCTACCTATAGTCACATCATAGGGAAAAGGAAACGGTGGTCACGGCATCTGATTTTGGCCATCATTTGACTACACTAACCTACTTAAACCCTACACTCACTCAATTATTTTACACAATGAGTACCTTATCCTATCTAAACAATGTTAATTGCAATAGCAGTTACCCATAGACCCTCGCTAATACAGGTCCGAAACGAAACTTGTTAAACCAGATGCTGTGCTACCTGACGATTCATTATCTTTTATTTCTAAAGTGACGTACACGGAGAACGACTCCCAATCAATTATTTTGTTATCGTAACAGCTGAATATATGTTTTTATCACCTTCAGCTAAAGCGTATATAGACATTAAGAGTGTTAGTTCGAATTAACCTACCTATAGTCACATCATAGGAAAAAGGAGACGGTGGTCACGGCATCTGATTTTGGCCATCATTTGACTACACTAACCTACTTAAACCCTACACTCATTTATTTTAGACAATGAGTGCCTTATTCTATCTAAGCAATGTTAATTGCAATAGCAGTTACCCATAGACCCTCGCTAATACAGGTCCGAAACGAAACTTGTTAAACCAGATGCTGTGCTACCTGACCATTCATTATCTTTTATTTCTAAAGTGACATACACGGAGAACGACTCCCAATCAATTATTTTGTTATCGTAACAGCGGAATATATATTTTTATCACCTTCACCTAAAAGGTATATAGACATTAAGAGTGTTAGTTCGAATTAACCTACCTATAGTCACACAATAAGGAAAAGGAAACGGTCGTCACGGCATCTGATTTTGGCCATCATTTGACTACACTAACCTACTTAAACCCTACACTCATTTATTTTAGACAATGAGTGCCTTATCCTATCTAAACAATGTTAATTGCAATAGCAGTTACCCATAGACCCTCGCTAATATAGGTCCGAAACGAAACTTGTTAAACCAGATGCTGTGCTACCTAACGATTCATTATCTTTTATTTCTAAAGTGACAGAACGACTCCGAATCAATTATTTTGTTATCGCAAACAGCTGAATATATATTTTTGTCAACTTCACCTAAATCGTATATAGACTTTAAGAGTGGTAGTTCGAATTAACCTACCTATAGTCACATCATAGGGAAAAGGAAGCGGTGGTCACGGCATCTGATTTTCGCCATCATTTGACTACACTAACCTACTTAAACCCTACACTCATTTATTTTAGACAATGAGTGCCTTATTCTATCTAAGCAATGTTAATTGCAATAGCAGTTACCCATAGACCCTCGCTAATATAGGTCCGAAACGAAACTTGTTAAACCAGATGCTGTGCTACCTGACGATTCATTATCTTTTATTTCTAAAGTGACATACACGGAGAACCACTCCTAATCAATTATTTTATTTTCGTAACAGCTGAATATATATTTTTATCACCTTCACCTAAAAGGTATACAGACATGAAGAGAGTTAGTTCGAATTAATCTACCTACAGTCACATCATAGGGAAAAGGAAACGGTCGTCGCGGCATCTGATTTTGGCCATCATTTGACTACACTAACCTACCTAAACCCTCCACTCATTTATTTTAGACAATGAGTGCCTTATCTATATCTAAGCAATGTTAATTGCAATAGCAGTTACCCATAGACCCTCGCTAATACAGGTCCGAAACGAAACTTGTTAAACCAGATGCTGTGCTACCTAACGATTCATTATCTTTTATTTCTAAAGTGACAGAACGACTCCGAATCAATTATTTTGTTATAGCAAACAGCTGAATATATATTTTTATCAAGTTCACCTAAAACGTATATAGACTTTAAGAGTGGTAGTTCGAATTAACCTAACTATAGTCACATCATAGGGAAAAGGAAACGGTGGTCACGGCATCTGATTTTGGCCATCATTTGACTACACTAACCTACTTAAACCCTACACTCACTCAATTATTTTACACAATGAGTACCTTATCCTATCTAAACAATGTTAATTGCAATAGCAGTTACCCATAGACCCTCGCTAATACAGGTCCGAAACGAAACTTGTTAAACCAGATGCTGTGCTACCTGACGATTCATTATCTTTTATTTCTAAAGTGACGTACACGGAGAACGACTCCCAATCAATTATTTTGTTATCGTAACAGCTGAATATATGTTTTTATCACCTTCAGCTAAAGCGTATATAGACATTAAGAGTGTTAGTTCGAATTAACCTACCTATAGTCACATCATAGGAAAAAGGGGACGGTGGTCACGGCATCTGATTTTGGCCATCATTTGACTACACTAACCTACTTAAACCCTACACTCATTTATTTTAGACAATGAGTGCCTTATTCTATCTAAGCAATGTTAATTGCAATAGCAGTTACCCATAGACCCTCGCTAATACAGGTCCGAAACGAAACTTGTTAAACCAGATGCTGTGCTACCTGACGATTCATTATCTTTTATTTCTAAAGTGACATACACGGAGAACCACTCCTAATCAATTATTTTATTTTCGTAACAGCTGAATATATATTTTTATCACCTTCACCTAAAAGGTATACAGACATGAAGAGAGTTAGTTCGAATTAATCTACCTATAGTCACATCATAGGGAAAAGGAAACGGTCGTCACGTCATCTGATTTTGGCCATCATTTGCCTACACTAACCTACCTAAACCCTCCACTCATTTATTTTAGACAATGAGTGCCTTATCTATATCTAAGCAATGTTAATTGCAATAGCAGTTACCCATAGACCCTCGCTAATACTGGTCCGAAACGAAACTTTTTAAACCAGATGCTGTGCTACCTAACGATTCATTATCTTTTATTTCTAAAGTGACATACACGGAGAACGACTCCCAATCAATTACTTTCTTATCGTAACAGCTGAATATATATTTTTATCACCTTCACCTAAAAGGTATATAGACATTAAGAGTGTTAGTTCGAATTAACCTACCTATAGTCACATCATAGGAAAAAGGAGACGGTGGTCACGGCATCTGATTTTGGCCATCATTTGACTACACTAACCTACTTAAACCCTACACTCATTTATTTTAGACAATGAGTACCTTATTCTATCTAAACAATGTTAATTGCAATAGCAGTTACCCATAGACCCTCGCTAATACAGGTCCGAAACGAAACTTGTTAAACCAGATGCTGTGCTACCTAACGATTCATTATCTTTTATTTCCAAAGTGACAGAACGACTCCGAATCAATTATTTTGTTATCGCAAACAGCTGAATATATGTTTTTATCAACTTCACCTAAAACGTATATAGACTTTAAGAGTGGTAGTTCGAATAACCTACCTATAGTCACATCATAGGGAAAAGGAAACGGTGGTCACGGCATCTGATTTTGGCCATCATTTGACTACACTAACCTACTTAAACCCTCCACTCATTTATTTTAGACAATGAGTGCCTTATCTATATCTAAGCAATGTTAAATGCAATAGCAGTTACCCATAGACCCTCGCTAATACTGGTCCGAAACGAAACTTGTTAAACCAGATGCTGTGCTACCTAACGATTCATTATCTTTTATTTCTAAAGTGACCTACACGGAGAACGACTCCCAATCAATTACTTTCTTATCGTAACAGCTGAATATATATTTTTATCACCTTCACCTAAAAGGTATATAGACATTAAGAGTGTTAGTTGGAATTAACCTACCTATAGTCACATCATAGGGAAAAGGAAACGGTCGTCACGGCATCTGATTTTGGCCATCATTTGACTACACTAACCTACTTAAACCCTACACTCATTTATTTTAGACAATGAGTGCCTTATCTATATCTAAGCAATGTTAATTGCAATAGCAGTTACCCATAGACCCTCGCTAATACAGGTCCGAAACGAAACTTGTTAAACCAGATGCTGTGCTACCTAACGATTCATTATCTTTTATTTCCAAAGTGACAGAACGACTCCGAATCAATTATTTTGTTATCGCAAACAGCTGAATATATATTTTTATCAACTTCACCTAAAACGTATATAGACTTTAAGAGTGGTAGTTCGAATTAACCTACCTATAGTCACATCATAGGGAAAAGGAAACGGTGGTCACGGCATCTGATTTTGGCCATCATTTGACTACACTAACCTACTTAAACCCTACACTCATTTATTTTAGACAATGAGTGCCTTATCTATATCTAAGCAATGTTAATTGCAATAGCAGTTACCCATAACCCTCGCTAATACAGGTCCGAAACGAAACTTGTTAAACCAGATGCTGTGCTACCTGACCATTCATTATCTTTTATTTCTAAAGTGACATACACGGAGAACGACTCCCAATCAATTATTTTGTTATCGTAACAGCGGAATATATATTTTTATCACCTTCACCTAAAAGGTATATAGACATTAAGAGTGTTAGTTCGAATTAACCTACCTATAGTCACACAATAAGGAAAAGGAAACGGTCGTCACGGCATCTGATTTTGGCCATCATTTGACTACACTAACCTACTTAAACCCTACACTCATTTATTTTAGACAATGAGTGCCTTATCCTATCTGAACAATGTTAATTGCAATAGCAGTTACCCATAGACCCTCGCTAATACAGGTCCGAAACGAAACTTGTTAAACCAGATGCTGTGCTACCTAACGATTCATTATCTTTTATTTCTAAAGTGACAGAACGACTCCGAATCAATTATTTTGTTATCGCAAACAGCTGAATATATATTTTTATCACCTTCACCTAAAACGTATATAGACATTAAGAGAGTTAGTTGGAATTAACCTACTTATAGTCACAAAATAAGGAAAAGGAAACGATGGTCACGGCATCTGATTTTGGCCATCATTTGACTACACTAACCTACTTAAACCCTACACTCATTTATTTTAGACTATGAGTGCCTTATTCTATCTAAGCAATGTTAATTGCAATAGCAGTTACCCATAGACCCTCGCTAATACAGGTCCGAAACGAAACTTGTTAAACCAGATGCTGTGCTACCTAACGATTCATTATCTTTTATTTCTAAAGTGACGTACACGGAGAACGATTCCCAATCAATTATTTTGTTATCGTAACAGCTGAATATATGTTGTTATCACCTTCAGCTAAAGGGTATATAGACATTAAGAGTGTTAGTTCGAATTAACCTACCTATAGTCACATCATAGGAAAAAAGAGACGGTGGTCACGGCATCTGATTTTGGCCATCATTTGACTACACTAACCTACTTAAACCCTACACTCATTTATTTTAGACAATGAGTACCTTATTCTATCTAAACGATGTTAATTGCAATAGCAGTTACCCATAGACCCTCGCTAATACAGGTCCGAAACGAAACTTGTTAAACCAGATGCTGTGCTACCTAACGATTCATTATCTTTTATTTCTAAAGTGACAGAACGACTCCGAATCAATTATTTTGTTATCGGAAACAGCTGAATATATATTTTTATCAACTTCACCTAAAACGTATATAGACATTAAGAGTGGTAGTTCGAATTAACCTACCTATAGTCACATCATAGGGAAAAGGAAACGGTGGTAACGGCATCTGATTTTGGCCATCATTTGACTACACTAACCTACTTAAACCCTACACTCATTTATTTTAGACAATGAGTGCCTTATTCTATCTAAGCAATGTTAATTGCAATAGCAGTTACCCATAGACCCTCGCTAATACAGGTCCGAAACGAAGCTTGTTAAACCAGATGCTGTGCTACCTAACGATTCATTATCTTTTATTTCTAAACTGACATACACGGAGAACGACTCCCAATCAATTATTTTGTTATCGTAACAGCTGAATATATGTTTTTATCACCTTCAGCTAAAGGGTATATAGATATTAAGAGTGTTAGTTCGAATTAACCTACCTATAGTCACATCATAGGGAAAAGGAAACGGTGGTCACGGCATCTGATTTTGGCCATCATTTGACTACACTAACCTACCTAAACCCTCCACTCATTTATTTTAGACAATGAGTGCCTTATCTATATCTAAGCAATGTTAATTGCAATAGCAGTTACCCATCATAGACCCTCGCTAGTACAGGTCCGAAACGAAACTTGTTAAACCAGATGCTGTGCTACCTAACGATTCATTACCTTTTATTTCTAAAGTGACATACACGGAGAACGACTCCGAATCAATTATTTTGTTATCGTAACAGCTGAATATATATTTTTATCACATTCACTTAAAACGTGTATAGACATTAAGAGTGTTAGTTCGAATTAACCTACCTATAGTCCCATCATAGGGAAAAGGAAACGGTCGTCACGGCATCTGATTTTGGCCATCATTTGACTACACTAACCTACCTAAACCCTCCACTCATTTATTTTAGACAATGAGTGCCTTATCTATATCTAAGCAATGTTAATTGCAATAGCAGTTACCCATAGACCGTCGCTAATACAGGTCCGAAAGGAAACTTGTTAAACCAGATGCTGTGCTACCTGACGATTTATTATCTTTTATTTCTAAAGTGATATACACGGAGAACGACTCCGAATCAAAGTGGGAAATCAGATTAATACGTATTTTAATCTGTTAACAAATATCTGGGGAGTCACTGGTTGAATAAATGACTGCGTTCAGCCCTTTCGACGAACACCAATCACCCTCAACAGAAGATATAGAACGCGTGCAGCCATTATAGCGCACAACGGAATAATTAATTTACTCTATTAATTGGCGATTTAGTGTCTTGTTTTGTACGTAGTGGAGAAGGTTAAAACTCTTAATCAAAGTGTGAAATCAGACAAATACGTATTTTAATCTGTTAATATGTACCTGGGGTTCACTGGTGGAATAAGTGACTGCGTTCAATCCTTTGGACGAACAGCAATCACCCTCAACAGAAAATATAGAACGCGTGCAGCCATTACAGCGCACAGCAGAATAATTAATTTTTCCTTATTGATTGGCCTTTAAGTGTGTTGATGTGTACCTAATGGAAAAAGTTAAAGCTGATAATCATAGTGTGAAATCAGACAAATGCGTATTTTAATCTGTTAATATGTACCTGGGGGTCACTGGTTGAGTAAGTGACTGCGTTCAGCCTTTTGGAAGAACAGCAATCACCCTCAGCAGAAGATATAGAACGCGTGCAGCAATTATAGCGCACAGCGGAATAATTAAATTATCCCAATTAATTGGCGTTTTAGTGTGTTGTTATGTACCTAGTGGAAAAGGTTAAAGCTCTTAATCAAAGTGTGAAATCAGACAAATACCTATATTAATCTTTTAATATGTACCTGGGGGTCACTGGTTGAATAAGTGACTGCGTTCAGCCCTTTGGACGAACAGTAATCACCCTCAACAGAATATACAGAACGCGTGCAGCCATTATAGCGCACAGCGGAATAATTAAGTTACTCTATTAATTGGCGTTTTATTGTGATGTTATGTACCTTTTGGAGAAGGTTAAAGCTGTTAATCAAAGTGTGAAATCAGACAAATACCTATTTTATTCTGTTAATGTGTTCCTGGGTTATTGGTTGAATAAGTGACTGCGTTCAGCCTTTTGGACATACAGCAATCACCCTCAACAGCAGATATAGAACGCGTGCAGCCATTATATCGCAGAGCAGAATAATTAATTTACTCTATTAATTGGCGTTTTAGTGTGTTGTTATGTACCTAGGGGACAAGGTTAAAGCTGTTAATCAAAATGAAATCAGACAAATACGTATTCTAATCTGTTAATATGTACCTGGGGGTCACTGGTTGAAAAGGAGACTGCGTTCAGCGCTTTGGACGAACAGCAATCACCCACAACAGAAGTTATAGAAAGCGTGCAACCATTAGAGCCCACAGCGGTATAATTAAGTTATCCCTATTAATTGGCGTTTTAGTGTGATGTTATGTACCTAATGGAGAAGGTTAAAACTGTTAATCAAAGTGTGAAATCAGACAAATACGTATTTTATTCTGTTAATATGTACCTGGGATTACTAGTTGAATAAGTGACTGCGTTCAGCCTTTTGAACGAACAGCAACCACCCTCAACAGAAGATATAGAACGCGTGCAGCCATTATATCGCACAGCGGAATAATTAAATTACTCTATTAATTGGCGTTTTAGTACGTTGTTATGTACCTAGTGGACAAGTTTAAAGCTGTTAATCAAAGTGCGAAATCCGACAAATAGTTATTTTAATCTTTAAATATGTACCTGGGGGTCACTGGTTGAATAAGTGACTGCGTTCAGCCCTTTAGACGAAGAGCAATCACGCTCAACAGAAGATATAGAACGCGTGCAGCAATTATAAAGCACAGGGGAATAATTAAGTTATCCCTATTAATTGGTGGTTTAGTGTATTGATATGTACCTACTGGAAAAGTTTAAAGCTGTTAATGAAAGTGTGAAATCAGACAAATATATATTTTAATCTGTTAACACATATCTGGGGGTCACTGGTTGAATAAGTGACTGCGTTCA
Source organism: Ryuthela nishihirai (assembly GCA_038380435.1). Lineage (NCBI taxonomy): Eukaryota > Metazoa > Arthropoda > Arachnida > Araneae > Heptathelidae > Ryuthela > Ryuthela nishihirai. The sequence continues at coordinate 17,886,396 of JAWZYU010000022.1, forward strand.
GCCCTTTGGACGAACAGCAATCACCATCAACAGAAGACATAGAACGCGTGTAGCCATTATAACGCACAACGGAATGATTAAGTTATCCCTATTAATTGGCGGTTTAGTGTGTTGTTGTGTAACTAATAGAAAAAGTTAAAGCTGTTAATCAAAATTTTAAATCAAATACGTATTTTGTTCTGTTAATATATATCTGGGGGTCACTGGTTGAATAAGTGACTGCGTTCAGCCTTTTGGACGAACAGCACTAACCTTCAAAAGAATATATAGAACGCGTGCAGCCATTATAACGCACAGCAGAATAATTAAGTTATCCCTATTAATTGGCGTTTAAGTGTGTTGTTGTGTACCTAATGGAAAAGGTTAAAGCTAATAATCAAAGTGTGAAATCAGACAAATACGTATTTTATTCTGTTAATATGTACCTGGGGGTCACTGGTTGAAAAAGTGACTACGTTCAGCCCTTTGGACGAACAGTAATCACCTTCAAGTGAATATATAGAATGCGTGCAGCCTTTACAGCGCACAGCGGAATAATTAAGTTATCCCTATTAATTGGCGTTTTAGTGTGTTGTTACGTATGTAGTGGAAAAGGTTAAAGCTGATAATCAAAGTGTGAAATCAGACAAATACGTATTTTAATCTGTTAATATGTACCTAGGGGTTACTGGTTGAATAAGTGACAGCGTTCAGCCCTTTGGACGAACAGCAATCACCCTCAACAGAAGATATAGAACGCGTGCAGCCATTAAAACGCACAGCGGAATAACTAAATTATCCCTATTAATTGTCGGTTTAGTGTGTTTTTAGTACCTAGTGGAGAAGGTTAAAGCTGTTAATCAATGTGTGAAATCAGACAAATACGTATTTTAATCTGTTAATATGTACCTAGGGGTTACTGGTTGAATAAGTGAGAGCGTTCAGCCCTTTGGACGAACAGCAATCACCCTCAACAGAAGATATAGAACGCGTGCAGCCATTAAAACGCACAGCGGAATAACTAAATTATCCCTATTAATTGTCGGTTTAGTGTGTTTTTATGTACCTAGTGGAGAAGGTTAAAGCTGTTAATCAATGTGTGAAATCAGACAAATACGTATTTTAATCTGTTAATATATATTTTGGGTTCAACGTTTGAATAAGTGACTGCGTTCAGCCCTTTGGACGAATAGCAATCATCTTCAACAGATTATATAGAACGCGTGCAGACATTATAGCACACAGCGGAATAATTAAATTATCCCTATTAGTTGGCGGTTTAGTCTGTTGTTGTGTACCTAGTGGAAAAGGATAAAGCTGTTAATCAAAATGTGAAATCAGAGAAATACGTATTTTAATCTCTTAACATATATCTGGGGTCACTGGTTGAATAAGTGACTGTGTTCAGCCCTTTGGACGAACAGCAATCACCCTCAACAGAAGATATAGAACGCGTGCAGCAATCATAGAGTACAGCGGAATTATTACTTTATCCCTATTCATTTGAGTTTAAGTGTTTGATGTGTACCTTGTGAAAAGGGTTAAAGCAGTTAATCAAAATGTGAAATCAGACAAATAGGTATTTTAATCTGCTAATGTGTGCCTGAGGGTCTCTGGTTGAATAAGTGACTGCGTTCAGCCGTTTGGACGAACAGCAATCACCCTCAACAGAAGATATAAGACGCGTGCAGCCATTATAGCGCATATCGGAATAATTAAGTTATCTCTATTCATTGGCGATAAAGTGTGTTGTTCTGTACCTAGTGGAAAGGGTTAAGGCTGTTAATCAAAGTGTGAAATCAGACAAATACGAATTTTAATCTGTCAATATGTGACTGAGGGTCACTGGTTGAATAAGTGACTGCATTCAGCCCTGTGGACGAACAGCAATCACCCTCAACAGAAGATATAGAACGCGTGCAGCCATTACGCGCACAGCGGAATAATTAAGTTTTCCCTGTTCTTTGGCGTTTAAGTGTGTTGTTGTGTACCTAGTGGAAAGCGTTAAAGCAGTTAATCAAAATGTGAAATCAGACAAATACGTATTTTAATCTGTCAATGTGTATCTGAGGGTCTCTGGTTGAATAAGTGACTGCGTTCAGCCCTTTGGACGAACAGCAATCTCTCTCAACAGAAGATATAGAACGCATGCAGCCATTATAGCGCACAGCGGAATAATTACGTTATCCCTATTCATTGGCGTTTAACCGTGTTGTTGTGTATCTAGTGGAAAATGTTAGATCTGTTAATCAAAGGGTGAAAGCAGACAAATACATATTTTAAACTGTTAATATGTAGGTGAGGGTCACTGGTTGAATAGGTGACTGCGTTCAGCCCTTTGGGCGAACAGCAATCTCCTACCGCAAATCTTATAGAAACGTGCAGTAATAAGAGCGCACAAAGGAGTAGTTATTTTGTCCGTTTGGATTAGCGTCGGAAGTGTGTTGTTTTGCATATAGGGCAAAGTGTGAGAGGTTATTAATAGGAAAGTGAAATGAGTCAAATACCTATTTGACTCTGTGAATGGATTTGTTATTCGAGAGACACTGGTTGAATAGTTGTCTGCATTCAGCCATTTCAGCAAATGGCAATCACTCTCATCAGAAGCAATAGATCACATTCAGTCATTAGATCACAGAGCGGATTAATTACTCTGCTTCTTTCGATTACGTCATCTATTGTGTTTAGTGTGTGCAGAGTGTAGAGTGTTAAAAGTTGTGTATTTAGAAAGCTGAAACGGTCGGAATATGTACTTGAATATATTCTCCCTCCACTTCTCTAGGTTGGACCCTCAGCCGTAGTGGTGCAGTGTGATATTTGTGTCAGTGCCGAATTATTGTGTGTTATCCGTTGTATTTGAGTGTGTTTCTTGTCTCAGTGTGTAGAGCTACATCTTGGATCGCCCTATACGTCTTTTGGAGTTTTCCTGATATTTTACAATAAAATGTTGAAATTTTAATCAATCATGTTTTGAAACGTAGGCCTAAAAGACAGAGGAAGAGATTGAAATGTAAAATAGAAGTTAGAATTAATTCAAAATTTAGAACCAATAGATCCGCTGGACGTGTTTGTAAATACGCCTAGTTACGTAAATACATAATTAATTACTTTGAACTCACTATTTCGAATAATATTATCAAATAAAAGTAGTAAATGTTTTTTATTCTGATTTGTATAGAATTCAGAAAAAATATCTGACAACGAGTTTTTAGAAATTAGTATTCTGGCAACCTTCGTGAACTGTACACGAAGGTTGACAGATCACTAATTTCTAAAAAAAATCGTTGCGGGTATTTTTTCTGAATTCTCTAATCAACCATAGTGTTCGGATACTTTTTTGAGCGACTGTACATGGTCACTTTTGTTATTGGAGATGTTTTTAATTTAGAGTAAAAAACTAATGCGCAGACATTTCACTAATATATTATGCATGCTTTAATAGGAAAATATGTGTTTAGCTAAAGATTTAATTGCAGTAATAAACTACTTAAATCTTGATTTTATAGAAGTTTTTGTTCAGTATTTAAAGAGTCTTTGAAACTGAAACGTTTAGCAAGTTATCTCGTTCTGCAAAAAAAATTCTAAATTGGAGAAAATTTAACTAATCAGTACTCGATCTACTGAAAATACAGCTACATATCTAGGTAAGGTTTCTATACCGCTTATTTCTTTCGTTTAACCTGTTTAAATTCTTTCTCCAAATGAATTATTTGCGTACAATAGCTCAAAAAAATATCCGAACACTATGGTTGATTACAGAATTCAGAAAAATATCTGGCAGCGATTTTTTTAGAATAGTGATCTGGCAACCGTCGTGTCACGTGACACGACGGTTCCCAGATCACTATTCTAAAAAAATCGCTGCCAGATATTTTTTCTGAATGCTGTAATCAACCATAGTGTTCGGATATTTTTTTTGAGCGACTGTACATGGTCACTTTTATTATTGGTGATGTTTTTAGTTTAGAGTAAAAAAATAATGTGCGGACATTTCACTCATATATCATGCATGCTTTAATAGGAAAATGTGTGTTTAGCTAAAGATTTAATTGCAGTAATAAACTACTTGAATCTTGATTTTATAGAAGCTTTTGTTCAATATTTAAAGAATCTTTGAAACTGAGACGTTAGAAAGTTATCTCGTTCTGCAAAAAAAATTCCAAATTGGGGAAAATTTAACTAATCAGTACTCGATCTACTGAAAATATAGCTACATATCTTGTTAAAGTCTCCATAGCGGTTATTGCTTTCGTTTAACCTTTTTAAATTCTCATCCAAATCAATTATTTTCGTATTAATTATTTTCGAATTCAAATTAATTATTTTCGTAATTACATTGCTGCTGTTAAGTATTCGCATTTCCGTAACTACCCAAAGAATACTGTTGAAAACCGAGATTTTACGAGATTTGATTGCTATCTCATTATAAATATATTTTTTCGTTTTTTCCTTGTTAAATTCTTTCATACAAATCTTATTTAAGAAGTTACTTAACTGTGTATATGAGTTACTTTTGACCTGCTGCCGTTCAGTGTATAATACTAATGCATAGAGCATTGTTCAACATTTTTTAACATGGCGAGATAGATTTTTCCATTATAAACCCACGATTTACTATCAGTTTGAATCAAGTAACATTTCTTTTAACATGCCATGACAAAAATTAAAACTCTGGCCACGATACTATATAATCATATTATATTCAGGCCACAAAACAAAATTAATTACAAGAAGAATTTATTGAACGATTGAACATTATAACAAATAAAAACCTATATTATTTCAAAATCTAATGGACGAAACCTATCAGTTCCTCATACAATGCAAATCAAATAGTTCAAATAACGGTTCAAATATAAGGATACGGAACACTAAGTTTTAGGCTCGCCATTACACAAGTGAAAATCAAAATCATTCCTTCACACGCACAAACTCAAACCTTAACTAAATTTTAAGTTCTACAGAAGTGCTTTAAAGGAAATTAATGAACAGTTGATAGCTTTAATTCGTCTGTTTTTGATTCTGTTTTTTAGAAAAATTATGTAATCAGTTATTTGGCGAGATATTTTAAACATGTAAATGCACAATTGAAATTCGTAATGAATAAGTAACTAATTATAACAACCTAGTCATCATCTTGCTACCAATGATTTCATCCATAAACATGTACTGAATTGCTGTGGTCATTATTTCTAATTCTCTAAACTAGCCGTAGTCACTATTTCTCGTCACCTCTCAAGGGAGTGCCAACAAAAATCATCGTGCATGTTACCTTTGGCACGCGTGTCATAAAATCGCCATCGCTACTATGAAGGCACCAACCTGAGTTTTGTTGTTAAAGGTATTGGGTTGGTGGTGGCTCAGTCTGTGAAGTGCCAGGCGGCTCATAATCTGAATTTACCAGGTTCGAGTGCTACCTGGGTCAGCGTTGAGATTTATCTCCGCAAAACTCCCCGCCCTGCCCTTTGTCAATAGGGGGACACCGATCGGCTTGGAAAGGCCGCCGTCCGTCAAATGACATAACATTTGTTATGTTATTCTATAGCATGCACAGTGTATGGCTTTCATGCACATAGGTATATGCATGAAAAGCCATACACTGTGCATGCTGTAGAATAACAGAACAAATGTTATAGACCATGTTGGATGGCCTTGACGGGAGCTACCATCTGTATCCTAACAGCTACCCAGTGGTTTCCCTTCATCCAACCTTCTCTGAACCTTTGCGGTCCTTATCATCTGATCACTAAGTACATTGTATGTAAAAAAAGTTGCAGCTCCTAGTAAAACAGTTTGTACTTATTTACATACCTGTAATAAGCATCGGAAGGAACTTCAGGTCATGGTCCGTGTGAAGCCACGGTCGCACGTCAGAGGACACGTCAAGGCACGGTCGCACGTCAGAGGACACGTCAAGGCACGGTCGCACGTCAGAGGACACGTCAAGGCACGGTCGCACGTCAAAGGACACGTCAAGGCACGGTCGCACGTCAGAGGGCACGTCAAGGCACGGTCGCACGTCAGAGGACACGTCAAGGCACGGTCGCACGTCAAAGGACACGTCAAGGCACGGTCGCACGTCAGAGGATACGTCAAGGCACGGTCCTCCCAGATCCAGCCCTGGGTCTTCTGACCTGATCATTTAGCTCATTACGCGAACTAAAGTGCCGTTGACAGGTAAAACAACCAAAGTAGACCAACGGCTCGGGTCACGTTAGGGTGGGAGGGGGGGCGAAGAGTGCTCTGTTAACGTCTTGAAAATTCTCATAGGTCATATAGGTCGACACGATCACTTTTCCTGTTAGTGAACCAATGATATACGAGAATTTTCGAAAGCGTCAACTGCGCAGTCTCATCTTAGGCTGAATGATTGCCGCCGCTCTGAAAACGGATATTCTCCGATTGTAATTCTTGCTTTACGACACAGTGTGATCGCATTCTAATAATGGATCTGTTGGCTGTTACGTGACATTGTTCTACACTGATATTGTTGGTCAATTGCGTGAATTAGAATATTCGTGTTTTTGAATTATTTGGGCTTCCGTATGATTTGAGAAATCAATTGAAATATTTAGATTAACGTTGGAATAAAAATAAAAAATAAAAAAAACATTTTTTCGAAATTTTTTTTCTAAAAACTTTCAAAATGGAAACAAATCGTTAAATTATTATTATATCATTCATATCCTATTGATTTCAAAATGAAAGGTCTTAATTATTATTTTTTGGTTGGGTTGTATTAATTGTCAGCATGATTTTTTTTTTTACCTTCACTGGCCAAATGAAGTGACTAGGACTTAATGGCTCAGATGTAGATACAGGAAAGGGTTGAATTGTTTTATCTCTGAGCGGCACTTTTTTTGCTCACAATGGTCCAAATGGTCAGGTCGCAAGGACTCCGGGGTTCAGAGCAGGTTTGGAGGGAGGGGAATCATTGGACAGTTGTTACGAGACAGATGGTCGTTTCTCGCAAAGTTCACCTAACGTGCTCTTTAACGTGCACAGGTTATGGCTCTCAGGTTCACTTGGCTACGGCTTAACGTCCCATCCGACGGACAGTTGCCTTTCCAAGCCCATCAGTGTCCCCTCCTGACCGAGGGAAGTGTGGGAAGTTTTGCGGACATAAGTCTCAACATTCGTCCAGCTGGGACTCCAATTTGGTAACTGCAGATTACGATCCAGGTGGGATATCCACCATCAACACCACCTCCGAGTGGCACTATTTTTTTTTGGCTCACAACTGAAATTCTAGGTCCCAAAAAACCAGTTTTTTAGAATTGAACAGTGGAAAAGTAGGCCCATGACGCTGTTTAGGGGACATTAAAACGGATTTTTCTTTTTGGTTTAATTAGGATCACAGGAATTTCTTTCCAAATAAGAAAAGGATCGCAGAAATTCGCTAGATTTTGCCTTATTTTCAGCGATCATTCTCGATCGGAATACTTTAATAGGATATGTTTTTTACCTATATATTTTCTTATAGACATCTATTTCGTGAATTTCAGTTGACAATTAAAAATTAGCTGATTGTGAGTTAGTGCGTGACAAAGGATGACGCTAATTACGACCATCATGCAGAAGTTGTAAAGCTCTGAAAATCTGCACTTAGGGGTAATTCAGATCGTAGTTCTCGGGAGAAAAAATCCGAAATTCGATCTTCGACCTGTCCTTTAAAGTCAGAGAGGGGTGAAGCATAGATCAAAGCTTGACGTAAAAGTGCTAGAAATGTGAATATTGGTATATAGGAGTACTTCGGATCACAGATCCCAGAAGCTTTAAAAATCTCGGATTCTTTGTGTGTTGGGGCTTCGAGATCAAAAATTAAATTTTAATTTACCACTTTTAGAGAGTTAATTTGATGCTTACGGGCAAGGACGTACCTAGAATTTAGTTCGGGGCGGTCTGAGAATAAGCCTTGAGTAGGGTTTCCCAGTTACTAAAACATTCCACCGAACAGGAAAGATTAAAATGATATTCTATATGAGATTTTATGATTGTTGTTTTAACATATTTTTAGTGTCAGAATAACTTATGGGGCTAAGATAAAGTTGTATAAAACTTCCAACTGTTATTTTTCAATTTCTTTTTAATATTTTTAAACTGAACGAAATAAAGACAATTGTTTTGGAGTTCAAAGCAGATAGACGAGTTCGATATTTAGTAGAAGACGACAGGGTTCTCAGCGGGCTTATTTTTATTGAGGGAGGGTGGGTTAATGAAAACCCAGAGATAATGAAAAAGGAAATTCTATACAATTCATTAATAATATTATTTCACAAATATTTTTGCAATTTTTTTTTGTAGTTCGTTTTTCAAACGAACTAATGTCATCATTTTGTTTGTTTTATCTGTCTGTACACTTTCATCTTTTCAGTTTTAACAGATTAATTTAAAATTCCTGTTGAATTGGATGGGTATTGATGACACCCCGTAGGCAGGGACGTACAGTCGCTCAAAAAAGTATCCGAACGCTATGGTTGATTACAGAATTCAGAAAAAATATCTGGCAACAATTTTTTTTAGAAATTAGTGGTCTGGCAACTTTCGTGTACGTACACGAAGGTTGCCAGATTTTTAATTTCGAAAAAAATCTTTGCCAAATATTTTTTCTAAATTCTGTAATCAAACAGAGTGTTCGGATATTTTTTGAGCGACTGTACCTCCCCTGCCTACGAGGATATTTCTTGTCGTAGATCTTAGAAAGCTTATGAAAAATTGGATCCGACGTCTCCATTTAGAGGTCATATTTCAGTCAAACTGTAATAATAATAATAACTACACCTAACAGAAACGTGGAACATCATGTACAGGGGTATTCGAGTCCTGCATCTCTGAAGAGTTGCGAAATTCTGGATACACCAATCCGTTGAAGTCGACCAGAGGTCGAATTTCGATCCACGTGGGAGTTTGAAATTCCAAATGATGTCTGCTGGTTTCTACATCTTGGAAACGGCACTGTATTTCTGATCCTTCGAATACCTCGAGTTTGTCTATGTATCTATCTGCTAGTAAGTGAATTGGTGTGTCGAGTTATTTATGGTCGTAGAACTCAGGACGGTTAAGAAATTTCCGTTACGGTTTTGTGTTCAAGGTCACATAAGGGTCGATTGGGTTGTTTTACCTATGATCGGAACTTTTGCGCGGCCTATTTAACGGCCTCTAACGATAGAAATTCAAACTACGAAAATTCAAAAACTTTTCACAGTTCGCGGGCACTATTAACACCTTTGGAAGATTCTGAAAGGCGAATCGTATGATTTACCTATCCAATTCAAAAAGAATTTTAAATTTATCTCTTAAAACAAAAAAGTTGAATGTCTACAGACGGAGAAAACAAACAACAAAACGATGACATGAGCTCGTTTTTTAAAAGAACTACAAAAAAATTGTGAAATATTTTTTTAAATAATATTTTTACTGAATTGTAGAATTTTCTATTTCATTATCTCAGTTTTTATTAACCCACCCTCCCCCAACAAAAATAAGTTCCCATTCTTATTGTAATAATCTAGTCCCAATTTTCTCCTTATTTCTATTACAGATATATTAAAATAGTAAAATAATATTATATAAAAATGTATAAAAATATATTTTATTACATATATATATATATATATTATTTTGGCAGGGCAGTGTATATCAAAGAATTTCCAGGTTATGTCAATGGGAATCTAACTGCGAAGTTCTGTAACTTCTAAAATGTGTATTTAATGGAAAAAATGTGACTGAGAATATAATAAAGAACATGATCAAATCTGCATATTTAAATCTCGATTTTCAACACTATTCGTTCATTACTTAAATAGAAGATGTAATATTTCAAAACAGTAATAAATAAAACTAAACTAATAAATATTGTTCCAAACCAAGGAATAAAATAAATCTTAATTTTTAAAAGTTTGCGTAATGATTTAATTAATATTTAATTCTTTTATAGGGCAGTATAATATCCTTATTTAACTGCACCGAATTGGTTGCTTCATTTTCTCTGGACTTCCCAAATAAAAACAAACCCCTTCTTATCCTAAGACCTAGTTCCCGTTTTACCCTTACACATGTTCGCTTTCAAAAATGCAGCACTTGTGCTGCAAATGCTTTTTTGGTTTATATATAATAAACCAAAAAACCGCAACCGTATCTTCCAACCCACTATCCTTTCAGAAGTAGATGACACCCAATAATAAGTTGGTCCTCTGGTTCACTTTCAGCCGTATTGCGTCTGGCCGTCTTCTCCATAGCTGGCCAAGTTCGGGCAGGGCAATCTCATTTCCTTTCTCGTAATAGAGACCTACGTTATTTCCGCTTCTGGCGCAGTCTATTTTTAAGTCAATTCTTACCGGGATTTTTCAGTGTTCCAATGACTTGCGGCTGCAAACAAGCAGTAGAAATGGTTTAATGTAATGTTACAATAGGAGCGCAAATAAGAATGCACAAGGAAAAAAATGGATGTGAGGATTGGAAAAGTAGCAGCTGGAAAAAAATATCCACAGGCGATATGTTATCCTTCTATAGTTTTCAAAGAGAAAGCAGTTCGTAATTGTTCGATTTTAGTTTTCTTCAAAAGCGAATGGACATTCCAACTAATGTGAGGGAGGGATTGGCTCAGTGGGTAGAGAGCCGTAATCGGCAGTTCGCAGGTTCGACTCCCACCTGGGTCAGCGTTGATATTTATCTCCGCAAAATTCCCCCGCCCTGCCCAAGGTCAGTAGGGAACACCGATGGCCTTGGAAAGGAATTCAGCTATCCGTCGGGTAGGACGTTAAGCCGTGGCCCCATCTGCGGGAGATCTGTGGCTGGCCATGACGGGGGCTACCATCTGTGGCTGGGTCTACGGGGCCATCTGTGGCCATCACGGCTTAACGGCATTCATGGCATCTACCATCTGTGGCCATTAAGGGGTATACCCCTTCTGTGGCTGGCCATGACGGGGGCTACCATCTGTCTCCCAAAACAGCTGTTCCAATGGGTCCCCCCATTTAGCCCTCGCGTGCAAAAAAAAATGGCGCTCAGTTGTAATAAGATCAAACCAACCGTTTCTTCCAACTAGTGAGAGCTTTTAACCTCTGGGTTTTACTAACTAATATCAGAAGGGCAATGCCTGTCGCTGGAATCACGGGACTCAACTCATATTATGGAGCACCCATTTCTGATCGACACTTTTTTGCACACAATGAGCTAAACAGCCAGGTCACAAGGACCCTAAAGGCTCAGGGGAGGTTGGGGGAAGGGCGTGCACTAAACAGCTGTTAGGAGGCAGGTGGAAGCCTCCCGTCATGACCATCCAGTGTGTTGTTTCAAGTGCACAAGGTTTGGATCTCCCGCATGTGACGTCCCATCCGACGGACGGCTGCCTTTCTTTGACTATCGGTGTCCGCTACTGAGCAGGAAAGGGAGGAGAGTTTCGAAGCTGTAAATCTCAACGCTTGACCAAGATAGAGCTCGAACCGGGAACTGACGATTAGGAGCTTGGTGCGCTACCGACTCAGCACCCCCCCCCCCCGGCCCTCGTAACTAAAATAAAAGTATTCTATGCTCCAAAACGTTTTCCTGACACTTCCATATTATTATGTGAATAGAAAGTAACATTCAGAGCTCCCTAAATTTGAAAATGATTTTTTTTACGGGAAAACGTCACTCGAGATAAATTAAAGATTCCCTCAAATCTTTCTAATTCTCGATTTTCAACAATTTTCCTCAAATTTTTACAGTTATTAAGTTGGATACGTTTAACAGCAAACTCTGCTCTTAAATTCGTTCTAAAAATTTTCGTATGAAGGTAATCATACCCTCTGCACGTTAAAGAACACGCTGGATGGCCTTGACAGGAGACTAAGTCCTATCCTCCGAACTATCCAGTGGGTCCCCTCCTCTAACCTTCTCGGGGCAAGGAAAGGGGATCCGCTGAATATTAATTACTGGACTGATAATTAATTAACTGCAAGAATCATTACACCAACAACTAAATTTGCATTTATTTCAGTAAGCGGCTTGTTGTAACAAATATAATTTGTGTTTTAATGGGCTTTTGGAAGTAAATTGTTATGTTCCGTGACGCTGATTTTAAATGCTTTGGGCTCCAAAACTCTTTAAATATCAAAAGAATATTGCTGAAAATTGAGCTTTAGAGAGATTTGAATGAGATCCTTAATTTATATTCAGTGACATTTTCCGGAAAAAATATTATTTTTACATTTAGGGATCTCTGAATATGACTCTCCATTCGCATAACATGCAAATGTCGGAAAACGTTTTGTAATATCGCATATATCGATAGGGAGTTATTTTAATTTCTAGATATGCCTATGCATATACACTACTCTACATTGAAAGTGCCCCACCCAGAAGAACATGTACAAACATGCAAATAGAAGGGTGGGTGTGAGCAGTTGCGATGTGCAAATGGTGATAATCCAGAGCCAATGACGTGTGTGGCTCAAGAGAAAAGGTGCAAGAAGAAACAGGGATGGTATTGTGTTTATGCAGGTGGAAGTTGTGCGAAACGTTGAGATTCGGTGCTGGAACGGTTGAGATTAGAATTCTGCTTAGAAATTGTTCAGTGAAGGCCGAAAATGCCTATTACACGCCACCATCATGTTTATTAATATTTAGATGCGTTTGAGAGAGATGAATTATAAGCCTATGTGAAGATGGATGGACTACAGGTTGTGTCACTGTCCATGTTCATCGGGATGCACGAACTGTTGAATGCCGTTGGCAACAGTGGCGAAATGAAGGTTCTAGCATGTGTCACAGAGGGAGTGGTACCATCCGACAGACGTCAGCCCTGCTTGATAGGCACATTGTTCGACATGCTCGTTCGTCACCCCAGAGCACTGCAGGCGATATTCGACGGACTGTGTCAGCAACCATGGATGTTCCCACAACCACCTGAATGGTAAACCGAAGGTTACATGAGGCACACCTGTGCTCTGGGCAACCATTACGTCCACTGCCATTGACTAAACCATCGCAGCGCTCGTCTGGCTTGGTGTCGAAGTCGTGCGAACTGGGCCATGAATTGAACACTGTTGTGTTTAGTGAAGAATCCCATTTTTGTCTGGGAGCTGACTATCGATGGGTCCATGTATGGCAAGAGGATGGATCCAGCTTTTGTTCGTGACTGGCACACCACCCGTCAGCCAGACATAATGGCATGGGATGCTGTTGGATATGACAGCAGGTCCTTTCCATATGACCCAGCCCGTTTTGTTACCGTTCTTGGGAGGCAGGCAACAGCCCATTTTCCAGCATGACAAAGCCTGTGTACACTGCTACGATCTCCAGACAATGTTTACAACATGTTCAAGTATTACCGTGGCCAACACGATCTCCAGATATATCCCCAAGAGAAAATCTGTGGGACCACATTGGACGACGTTTGCAAACCTCTCAGCGGCTGGCGCAAAATCTCGATGAATTATGGGAGCAAGTCAACGCTGCTTGGTGTGCAATTCCTCAGGACCATATCCGTCGACTGTATGACTCCATGCCACGCCGTATTGCTGCCTGTATTGCCGTTCACGGCGTGCAACCACCTACTGAGGCAGTCACATTGTGTTGCATGATCTCATCTTCTAACCACTGTAAGTGGTTGCAAATTAGATCATGGTATGCCAATATATATTGCTATATGTGTGCTACATTTCACCCCTATTCCCTCACTCCTTCTGGTTAGGGCAATTTCAATATCGTGCAGTGTATATATGTATAAGTTCCTTACGCATTGTTTCTGTTAAATATTCCAGCATACGAAACTCCTTAAATAACAAGAGAATATTATTGAATTTTAAGAATTAGCTCCACTAAATGTAGATCTTCTTTTTTGTTTTGTTGTAGCATTTTACCATAAAGTTTAATATTTCAAGTTAGAAAGCTTCAAAAGTTAGCATTCTGTTAATAAAATGTGGAAATTCTTTTATATTGTTGTCTAAACATTATATCTATACGTAGGTACTGAACAGAAAAAACGTTTCATGTTATTTGAATATGGAGCCATATTCAGATATCAGTAACATCTTAAGTAATATTAATATGGACAAAATATGACTATAGTTATACTTGAGGTCTCTATTAAATCTCTTTAAATGTAGAATTATTCACAAATAATTGTTCAGTATCCAAATAATTTTGTAAGCTGAAAATGTACTCAATTAAAACCTGAAAAATTATTGCAACATATTAAAATGAAAAAGAAACATTCTGTAAAAAATAATACCCCCTCAAGCAGCTGCTTGCCACAGAGGTCTGACAGGAGCCTGTCAGTTTATATGCCACAGTAGAAGATCTAATGATTGAACAGTATATGAATTTTGAATGATTTTTGGTTAACAAGGTAAGTAAATGTTAAATATTCCAGATTCTATAACTCATTAAATATTAAAAATATCAAAAGCAGGTATTTAGGCAGACCGCAGTCAGATCTTCAAATACGATTGCCAATAATCACATTTTTCTATAAAAAGCGCTTTTAAGAAATTGTAGAGTTGTGAATTTGATTCCCTCTTGATCAAACATTTAATATTTCAACTGTTTCTACTTTCTGTTGAGAAACTATTAATGCATGAATTTATTATTCAGTCCTATGACTTTTTGATCTCCCCTTCAAATCCAAAAGAATTATTCCATGTTTCCTTTGCTTTTTGCTGAAATACAAGTTTCAAAAAGGAAATAAACACACCACAGTCTGCAGTCGACTCCTGTTGCCTGGAGAGTTGTCCTGTTGCCTGGTTGCCTTTAGAGACCCCCTGTTGCCTGGAGGGATGCAGGCAGTTTTGTCATTTAAACGTTAATTGATGGTCGTTTGAACCCTCTGAGCGGGAGATGCACAAAGAGGGGAGGAAGAGTTCACCCGTTCAACCTACCTTCTCCCGGCCGACGGGCCGGTACGGTAGCGAAAGGGATTCGGCCGGTACGGCCGGAACGATAGGGAAAGGGTTAAACCTTTAACTTATAGTTGAATTTCGTTGGAAATTCATAAAGTTATCATATTGCATAACTTAGAGTAATAAGAGTATCTAATAAATTTCTTATCAGTACCATGTTTCTAGATACGTTTCACAGACACCCACACACTTTACTGAACTCTAACTCATCATAATAAACCAACATAAGTCTTGTAGAATAAGTCTATTCTATATATTCGAGCGTGGCAATGAAATACGTTTTCAAAAGAAGCCGCTAGTCATCTGTGTCACAGTCTAAATAAATGGTGTGCCTTATGTGGAGTTCATTTTGCCTTGTGCGCCTGTGCCGACGAAGTTCAAAGACACGGTCCGCCCGATAGTCGCTTTCTGTCGCGTGCCCCGTTTTTAATTAGTTCGCTAATTTCAGCTTTAAATCAAAAAGCGATTGATTTTCTTTTTAAAAGTATCAAAACAGGCACGTGTTGTCCATCGGCATAAATAAAAGTATGAATGGCGTTAAATCACAAAGACGAAATAAAAAGTCGGTATAATGAGAGGATAAGGTAATGTGCCTATTAAAATAATTAATTTTAGTTGGATGGACAAAACAGAAGTCAATATTTTATAAAGTCGCTTTTTGTCTTCTGTATCCCCACCCCCTAATACCGGGCCCCCAGGCTAGAGCCCTGTCAGCCTTCCCTTTGTGGGGCCATGGTCAAAGCTCTGGCAGGCTTGCAAGATTCAAGGGAGAAACCCATCTCCTTAAAGCATCCCATGCATGTTTCATCGGATTTAGGTCAGACAACCAGGCTGGCCACTCACAGTTAATAGTGCTATTCTCCAGATAGCGATAAAAAATTCGACAATGATGTGGACAGGCATTATTGCATTGTAAGAGGAAGGTATCACTTACTGTGCCCACATGTAGCATGAAGGGGTCCAAGCTTTCATCCTTGTGCCTGGGACTAGTGATGTACTTGAAATAATGAGTTGAAATATAATTGTTGTCTTGACTGGGATTCGAACACTGGTCTCCCAGAAGCATGCCAGGCGTCATAACTGCTAGACCACCGAGGAACTGCCATTTCTTCAACAAAGTGACATATAAGCATTCATGTTGATTCTCCAGTGGCGCCATCTATTATTAGGAGTTTGGCAGCCAAGCCGCCACATTTTGATAGTAGTAATATTTGTTACTCACAGCATTATATAAACAATTCATTAATGAATTATGTCCTGTAGACAAGAAACTTGAATAATGAGTTGAAAAAAAAATTGGTTCTGAATGGGATTCAAACCAGGTCTGCAGAAGCATGACAGACATCGTAACTGCTAGACCACCAAAGAACTTACTATTTCTTCAACAAAGTGACATATAGGCATTCCTGTTTATTCACCAGTGGCACCAGCCTGTTTGAAGTATATGCATATCTGTAAGGCTGCCAAAGTTATCCTTCCCCAAACCATGACAAACACTGCTGTAGTTGCTTCATTCACAAATATTTCTGGTATTACTGCCATTCCTCTTGGGTCAAGTTGACATGATGTCTAACCCAGTTTAGATAATCCCTCCTATGGGGGGCGGGGTGGTTCAGTCAGTAGCGTGCCAGGCTCGTAATCTGTAGTTCCCAGGTTCGAGTCCCAGCTGTGTCAGCGTTGAGATTTATCTCCGCAAAATTCCCTGCCCTGCCCACTGTCAGCAGGGGACACCGATGGGCTTGGAAATGCCGTTGTCCGTTGGAGGAGACGTTGGCCTCATGTACAGGAGAGCCATACCCTATGCATGTTAAAGAACACGCTGGATGGCCTTAATGGAAGGTTACCATCTCTCCCAACAGCTGTTCCAATGGGCTTCCTCCCCCAACCTTCTCTGAGTCTTTGGGGTCCATGTGACCTGGCCATTTAGTCCATGGTGTGTAAAAAAGTGCCACTCAGAGGTAAAACAACCCAACCCAAACCCTCCTATGGAATTGGGTCAGGGAAGGTGTACATTCACACCTCATTAAGTCCTCAGCCTATGGTGGTAGAAGATATCATTCCACTCTGCTGTGACATCCGATTGATACTTACTAATGGAATGTTGAAGTCCTGCTCTTCAGAGTATATGACACCAGATAGGGTCCTCCCTTAGAGTTATTATCCACCACAGAATTGGCAATGCACACTCTTCTTGTTGGAACCTTTGCCAAAGTCTCTGCATCACTGATCGATTCACATTAAACCAATTGGCAACTTGTATTTGGCCTGCCTCGAGCTGACCCAAAGCTTGCCACTGCATTTCTTCTGATAAACATACCCAACAAATCCACTATCTTGACAAGTCCACCGTGCACATTGCTGGAGAATAGCTTTGAAACGCTCACTTTCAACACTTAATACATTTGCATGTACTGCTGCCAGTGCCATTCATTTGCATACCATAATCCTGCTTCATACTATACATGACTTGCATTCTCTTTCAGAGTTTTACAATATTATGTTTTTTTTTTCATTTGTTCCTTAATTCATAGAAACTAGTGTCTCCATGAATTCAAAGATGGCAGATGATGATCCAGTTGAGATTCTGACGATCCACAACCGACACCTTCCTCTCGTCAGTAATGCCTACCTAGTTATAGAGATACGTATTTCGAAATAAATGTGATTTTAATGCATATATATATTATTCATATATGTTAATGTAAAATATTAATGTTATTGTATGAAAGAGTTTCAATTTTCATACACCTGGAATGCATCTCATTGAAGTATATTATAATTCGGGTTTCATATATGCCAATTTGAGGGTCAGGGGTGGCTCAGTCAGTAGCGCATCAGACTCGTAATCTGTAGTTCCCAGGTTTGAGTCCCAGCTGGGTGAGCGTTGAGATTTCTCTCCGCAAAACTGCCCATGGTCAGTAGGGGACACCGATGGGCTTAGAAAGGCCGCCATCCATCGGATGGGACGTTAAGCCATGGCCCTGTGTGCGGGAGAGCCATACCCTGTGCACATTAAAGAACACACTTGATGGGAGGCTACCATCTGTCCCCCAACAGCTGTTCCTGTTGGTCCCCTCCCCAACCTCTGAGACTTGGGGACCATGTGACCTGGCCATTTAGCCCATGGTGTGCAAAAAAAGTGCTGCTCAGAGGTAAAACAACCCAACGCCAAATCGATATACGCTGGCATCTCCAGGAACCTAATCCCAACGTAAATCAAGGGCCTTGTGTATATAATATATTCATTTATATTTATTATATAATTTCTCATACCTATTGTATCTGAATTTCATTTAGGCAAAAGATCAAAATAGCGTGTTGCTCCCGAATTTTTCTAACAGCTTTCTACCTTGCCTTCCATATTGTGCTAAAAAGTTAAAAGTCTGGACCAATAATAAAACTAGTTCGAATTTAAAACCACTTTATTTTTATTCTTGCAGAGGTTGGGGGTGGTATTCACAGGACCTATTGAACTTCAACCGGAAATTTGTCATTAATACTATAAACTTCTGTACAACACGGGTAGTTGACCTGAACTGGTCAACAATCCCTGTTGGTGTTTCTACCAATGAGTTTTCTACCGAAGTAATTTTTGTTGTTTTGGAAATAAACCTGTTTTAAATATAACCTGATATTTTACGGAACATTGCAGCTGTTTGGGATTTGAGTTGGTGTAAGAGCATAAATATTCGTACAGGATTGCGTAGTTCTGCATTGGTTGAGTTAGTATTATTAGCAATGGTGGAAATCGCGTGAGCTAAATAGGACTCCGAAGATTAGAAAACTAGCTGTCGAAAAACAAGAAAAAATGCACGCTTCCCACTGCTTTAAGAGACGGATATTGTTTTTGAAGGGGGGAGAAATTGCCTTTTTTCAAACCTCTAATTCAAAAACCGTGTTTCCAGTACTGATTATTTCGAAAGAAAATCTCCGTAAATTTACAATGGTTGTGTAATGACTAAAAGTGCATTTACTCGTTGCTACAATTTATTTCCGAAAATCGTTAATACCATAAAGATTGATTTGGTCTCGGTGGTTTGAAATGTGAAACAGAACTGCCTTGCGACATCATCATATCAGAGTAATGCAGTCAGAGACAATAGTCCACGTGACTCAAATTTGTGAACAAGACATTTCCGCAGTTTTAAAAAAAACATAGACTAAGTAATCCAATCACTGTTTTATTAATGATTTTTCTGGAATAAACTGCTCTAATGAATAAATGTTCCTGTCATTACAGACAAAAAACACAAATTTACAGGAATACCATCAACAACATTAGAACTCAAGGAGCGCAATACTATATTATAGCACCTACATTAACTTCAAAATAACACACAGGTCCGTTGAAATAGCATCAATTAACGGTATTCTGCAGCGATAATGAATCCATTAAAATGATTTTCAAAATTCTGTAACTAATAACCCATAGAGAATCTTTTTCAGCCACGTTTACCTCTCTGAAATACACCTATTTACCACAATTCAAACGTATCAAAACCGTTTTGAAAACATCAGTATGCTATTCTAAACAAATTACAGATTTGTCTTATGTTACAATAATTTCAAATATGAATTAGTATAATAGAAGAAAGGTTCATCCTAAGTTTTTCTTAACTGCTTTGGACCAGAGTTCTGTAATATTAAAGAAATAAATTGATAATGAGAAAAAAATATTTTCCGCAACTAAATCAGTTTAACGAAAGCTTACATGTTGTAATGCGATGCTGTAAATGAATGACACTAGTATGGTAAATGATGGAAATTTCTGGTCACACTTAAAGCTTGTCCCGCAATATCTCGTGCTTATAATGAAGCCGACGCAAGACAGTTACAGTTTAGAGTCTATTGTTTCACTAAATACTTATTGAAATGAAATAAAATGGGAAAATTGTTTTAGGAAACAAATACCAATGAAAATATTGTTTTAAAGTTCAAAAGTTGAATATTTTTAGTATCTGGCCCCTTATGATGAGCCACCCCTGCAAATGAAAGTAATATGGGAATGTCATGTACTCTATATTTTAGAAAGTTAAATCTTTTAATGCTCCAAAGTCTTATTTTTTAACTGCCAGATAGCTTGCAATTCAGATGCCAGGCAATAAATCTCGCCAAAAAAAGTAAAATGGGGTTCTTTATTAGAAGGAGCATAGGATAAAAATTTAATGACAGTCCAAATATAATGTTAATCCTATAATACTATACCTATCTCTGCTCGATAAAAATTAAGTCATTTACAATTTCATAAAATATGCAAGTTTAGTTGAGTATAAACTCACCAAATAATTCCTTCTGTAAAACGATTCATATACTGACTTGCATATCTGACTTTGCACATTAAAGGGAAAGAAAAACAAGTAAAGGCAAAGTTGAGGGGGGAAACTCGTTTACCTCAAAGTGGGGATCGAACGGTGAAACCTTTAAATTTGAAAGACATACCCCTACGCTATCAAATTCTTGTTGATCGAAGTGTTAAAATGGTATACTAAGATTTTATTATAGGACAAATATTCAATGCAAATATTCTCATATTGTGTTTGATAATGTAAACAAGATTGATTTATGCACGCAAATTGAAAAGCTTCATAAATCAATTAATTGATAGCATTATTTTGTTTCTTGTTATTTCAGCGCTTCACAGCCACTAGCACCTTGACCAACAATGATAGAGCTAGCACATATTTTGGTTAGGCTTAATGCCGCTATGAGGAAGTTGGTTATGTGAAATGAACCCATTCAACGGCATGGTGGCAAATGGGAAAGGCTTCATGTTGATGGAAAAGCTTCATGTTGAAGACCTTGGGAAAGGCTTCATGTTGGTGACAATGCCGGAACAAACAGCCGTCAGCCGAAAACAGAATCGGGACTCGTCTATGAACAACACTCTCCTCCATTCTGTAGTATTAAAAAAGTACATTATCGTGCGATTAGTAATACTATAAACTTAGTTGGTAGTATGACAGGTTCGTAATCTGCAATTCCCAGATTCGAGTCCATTTTTCATGAAGAAAAAAAATTGAACTCGATCTACAGAAAAAAGTGTTTGTATTCTTGAAGAAAAGTGATAATATACCAACGAATCTAATTTGTTTTCTTTTTATCCTCAAGAATTTTCGGCATAAAAAAAATTATTGACTGCTTACTTTGCCGTTAAGCCTAGCCGCTTCATTGCCTACAGCTCTGCTTTGCTGCACGCCCACCTCAATGTGCACGCCATCTGCGACTGATTGTTTGCTTCGCCATTCCTTATACTCACTTACTTTTATCTCTTTTCTTTTTTTCTTAATAAGAATAAATAATAAATACTACCTCAAGTAGCTGCTTTCCACAGAGGTCTGACAGGAGTCTGTCAGTTTATATGCCATAATAGGTCTGTGAGGATGGCAAGACCTAGGCAGAAAAACAACACAAACATCCATGCCTTACCCGGGGTTCGAACCCAGGTCCCTTAGATCAGTAGCCAAGCGTGCTAACCCCTCGGCCACTTTCCCCCCAAAAGAATTACATCTTTAAAATCTCTGTGTGGATTCCTTTTTCTTTTTTATTATGGGTTTGTTGGCCAAGCGATATTGCTTTGAAATTATAAAAAAAGAAGTAAATATAGCCTCAAGCAGCTGCTTGCCACAGAGGTTTGATTCATATGCCCTAGTCAAAGGTCTGAGAAGAAGGCGAGACCTCAGCAGAAAAGCAACACAACCGTGGCTCGAACCCGGTTCCCTTTCAGCAATAGCGAAACAAGCTAACCATTCGGCCAAACTACTACGTTAAAATAATAAATACCCCCTCAAGCAGCTGCTTGCCACAGAGGTCTGACAGGAGCCTGTCAGTTTATATGCCACAGTAGAAGGTCTGAGAGGATGGCAGGACCTCAGCAGAAAAACGACACATACATCCATGCCTTACCCGGGGCTCGAACCCAGATCCCTTAGTTCAGTAGGCAAGCGCGCTAACCACTCGGCCATGGGACGGCTAACTGCTACGTTACAACCTTATAATGCATCCTGAGGTGGCATTTGCTATGACCGTAGTGACGGAAGGTGCATGAGTGTGTTGTTTTGAAGAACATCGAAAATGGGAGGACTACCGGGTTTAGAACTTTTGCATTTACTTGTTCGTGATAAAATAACTTGTAAAAATGATAATTTAGTGTTAATTTTCCACTGTCTGCTCATCAGAGATGGAAAAAAGTGTGTTGGTACAAAGGATGAGGTTTGTGTAGAATTAATATTCCTTCGGAACTTCATATTTAAAGTGAAGCTGTAGTATAATTTATTTAGGTTTTTGTTTTGCGATATTAATCTCTGAGTCTTGTCATATTCTGGATTTTTATAATATTTGTATAAAATAGTTTCATGAAATTTTCCAAGCACTATAAGCAATATCTCTGTGCAAAATTATCCCGTGTTTACCAAAATCAGTATAAAGACGAAATTTTCATTTCACGTAAACATAGCTATCTAAACATACCAAAAACCAAGATTATAATTTATTTTAGCCCAGTTAAATCTTTGTTTTGCAGATAAGCAGAGATGTGAAGTCATAATATCAATAATCTCAAAACAATAATGAAATAATTCATAAGAGTGGATATCCATTCCCCCAAAAATGCATAATTTGCACTTTGGTAAAATAGTTTTCGGAACTCCGTAAAATTCCCATATGTTAGGTAGATTTGTTATGCCTTACTAAGGGCTTAAACCTATGCCCTTTTGATCACTAGCCAAGTGTGCTAACCACTTGGCCACCAGGATAATAGGTGTTATAAGGAAAATGCAGATTTGCCAGGGATGCATCTCATTACAATGAACTCTTAGATTCACTACACATATTGGTGGCATATGAAATTAAAGGTAATCCTTTATTTTTCAATCACTTGACAGGAACATTAAAAATAATAAAATAAATACTCCCTCAAGCAGCTGCTTGCCACAGAGGTCTGATGGGAGCTGTCAGTTTATATGCCATAGTAGGTTTGTGAGGATGGTGAACCTCAGCAGAAAAATGACACAAACATCCATGCTTTACCCGGGGCTCGAACTCGGGCCCCTTAGATCAGTAGCCACGGGACAGCAACAGACAGAAATGTTGCCTGTCCTATTTAAATGCACTTATGAATCAGTAGTGGAAGTAAATTATTAACTGTATGTGATGAAATTCAGATTTGCTTTCCACTCTTGTATTCTCAGACTGAAATATATTTCAAAAGTTTACTAAAAAAAATCTTTACTTTTACAGATAATTACAAAGCACTCAACTGAATATAAGTTAGCTACAATTGGTGTGTGAGCAAGATGCTGTGTTGCTAACTTTTTGGGTCAATAATTACTAATTTGGTGAGAACAGAATAAGAGATATTACCTCTCCCTTTTATATATTTACCTCTCCTAATAGGTTTATTGGTAGTGGGCTGCATTGTGCAAATTTGATGGTGATGCTTCACATACTTCATAAATTCCAGGTTAGGCTAGGTAAATTAGTGTTTATCCATTACAATCCTAGCATTAGCAGTTTTGGAATCTTGTTGCAATATGTTGCCAAGATTTTGAAGATAAGCATTACATGTGATGTGAACAGCATTTAAAAAAATTTGAGATTTTTTACTCATGCTTTGAACATGTTCAAAGTATTGTTGGTAACAAAAGCTCTGACAACGAAATATCATATTTATTTACATCCCATAATTATTTCACTGAATCTAAAAAGATTGAATCTAATAAGTACATTGGGGAAATGTGGACTTTGAACTCTTAAGTCTACTTTTGATTAAACCTACATTTCACTAATGTGCTATGCCATTAAGTTGAAGGACAATTAGAGGTTATTTGAAGAAGATTACAGTCTAAAGAGCAAATGTAGTGAGAAGTTTACAATAGAATTATGTAAAAATTAGTTACTTAGGAGAAATAAACGCTTCAGTTGGTTTTGAGAAATGACTTCTACACCAATTTCTCAAAACATGATAAATCACAGAATTTTAGAAATCTAATCCCCATTAAATTTTTTGCGGAATCATAAAAAAATAGGCAATTTGAGGAAACTTAAGGAAAACATTAAAATTCACAGAATCTTAATAAAAACATTTAAATTTGTGGAAACTACATGGAAATTTGTGCCCTGAAAAATTTACAGCCCTAGACATAACTTATAGATCTGAATATGATTCATCCAGTTATTGATTTTAAACAACATTTTATCCAAATATTGATTTTAAACAATATTTGCTCAATACTTAAAAGAGTTATTGAAATTTGAAATATATGATATCAAATGATGCTGTTACCCTGGTTCTAAACACTTTTGAAATTGATGGAAGCTGAAAAATCATTACACAAGCTACTAAAGTTGCTAATCTAAATTTGCTTTTATTTTTGTGAATGATTTCTTATAACTTTTGAAGTAGATTCTTAGCCTAGCAACACTTCTGTGAAATGTTTCAGCTTCTAGAAACCTTTAAATATTACTCTAAAATGAGGTTACAAGAAATATTTAAGTATACAATTAAAAAAGAAATTAAAAATAACCTAAAATTCTCTGTCATTGAGCAATAAAATTTTAAAGTTTATCCTTCAAATTATTTGCATGTTAAAAGTTTTTAGGAGAAAACTCTGAAGCTTTTCGGAGCAATGACAGCACCCCATCTTCATTGAAGTGACACTATGTAGTGTGTCATTTCACTGAAGACTGAGTGCTGTCATTGCTCAAAAAGCTTCTGGGTGTTCTAAAAACTTTTAACATGCAAATTGTTTGAAGCATAAACTTTAAAATTTTATTGCTCAATGACAGAGAATTTTAAGTTATTTTTAAGAATTTTTTTTTTTTTGTGACTTTTTGTTATAGAAGTCTTATTTAAAAGTTAGGGAGCTTTTAATATAGTTTTTCATGCACTTAACTGAAGTGTCACAATACTTTGATAAATTAAAGTAATCCATTCATTCTCAGAGCTCAAAAGGCTAGGAAGAAAAATATTTTACTTTAATAATAAATTATTTTATATCACTGCAACTGAATATTACGAATTATGTGATATGTGCAATTTATTACATTATTTTTTCTAGAATTTTTAATGTATTATTAATTATTCAAATTCTCATATCCATTTTCATTAGATGACTTCCTTCCTTCGTGATTGTAAAAGTAAAGAGAAAATATATTTTTGCAGAAAAATTAAAAAAAAAAAGACTTCATAAGTGTGCACACTAATGCTTCCTGTACCTAGTGGCATATGAGGTGTAAATCTGGTCCCTGGTCCTACACCCAAGACATTAGTGCATTATGGATAGCTTCACCAGTTATACACCGAAGAGCCAAAATATTATGACCACCTGCCTAATATGATGTTAATCCTACAGATGCCGCCAAAACAGCTCTTACCTGGCAAGGCATGGACGCTACAAGATTTCTAAAGGTGTCTTGTGGTATCTAGTACCTACACGTTACCAACAGATCCTTTAGCTCTTGTAAGTTACATGGTTGAGCCACCGCAGATCAGATATGCTGTTCCAGCACAAATCACAGATGCTCTATTGAATTGATGTCTGGGGAATTTGGAGACCAGGGCAATACCTGGAGATCTTTCTCATGTTCCGTGAATCATTCTCGAACAATCTGGGCATTGTGGCATGGTGCATTATCCTGCTGAAAGAAGGCACTACTAGAGTGCAGTACTGTTGCCATGAAAGGATGTATCTAGTCTGCAATGATTTTAGGTAGGTGGTAGATGTCATAGTTTCCTGCACATGAATGACTGGACCAGGGTTTCCCAGCAGAACATTGCTCAAAGCATTACTCTTCCTTCACCGACTTGTTTTCGTCCCATGGTGCATCCTGGTGGCAACACTTCCCCACGAAAAATAACACGTACCTGGCTGTCCACATGGTACAACAGGAAATGAGATTCATAGGACCAGATGACTTTCTCCCAATCATTCAAGGTCCAGTTTTGATTTTTGCATGTCCATTGTAGGCACTTTCAACAGTGAACTGAGGTTAGCACGGGCACTCGGAACAGCTTGCAGTTACGCAGCCCCATTTTTCACAGTGTCTGATGTACTGTGTGTTGTGACACATTACTCCTGTCACAGACATTCATATTGCAGGTGAGTTGTACCACAGTATCCCTTCTGTTGGCTCATACCATACAGGATATCCTTCACTCACCTCTAGCATCAATGAGCCGTGGTCGACCCACACCTTGTTGGCAGTTCGTGGTTTTTTCCCTCCTCAGACCACTTTTTGAGGTACCAATCATGGCTGACTGTGATCATCCCACAAGCCTTGCTGTTTCAGAAATGCTCTGACCCAGTCTTCTGGCCATTACAGTTTGGCCTTTGTCAAACTTACTTAAGTCCACTGCCTTTCCCATCAGAAGAGCAAGAATAACACTGATTAACAGAGCCCAGTATCAGATGTTATTTATACCATTTCATGACCTTCACACACACACCGTCATTTACCTGCAGTTGCTTCGATGTGCATAAAGATGCTCTGGTTACAACATTTTGGCTCTTCGGTGTATACCATTTTAGCTGTAAAAAATTCTTTGCAGATTCTCAGCAGATATGCTAGTGATGCTCTTCTAGGATATGAATGCATTAATGAAAGGTTTCTTACAGCAAAATTTCAGACAAGCATTAAAGACTTGAATGTTACCTGCTGTTATGCCCCCACTGAGGATGCTGATGAGGATGAGAAGGATAGGTTTTACGGACAACTTCAGAATATTTTGAATTCTGTCAAGAAAGGAGATATTACCCTTGTTCTAGGTGACTTCAGTGCCAAAGTTGGTACTGACTCTGACCTTTGGGGAGGGATGAGAGGCCCTTTTGGTATTGGTAGCTGCAATGGGCAATGTCTCCTACAGGTAAGTAAACTCAATGGTTTCAGAATAACTAACACTTATTACAAACACTGCGACATACATAAGTACACAAGGGTTTTTACCCGATGGGCTGCATAAGAATATGATTGATTATATATTAATTAACAGCAAATGGGCTAGTTCTGTTAGGAATACCAGGGCATATAGGGGAGCTGAAATTCGATCTGACCATTACCTTGTTAAAAGTGTCTTGCAATTTAAACTTAAGAAATGTTGTGCTAAGATTAAAAAATTTACGTTTAATACTGAAGCTCTGAAAGACCCAGTTATAGCCAAAGCTTACCATGATAGGTTACTTAATCATTATGACAGTCATGGTATGCTTACTACTGAAGTTGAGGAAGAATGGGATCATTTTAAACAGGCCTTTTTTGGAAACTAACAGTGATTCTTTTAGGGAAAAAGGAGCAGAAAAGGCAGAATTATCTGAGTGATAAGGCGCTTGAGCTTATTTCAGAAAGAAAGAACTGCAGGAATGTCCTTAATCAATACCCTACTAGTCCTAATAGAAAGCATTACAGAGAACTTAATAAACGTGTAAAGCATCAGTTAGCTACTGATAAGAATATTTGGCTTGATAGCTTGGCTGAGGAAGCAGTTAGACAGCACAATAGCAGAGAGCTGTACCAGATAGTCATAGCAGAGAGCTGTACCAGAATGTTTTGTGTGGTAGAAAATGGACAGGTATACAGGGATTAAAGGATAAACAAGGTAAGGTTTATAGAAGGTGACAATTCTGTCATGGCTAGGTGGGTTGAGCATTTCAGTGATGTTCTAAACAATGTGGTTAGTTTTACTCCCATTGTTTGCAATGATGATAGATGCATTGGTGGCTTTAATGTTGCCCCTATAATACAGTTCGAAGTTAGATTGGCTATTTCTAAACTTAAACTTCATAAATCCCCAGGGGTAGATGAAATTACTATGGAAATGCTTAGAGCTGGGTATGTTTCGGTTACCACTTGGATGACTGAAATTCTGAATATCTTTTGTGATAAAGGCATGGTTCCTAAAGATTTTACCAGAGCTATTGTTATCCCTATTTTCAAAAAAGGTGATCACAGTTCTTGTGATAACTATAGGGGTGTCAGCCTACTCTCTCTGTTCCAGGGAAAGCTCTTTGCATCATTGTGCTTAATAGAATTAAGAATCTGGTTAACAGGCAATTGTGTGATGAGCAATGTGGATTCAGAAGTGGGAGGGGATGTGTGGATCAGATATTTCACTTAGGCAGATTCTTGAGAAATGTTTAGAGTTTCAGAAACCTTTGGTTGCTAGCTTTGTTGATTTCAAAAAGGCTTCAGACTCTGTTAAATGACATAATTTGTGGTTGATTGTGTGATCATATGGTATACCAGACAAGTTAGTTAACATAATGAAAGCTCTCCATAATAACACTGAGTCATGTGTGAGAGTTAGTAAGTCTTATAGCAATTGGTTTAGCATTACTTCTGGTGTTCGACAAAGGTGCATTTTGTCTCCTTTTCTCTTTAGCTTGGTTATTGATTATGTTATGCGAAATTCACTTCAAGGGAAAGATTTTGGCCTTAAATGGACTGGAGATATGAAAATTTCTGATTTAGATTATGGTGATGATTTAGCCCTTTTGGCAAATGATGTTGATGAGATGAACTCTTTCATTCGAGCTGTTGATGAGACTGGTAGTAGAGTAGGTTTGGTTATCAACAGAGAGAAAACTAAAGTGATGAAAATTGGTCAGGCAGGCTGTGATTCAGTTAATATGAATGGTTGCAGTTGTGAGCAGGTGTCACAGTTTAATTATCTTGGGAGCTATGTAACATATACTGGTGATGTGCGGCATGAGATTAACAGATGGATAGGGATTGCTGCCAGAACTTTTAAGAATCTATGGAGATTGTGGAGAAATAGGCATATACACCTAAAGACTAAAATTAGACTATAATAGTTTGGTTCTTTCTAGGGTTAGTTATGGTAGTGAAACTTGGACACTGTGTAAACAAGATAACAGGAAACTAGATGCTTTTGATTCCAGATGCTTACGTAGTATCTTGGGCATTAGGTGGTTCAACTTTGTAACTAATGATGAGGTTAAGCAAAGGAGTTTGCAACCTTCTTTAAGCAGCATATTGTGCTAAAGAGAGACTCCGCTGGTGTGGCCATGTTGCCCTTATGGATAGTTATAGATTGGCGAATAGGGTTATGAACAGTTTTGCCTAAAGGCTTCAGAAAGAGGGGGAGACCAAGGATGCGGTGGGCAGACAATGTCAGACAGGACCTTATTGGAATTTGTGTGCAGTGGCCAGATGCAGCAGATGTAGCTCAGGGCAGACTTGCTTGGAGAACTAAATTGCACAGTCTGGTTGGACCTTCGTAGCCCATGGCTGCTTGAGGATGATGATGATGAAAAGTCACTTAGATCAGTAGCCAAGCACACTAATCACTTGGCCACACAGTTAAATTATTAATTCCATTTTAAGTTTACTTCACGGTTTGAATGTGTAAAAATGCGAGATTTTTTTTCCTAAAATTCACCTTCTAAAGTCTTGAAACTTTCGACTAGTTTTAGACTAAAAAAATTCTAATTTTTTTTATTATCATCCTAGAAATTTTGAGTGGGTGGAGGTGGCAGATGAGTAAGGTATGATAGAGGTACACAACAAAGGCACAAATTTATTTCACACAGATGAATTACATGGCAGTAATCATACCTTGTAAAATTGCATGATTCATGATGCATAGCTACACGTTGTGGCATGGAGTCATACAGGATCGAATAACATCCTGAGACCTGGTCCACCATGCCTTTTGCAGCTAGTCTCTCAGGGGCAGACGCAATGTGTGGCAGTTGCAGATTAGTCAGCAGATAATGTCTTACCAATCATGTGTAATGAGGGATAAATGCAGGACCTAGCTGACCTTAGAAGATTAGAAGAGTGTTAAGAAGTTGTAGATATTTATGTGTGATGTTAATGGTATGTGACCTGGTGTTATCTTGCTGAATATGGTGCCAGATACTCCTGTTATGAAGAGTATATGATGGGTTTCAGGACATCATCAATATGTGCCACACAGTCAAAGTACCTGGAAGGCACACCAGAGAAGACCAGTTATCATTACTTATTGCACCTCACACCCTAAAGCTTGCTGCTGACAGTGTATTCTTTAACAATGACAGCTGGATCAGAGTGTTGACTGCATCATCATGCATGTATACGAGAACTTCAGCTCCTAGGCAAACTGATTTGTTGCTAAATATGTCACAATGCCATTCCATATCCCCAGTAGTTTGATATTGGTATCATTCCAGGCACTGTTGACAATGCTTAGGTTGAGTTGTTTTAGCTCTGAGCGGCACTTGTTTTGCACACCATGGGCTAAATGGCCAGATCACAAGGACACCAAAGCTCAGAGAAGGTTGGGGGAGGGGATCCACTGGAATAGCTGTTGGGAGACAGATGGTAGCCTCCCGTCAAGGCCATCTAGCATGTTCTTTAATGTGCACAGAGTATGGCTCTCCCGCACATGGAGCCACGGCTTAATGTCCCATCCGACAGGGGCGGGGGTGGCTCAGTCGGTAGCGCGCCAGGCTCGTAATCTGTAGTTCCCAGGTTCGAGTCCCAGCTGGGTCAGCGTTGAGATTTATCTCCGCATAACTCCCCGCCCTGCCCACGGTCAGTAGGGGACACCGATGGGCTTGGAAAGGCCGCAGTCCTTCGGATGGGACGTTAAGCCGTGGTCCCGTGTGCGGGAGAGCCATACCCTGTGCACGTTAAAGAACACGCTGGATGGCCTTGACAGGAGGCTACCATATGTCTTCCAACAGCTGTTCCAGTGGGTCCCCTCCCCCAACCTTCTCTGAGCCTTAGGGGTCCATGTGACCTGGCCATTTAGCCCATGGTGTGTAAAAAAGTGCCGCTCAGAGGTAAAACAACCCAAACAACCCATCCGACAGACAGCAGCCTTTCTAAGCCCCTCATTGTCCAAACAATGCGTGGCAGTCAGTAGAGGGTGCAATGAGTGACAAGCATGCAACCCTGCCTCTGCAAGTTGTCAGGAAATGGTTCGTTGTGTTATGGAGTGTACAAGGTTAGCTTAACCATTTTACGAAATTTGCTAGTGAAACTTTTGGTTCATTGGACACCCACTGCAAAATCAGAGTGTTCCCTGGCATGCATCAGATCCTTGCTGATGACTATGTACAGCTTCTTATGACATATTCCACTATATACAAGCTTAATGACCCCACCTTATGGAGTCCAGCAATCCATTCTCCCTCAGTGTAAGGTGGTGGTATGGCTGATATACCTATCATCATTCTGTATGTGATTCTATTCCAATGGGCTTTGTCTCAGAGTTCTACTGGCCACAAATTCATGGAGCATTTAGATGAGGTGGCATCTCCAACTCTCTCCTAGGCTGTAACAGGGGGAAGTGTGAGGTCAGCCTCCTCTGGCTAGCCCACGAGCCCCCTTACTAGCAACCTCTTTAATCTGTTTGAATCTTTTGAAACTTTTGCTACTTTGCAATAAAATGATTTATTTACATTAGGGATATCGAAGTTATCACAGACTTACAAGGTCTACTTGATTTCTAGTCTTATAGCCTGCCTACCTTAATGCTTTTTGCCTGTTATATGTCTCTCAGTTTTTGTCAAGACAGTTGTTCCATCCTGTCTATCAAACACAAGGGCCAAACTTAATGTGTTATGTGTGAAGTGAAAGCATGAGATGGAAAGTGTCTTAGGCTATAAAAAATATGCTTTCCTCCCATGCTTTCTTCCCCCCTAAAAAAAGGGGAAATGTGAAAATGATTATTCCTATATATGTGGAACATGAGGGCTGAGAGTAATGAAGTTTCTGTCAAATGAAAGCTTTGATCTGGAGAATGTCACAGATTATAAGAAATTTAACAGCTATGCTTTCTCTCCTCCCCCCCCAAAAAAGGGGGTAAATGTGTGAATGATTGTTCCACTATCATTGTTTCTAATGCGAATCCAGAGTGATGAGTTATGTGTTAATTGGAAGCTTGTGATTTGGGGTATGTTACTGGCAATAAAAAATATACCTCATGCTTTCTTCTATCTGAAAATAGGGAAAGTGTAACTATTCCCCATTTTTCCCCCATGGTAGAAGTGCAATTGTTCCACTATATCTTTCAATTATGAGAGTTGAGAGTAATGAATTATATGTCAAATGAAAGCTTCTGACTTTGGGAGTGTCACAGTCTACCCACATTGTTTTATTGACCCCCAAAATGGAAAAACTTATAAATAATTGTTCTACTGCATTGCCCAAGAGTAATCAGTCACTTGAAAGCCTGTGATGTAGAAGGTATCATAGGCTATAGAAATCCCCCCCCTCCCACACACACTTGATTCCCTTCTACAAAAGAATAAATGCATAGATAATTGCCTTCTATATCTTCCAAATGTAACAATTTATGTGTTAAAATGAAAGCTTGTGACATGGGGATTAACATAAGCTACCACAAGTTTTGCTCCCCATCCTTCTTCCTTCAAAAAAAGAGGGAAATTTTATGCATATTGATCACAATGCATTATATGTCAAATGAAAACTTATCACATCATGAATGTCATAGGCTACTCAAAATATTCCTCTCTCTCCTTGCCCTCAAAGAGGGGGACAGAAATTTAATGTTGGTTGATTGTAATGAGTCATGTTAAATGTTAATTAAAGTCATGCGAAGTAACAAGGAGTTATAGTAATTTTCACCTCCAAAGCAAGGGAAAGAGGTATTTTTGTGACAGAATTCAAGACAAAATTGACATTAGAAAGCAAAAAACTACAATATATATTTAAAAAATTTCAAAATACAAATCTTCCTATATGCCCCTAAAATGGAAAAATATAGCAATGATTAAATCATGTACTGAATTCACACTGATTTTAAAAGAGGGCACAAAAAATTCCATAGGGTGCCAAAACTTATTTCTCTTACAGACTGAATATAAATTTCCAATTCCTCAACTTCCTTTGAAGGTAATATAAATTCTGTAAGAGATAGCCGTCCCGTGGCCGAGTGGTTAGCGCGCTTGGCTACTGATCTACGGGATGGGTTCGAGCCCCGGATAAGGCATGGATGTATGTGTCGTTTTTCTGCTGAGGTCCTGCCATCCTCTCAGACCTTCTACTATGGCATATAAACTGACAGGCTCCTGTCAGACCTCTGTGGCAAGCAGCTGCTTGAGGGGGTATTTTTTTTTATTTAAGAGATTTTATCATTAGTTTGCATTACTTTTATATATTATTATCATATATAGGGAGATAGGTTTTTTTTTAACCCATTTCTTTCAGCTAATTATGAGCCTGCCCTCTCTGCCTGAGTTGTCTTACAATGGAAACATTTGCATGTTTTGCTGTGCCATGCTCATTTGCAATTTGCATAAAAATTAGAGTCATCATTCTGGGTGGTGTAATTTTAATGTTGTAGCATGTACCTTGCACGTGAAATTTTTTGATGTTATTCCCCAATGATAGTGTTGAAATATGTGCTTGTACATCATACTTCTTTTTCTGCAGCAGTTTAACTGATATTAAGTACAAATAAATAAATTATTATTATCCGTAATAAAAAGTTAAGCTCTTATGTAACCTCTTATTTTAAAATTATTTTTCAGTGGCCAGAAGTAAGTGAACTGAAGCCATCAGAAATGGTGCCTGTAGGTTGGAACTCCAATCCAGATGTATATACTTTGAGATATGTTTCTGATTCTCCACCTCATCGTTACTTGTTGAAGATTGTAAAAGCTGGAAAATCTTTTTTTGTGAACCTAATGGTATGATAAATGCTTATGTAAAAATCATTCAGTTTGAAATGATTTTATCTCTTGGGTTTTTATGTTAGGTTTATTGTGTGTAATTTTGTTTTTTCCTTTACTTATTTTTACTTTTGCATATTCTCTTATTTTTTATATTTGTCATCTGTATTCCTAAAATTTAATCAAAACTCTACCTGAACTCTTTTCTTTAATGCATTACCAATATTATTGTGAATTGAATTTTATGCACAAATGTATCAATTAACTTGATACTAAACCATAGTAAGATTTTTATTGGTGATAGCATATAAGTTCATCATTGGTGGTTTACAGATAATATGATGTAGTTATTGAATATTTTAAAAACAATTTACTTCTTTCTGTCTTAATTCTGCCATTAACTCTTCCAGTGTCCAGGTCGTCTGTATACATTCGGAGAATCTAAATTGAGAGGCCAAGGACATATACATACGTTTTTAGTACAACAAAAAAAATACAATTTTTTTTTTAAATAAAAATTGCTGTTGTAATTTTTTTTATATATATTTTATAAAAAAAATATAATTCAGACTTTAAAAATAATATGTTTTTTAATTTGATGTATATATTATTAACTACAATATAAATAATTTTATAAAGCCATCTGATTGCCATTTCTTAGAAGCACTAAACAGTATTGCCGATTTGCTTGTTAATGTTCCTATTTGCTGAAGCAACCTTGTGATTTAGGCTCACAAGTTTGATTTTAGCTATTATCAACAAATTTTTCATTAAATTTTCGAAAATCTCCTAAAATAAAACAAAAAACTGCTATTTTTAAAAACCATAGATTTTGGAAGTAATTACAAAATACGTACCGTCATTTTTTTTTTACATTTCACACTCTTTTCTGTCATAAACCTATTTCAGTATTCCCAAGTTATTTTTTATCATTTTTCCCAGCATTCTATGCATCTTTCCCCACCTTCAAATCGAAACTGAAAGTAAACACATCCTTCTTAGAAATTCTGGTTGCACCTGCATTTAATTAGTTATGCTTCACTGAGGCAAACAAGATGAAGATGGCTGATGCAATCCACGTTGTGTGTGCTATTATAAGTGTGGTTTACAGTTTTGGTCCAGCATATTGGATACTCTTTGTCAAGTTAGTATTTTTTTTTATATTTAAACCTTAGTTAGTTTTCATTTTAGTAGATTTATTTTTGGAAATTAGCGATCTTTTGGCTGATTGATAAGTATTGATTTTTTTTCATAATTATGTTATACCGTATGGCCGGCCTACAACTTGTTGTAGTGTGGTACACATGTTGTATAACTTGTGGATATTTTAACATTGCGTTAGGCTACATGTTAATTTTTATTTTATTATTTATTACTTTTCCAGTAAAACTTTGATCTAGGATCATTTTCTGAAAATAAATGAGTTTTTGGATACGAAAGCAAATTAATTTCTGTAGATTTATTTCCATCAGTTAGCAATCTTCAGTCGACAGATTTATCGATCTTTCCAAGTTATGCTAGATCGGAGGCCAGTTAAAAGTTGTTGCAGATATTTTATTTAACATTCCATTAAGTTATATGTAATTTTTATTTTGTTATTTCTTGTTTTTTTTAGTAAAAAAACTGAGCTTGTGCCATTTCCTGAAAATTAATGTCTTGGATACAGAAGCAAAATAGACTTCCTTGCTATGAAAATCTGCAAATCATATGGGAGGACAATTTCAGGAAGAGCTGGTGCTTTGATGCACAAATCTTTCTGCACTTAGCCAAGATCTCTGAAATTCAACACCCAAAGAAAAAATTCATAATATTTAGTAAAAAAAAAAACGGCCAAGGAAGTTTTTTCTATTTCATAACCAGTTCAGAAAATCCCGTGAATGTGAGAAGTCCAAGTCATGTTGTATAACACTGGCCGTGTTTAAAATATATAATACTGAAAATAATCATTAAAAGAAATAAAAATCGTATTTCAAGTCGAATATTATATTATTCGGGAGGAAATTTCCTTTAGATAAATATATAATTTAACTATTTTTATTCATCAGGTTTTTCAAAGTGAAGCCTTAATTGTATAGTGTGATCTTTTTTTCACCATATATTGAAAAAGGCTTATTAAAATCAATATGCTTGGAAATTTATTTATATTATTTATTTTTATAAAATTCGTAATCAAATTCTGTTTAATTTGATATATAACATGACCTATTTCTGTTGGTTGATTATTTTTAAAAAAAATTCTAAATTTGACTTAGTATAATTGGCTAAAAGCCTGGAATTTTCTCAAAGTATGGTACCGAGGAAAACATTACAAAATGTGAGAAATATTTACTTAAAACCAAAAAAATTATTTTTTTTGTTATTCAGAAATATATAGCCATTCTATTCATGTGCATTGTAATAATTTCTGTCTATTAGTTTTTTTTAAATAAATTTTATTTGCATTGCCAGATGCATTTTTTTACTGTATGACTCTAAAAAAAGTTCTATTAAAATAAAATGTATCGTGTTTTTTGTTAAATATTTGATTTTCAGAAAATCCAGAATTAAATGCTGATTAATTTGGTATAAAACATGCCATAATTCCTTTCATTAGTTATTTGGCAAAAAAGTTCTAAAATTAAAGTTTTTTTTGGCTGAGCATAGGCAGAAAATAACTTGGCCCCTGGATGGAAACCTGTTTTTCAGCCTGGACACTGGAAAGGTTAATAGTAATATTAAAGTCTGTTTTTACTACAAAGAAAAGACTCCATACACTATCCTAATCATGAAGCATAGTAGAAGGTTAGCACAAATAAAATAACTTCTATACTTCTGCACTCTCACCTCCTCCCCCCATTGAAATTGCCTCATCTAGAAGGAATTCTTGTACATAACCAAATTAGCTGTGGCAGTAGCTATACACACAAAGAAGCAATGATTACAGAGATGGCCAGTTTTACCAATAATTATGTGTTAAAAATGAAAAAGAAAAAAGCTTTTATTGATTATTTTTGCATGACCCTCAGATGCTACTGTTATCAAAATGTTCGGGGACTGAACTGATATTTGGAGAATGCAACGCTTTTGCACTTCTGAAAGCTTTTTGATAGGTTTCTTTTGGAATTGCTAATCTTCTGTTGCATTCTGAATACCAGCTTTTCAAGGGGGCTTTAAACTTTGTGAACTAAAATCACTGGGAGCTAAATCATGAGAATAGCAGATGGAGGATCACAGTGATGTAGATGTGATGTAGTACTTCACAAGAAATTCTTGAAAGGAAAGCACTGTATTCAGGGGTGTTGTCCTAATGCAAGTGAAAATACATTTTAAAATGCAATGAAGCACATAAATACATTCCATTCAATACGTAAATTCAGACTGACTGCAGATAAAAATGTGATTCATGAATTATGTCTAGATGAGTCACAAACATGTTGCAACAAGTTGTAATTTGCTACAATGTGACATTTTCAAGAGAAAGTTAGTCCCTGAACTTTTTTGTCACTAAGTACATGAAATTGATTGCAAGTATCATTTATAGTTTACAAATTTGTGAGAATTAAAATTCTCACATAAAAATTGTTTTTCTACTATCAATTTACCTTACAAATCTGTACATACATGCCTGGCATACGATTTTATACAATTTTTCTTAATGTAGCCACAGTGAATTGCTCATGACCAGTAATACATCCATGAGAAAACATCTCCCAAGTGCCACTGCTTTAGAGAAATAGTCACTTTTAAATTCTCTTAGTACTTCCTCCAAACTGGAATGTGGTTGGGGGTGGCTCAGTCAGTAGTGCGCCAGACTCGTAATCTGCAGCTCACAAGCTTGAGTCCCAGTTGGCTCAGCGTTGAGACTTATCTCCTCAAAACTTCACGCCCTGCCCACAGTCAATAGGAGACACTGATGGGCTTGGAAAGACCAACATCCATCGGATGGGACATTAAGCTGTGGTCCCGTGTACAGAGAGCCATACCCTGTGCACATTAAAGAACACGCTGAATGGCCTTGACGGGAGGCTACCGTCTCCCAAAAGCTGTTCCAGTGGATCCCCTCCCCCAACCTTCTCTGAGCCTTCAGGGTCCTTGTAACCTTGCCATTTAGCCCATGGTGTGCAAAAAAGTGAAACTCAGAGGTAAAACAACCCAACTGGAATGTTTTTCATCTCCAAGATTACACACAATATCTTCCTAGTCTTTCTGCAGCTGTCAAGACTTCTTTCTTGAATTCTACTGTCATCTGTGACTAAAAATATTACACATATTCAATTTTCATCCATTTTTATTTTTCTGATTTAATTTGCTAGGCATAAATATTAGCCTGTGAACTTAATAACTTGCTCTATTGACTGCTGAATTTAACTTATTCTATCCAAAGGACTGCTTTTTGTCAATGTGAGGCTTCTGTATCAAAATTGAGAAATCTAACACAGTGGGCAAATGTTAAGTGATGATTTTAGTGTGTTTGACCAAAGAGTACACTTTCTGCATATGAATCAGAAGTTGGGTTGTTGTTGGGTTGTTTTACCTCTGAGCGGCACTTTTTTGCACACCATGGGCTAAATGGCCAGGTCACATGGACCCCGAAGGCTCAGAGAAGGTTGGGGGAGGGGACCCACTGGAACAGCTGTTGGGAGACAGATGGTAGCCTCCCGTCAAGGCCATCCAGTGTGTTCTTTAACGTGCACAGGGTATGGCTCTCCCGCACACGGGGCCACGGCTTAACGTCCCATCCGACGGACGGCGGCCTTTCCAAGCCCATCGGTGTCCCCTACTGACCGTGGGCAGAGCAGGGAATTTTGCGGAGATAATTCTCAACGCTGACCCAGCTGGGACTCGAACCTGGGAACTACAGATTACGAGCCTGGCGCGCTACCGACTGAGCCATCCCTGCCCCAATGAATCAGAAGTATTGGTGGTGCAGTGGTATTGCATTGACTTGCAGTGACTGCAGCTGCCAGGGTTTTGGTTTAAGTCCCAGGATCACATGATAGTGTGCAGTGCTAAATCTGGAGAGTGGAGGCACACACCCCTGAAAATGCGAGTAAGGGTACACAACCTTGAAAATGCGAGTAAGGGTAGAAGCAAAAAAATGGTAAACTTATGTATATTTTGTGCATTTACCAAGAAAAGTTTTGAAGATTACTAAAACTAAGGGGAAAAATGTTATATTACAATGGAAATCCAGTCTCTTGCACCCTCACCCTTTACTTTTTTTTCCAACTCTGTTGAGTTTTTTGTCCCTCCCCTATTTTGGTCTGGTTTTGTGTTCATACATGTGTTTGTATATTAATGAGAAACCAGGACAGGCTTGATAGAACTTTTAGGTTATCTCTGTCCTTTTTGTAGAGGAGTACATTCTTTCCTTTAAAAATAAAATTAAATTTCTTATTTCTTGTTGGAAAAATCCAAGCAAGACCACCTTCCTCTTTTTATTTCTAATGTTTAATTTATACTCTTTCGAATTCAGTTTTAGTTTACACTGCCATTGCCTTTTCAGAATTAATTTCTGCTAGAATCCGTTAAGTATAATGATTGTTTTTATCAGAAGTAGTTTGATCATTGGCCAGCTTCCTCGTATGCTAGCTAGTAAATACACTCTGGGTTGTTGTTTTTTTTTCCTCTCCAAGCGTGAGGGTCATTAAGCAGCAAATAACTTTAGATAGCCCCTACCAATCTTTACACTTTCCATGTCTCAAGGTTTCATTTGTGGCATAGCTTGTTTCACTTGTCCCCCCCCCCCCCCCCAATTAGTAACCTCTAGTGAAATAATTATTTACACTTTTTCTGGAAGGAAGGGAAAAAGAATGTTGGTAAGTATTTTATAGCCTATGACATCTCTCTGCATCATAAGTTTTTGTTTGATAAGTAACTCATTAAGGTTAGCCCTCACATTTGGAAGATATAATGAAATAATTGTGTACATATTTTCCCTTTTTTAAGGGGGAAGAAAGTATGGGTGTAAATTTTTTATATCCCATGGCAGTCTCCGTGTCGGAAGCTTTCATTTTACGTGTAACTCATTACTCTCTTCTGAGGGTGTTGATTGCATACTTTTGCGACTGAAAGTCCTCCTATTTTCTGAAAGTGTTATGAAAGTATTTTGTACAATTTATATTGTCCAGTTAGGTACCTTCCATGTAATGCAGTTCTTGAACAACAGAAGTTGTACAAATTTCACATTAGAGCATATGCAATGTGTATAATGGCTAATGCAATCAACAACGTGATTTTATTCTAGGTCATCTGAGCTTAAATATGAGTTGCATTGCTTGTTCATATTTTGAAAGCAAAAACATTACTAAAAATATGTTTTCTAATATTATGGATTCTGTAGCTCTTACAGGAATAAAGAACCAAAGTTAAAATTTATATGATAGAATAATCTCAATTCAAAGGTTGTATTTGTGAATTATGATATTTTTAGAAAGTCATGTCAGTTAATAAGGTGTTGAACCCCTTCAAGTCATGCCCAACTTCAAGTCATAAATCTGTGATGCTCACCCTGTCCTCCACTGGCCAAGTATGCAGACAATCACTTTTATAGTCTTCATTTTTGTAAATTCCAAATTCTCAAAATTACTTCAAAACACAGGGGAGGCCACACTCTACAGCCATGAAGTGGAGGAAGACTATAACTATACTACATTTTCATTCCTTTTACGTGCTTGTGACTATCAACCTCCATTATGACATCATCTTGAACAATGACTCCTTGGATTATTTATACTGTGCTGCACCTTAAATTTCTCAATTTCTTCAATATACTTCTGCTTTCATCTATTGGCTTACTTTTAATATTCTTAATTTCCTTTTTCAATTACTTTATTACCTTTGAACCACACTGCCATCTAGACACAGAGAGGGAACCAACATCTGAATTCTAAAGTTGTTAATTTTTAATTGCATTGGTGTATGAGAAAATCCCTTCTGAATCTCTGAACATCATTGCTTATCAGCCAAATCAGACAGGCAACTCCCCTCAGAGAGAAGAATGCATCATGGCAAGATGAGAGTTTCCCTGCTGTGATCAAACTGAGGTCCCCAAAGGAAGTCGACAAGTGCTGCTGAAAGAGGCAA
The DNA here is from genome assembly GCA_038380435.1 of Ryuthela nishihirai. Taxonomy (NCBI): domain Eukaryota; kingdom Metazoa; phylum Arthropoda; class Arachnida; order Araneae; family Heptathelidae; genus Ryuthela; species Ryuthela nishihirai. The sequence continues at coordinate 17,926,960 of JAWZYU010000022.1, forward strand.
TGCCATAATCCATAATGCTAAGAGGCTAGTCCTAAAAAGACATTGTTATAGTTAAGTGCATATGCATTCTTTGTTGTAAAGGTGTACTGTTACATTCCTCCTTCCCACTTGATGTAAGGAGATTCATGTTTGGAATTTTGATAACCTCTAATGAATTCAGTTCATCATCTACGTTGGTCCTTGCTTGGACTGTGACACTATGGCCACTTGTGGCCTGTCAGACCCTGTCCAGGCACCAAAAATACCTGTTCTGTAAAAGAGTTCCCTATCACGATCAATCAAAATCCTGGATAAATTTAATTTTAGGCACCAGGCAATGTATTAATTGCAAAAAAGGGTTTTAATAAACAACTTACTACCATATTTCTTAAATAACTGTTGCTTTTCCAAATGTATATAGTACAATACTAAGCATTAAAATTCTGTTCAGAAATCAGATACTAGATACCACAGCAAAACATACAAATGCTGATCAATACTCTGTAATACAATTACATTCTAAATAAACGATTTATTTCACTCCAGTCTCTTATCTCTTCTGTTATTGCTTAAACACCCACCTTACATAGTTGTGCACATGAGTATATGGAGAGGCCCATTAGCATAATGCTGCAAGTGCTTGATTATGCAAGTGTTTGTGACCTTGGACTTGTTAACTGTGCATTCACCAACAATTGTCCAAACGAAAAGATAAGACCTGATTAGATCCAAAATAAATGGTTAATTGAAAATAAAATTAAAACAAACCATTATAAGTTTACTGTGCAGTCACACCCAACTACAGTCATGTTGCATCTTTCTGCATTATTTAAACTAACCAAATGCATAATAAAAAAAAACCAACTGTGAACAGGTTAATTTTTTTTTTTATTTTCCCAAATTTCAAAACTATACATTAAGCTGAAAGTGATCTAATCACTAATAAAAATGTTATATTGTTTTATTATATAGATTAAGCTCACAAAATATGGTGATGATACTGAGTCCCCTTTCAGAATGAAAACTACCCTTTTTTTCTTGCATATTTAGGACAATATTTAGGAGACCATAAAACTTACATTCATAATTTTAATTAATAGAAAGCTCAACTTGTTCAGATTCCAAAACTTTTATATTTTTATTATATAATGTTCATAGTTTTTGTAGTTTCAAAATTAGGAATTTTTCATTCATTTTTAAAATCAGAAAATTTAGGCTTCTTAAATCTTAAATTACTTTTAAGTAAAAATAGAAAATTTTTTAAGGCTAAACAGGAAAGAGCTTCTCATTTTTGAGGTTTTTAATCCTTCTTATGTCCAGCCTGAAAAACTGGTTTACATCCAAAGGCCAAATTTAACTTTGGAACTTTTTTGTCAAATAACTAATGAAAAGAATTAGGGCATTTTTATATGCCAAATTAATCAGAATTTAATTCTGGATTTTCTGAAAATAAAATATTTAACAGAAAAGACAAGTTTTATTTTTATAGGACATTTTTAGAGTAATGTAGTAAAAAAAATGCATCTGGCAACACAAAATTTTATTTAAAAAACACTAATAGATAGAAATGATTATAATGCGTGTGAATAAAAGGGCTATTTATTTCTGAATAAAAAAGAAAAAAAAAATTCTTGTTTAAACATTTCTTCCATTTTGTAATTTTTTTCACCTTACCATATTTTGAGAAAAGTCCAGGCTTGTTGCAGTGTCCAATAAACAAGTCAACTTTATGATATTTTTAATAAATAACTAATCAAGAGAAATAGGTCATATTACATACCAAATTAAAGAGAATTTGATTTAAATTTTATTAAAGTAAAAAAATGTAACATTGTAGTAGCATGTTTCATAATTACTTCCAAAATCTTCCATTTTTATAAATAGCAATTTTTTTGTTAATTATCAGGAGATTTTAGAAACTTTAAGGAAAATATTGTTGATAATAGTTCAAATCAAACTATCGAGCTTAAAGGAGATTGCTTCAGCATAGAGTAATGTTAACAAACAAATGGCAATACCTTATATCACTTCTAAGAAATGGCAATCAGACGGCTTTAACAAATTATTTGTGTCACAGATTAATAAAACATGCATCAAATGAAAACAGAAAATATTATTTATCAAGCCTGAATTATATATTTTTATAGGATATCTATAAAAGTATTTTTAAATGGCAATTTTTTTTTAATCTATTTTTTTCTTGTACTAATAATGGATATATATATATGTCCTGGACATTGGAAGGATTAAGGTAATCAAATTACATTAAAATCAAAAATATATGAGCAAACTCTACTTGTTGATTTTATATAGAATGACTTTATAGTGTTACGGAATTTTTTATTTTTTTTTTACAAATTCATTATCAAAGCTGAAAATGTTATAATTGTGTTATAATTTAGCTTATTTTATTTTTACAGGCTGTAGATGAAGAGAAAGCAGCAGGAATGTCAGTAAATATTGACAGTGTTGTATCTGACAATCTCAGTGACTTCTCACAGTGAGTTAAAATATTTTTAGTATTACACACTATTTTTATTTTCAAATAGAATAATATTAAAAACATAAAGTTAAAAAAAAAAGTTGTGTTAAGTCAATACCTTGAAAGATTTGTTATCAAAGCTTCATCTATGATTTGTTGTCTGAAAAGTTGCTCCTGAGTCATACACATAAACCCAGCTTTCATCACCAGTTATGACTTTAGAAAGGAAGTTTTACTCCTTTTTACTTGATTCTGAAGGTCCCTGCACACAGTGAGCCAATGCAAATCTCTTGTACTGAATCAGCAGTTGCACAAATTTGACAGCAGTCTGCTTATGTTGAGTTCCTCTGTTAGGATCTGTTGGTATGATTTGTACATTAGTCTGGCAATTCCACATATGTTATTAAATGCTCATTGACAATAGATGGATGACCTGGTGTTCACTTTCTCGACATTGTCATCTTTTGGCTTGTTGAGGACTGACCCCACATTTAAAACATGATAGCTCTCAAAAGTCTGAATTGGCCCATAGCATTGCCACCAAATGCTTGTTTAAGCATTTTGTGAGTCTCTGAAGCAGTTTTTCCAAGTCTGAAACAAAGCTTGATGCAAATGCACTGTTCTTTCATGTCTTCATTTTTCTAAAAAAAATTGTGAAGCAGCACAAACGGAAACGCACTTAAATGCTCATAAAGAAGGTTGGTTCCTATAAACATGAAACTTGCCAGCCTGCTTGACAAAAGAGTAGACTTGCAATACCTAATGACAGAATCCAAAACCTAGGTGGCATACACACAGTAAGCTGGGAACATTTCGGATTGCAACACATACATACTTGGTTGATCTTCAAAATCTCTTTAAAAATGACATAAATGTAATCTTGACATATTCTTAAAGTTGTTCATCTCTAGAGCAGGGGTTCTCAACGTGGGGTATGCGGTAAAATTTTTTGGGGTACACCACGAGAGCTCAAAAGTCACTAGATCTAGTAACAAAGTCGCTAAGTGGCAACACTGCTGTGAAAAAATGTCATTTTTTGTGTTTATCGATATACATAATTTATGAATACGAAATTTAATGTGAGTGTATATATATGTTTTTTTTTTATTCCTATTGTTATGCTATAACTATAGTTTTATCTATCTAAACAAGGGGTATGCCAGTTACATACACATTTCCAGGGGGTACTTGAAGCATAAAAGGTTGAGAACCACTGTAGAGTATGCTTGCATTTTATAGAATGTAAGTATATTCTAGCAACTTCACTGTTAACCTATTAGCATACAAATTTTTTTATGTAACTTTTTGGAAACGGCTCTCTTGAAATGTTTCTAACCTAAAAGGATGGCAGATTCCCATTGAATTCCACCCTCACCAGCACTATTATCATGCAGATAAGTTGTTTATATCCATCTTTAGTCACCACAGGTGGCAAGCTGAGAAGAACCGACACCTGCATTGCTTTCTCTCTCCCCCCTTCCATCTAACTTCCTAATATTTAAAATAAAATTAATTGATTCAAAATAATTTAATATTTCAAATGTTTCTGAATGGAAAATTTGAAGTCTCGTGAGTTAAAAATCAGTTAAATGTTAATAATAACAGTTTGGGTTAAATAATTTTCATAAGAAGTATAGTTCTAGTTTTTGTAATTTTTTTTTAATTCGTGAAATTTAGAGCCCTTAAATATTCAAAAGCAGTGTAGATGAAAACATTGCAGAAAAACTGATGTTGGAAAGTTTAGATATCTTTAATTTCCTTAATATTATCCCATAAAGAGCTTGTTAAATTAAAGGTTAATTAGTTAAACTTCTGAATATAACATTACTGTTGATATAACACTGAAATTTTCAATTATTTTATCCATCTAAATATATATGTTTATTGTACTATGACTTTCAAAATGAATCACGTCACTGAAATAAGATGCACACCTTTAACCCTTACCATGTTGCAGCCTGAAGAATCTCTTTCATCTTTCCCATTCTAGTGGTTGGAGACCAAAGCTTCAATTCCATAGTACAAGGTTGTGAAAAAAAAATTTTCAAATAGAAATCTGAAATTTTTTGCAATAATTTCTAATCAAATATCAAAAATAACATTTAAATCTATTATATAAATTTTTTACCTTTTGATTCTGCTTGAAAAATTATGATAAAATTTAAAAATAAATCTATGAGTTGGATGTGCATGTTCAGTCACTGTAAACAACATCAAGTAGCACCAATTCACTTCATGCCTTTATTCTAATTTATCTCCGCAAAATTCCCCGCCATGCCCATGGTCAGTAGGGGACACCGCTGGGCTTGTAAAGGCTGCCGTCCATTGGATAGGACGTTAAGCCATGGCCCCATGTGCGGGAGAGCCATACCCTGTGCACATTAAAGAACACGCTGGATGGCCTTGACGGGAGGCTACCATCTGTCTCCCAACAGCTGTTCCAGTGGGTCCCCTCTCCCAACCTTCTCTGAGCCTTCGGAGTCCATGTGACTTGGCCATTTAGCACATGGTGTGCAAAAAAGTGCCGCTCAGAGGTAAAACAACCCAACCCAAGCCTTTATTCTACCGTATCATGCTTAAATTATTGATCAGTTGCATTTTCTGCTCTTTTCTATTATTTATAGCTGTACTAGAGATGTAATGCTTTCTAAACTTTTAATGTAAAGATATCTTGAATTTTTTTATAATTGAATTTTTTTTAACTTGAAATTGCATCATCCGGGAACTACGCACATCAGCTTTCAATTAATATTTTAGCAAACTTTTGAATTTAAAGACTTCTTTTATTTACTTTAATGCTTCTGAAATTATTTTTTATTGCTTCTCAAATGTATACTCCAGTTATAAACAATAATTAATTAGAAATGATCAAAAAGTGGGAGAAAGAAGTAGCTGGTACAACTGCTGTACCAAAACTGTCCTTTTGGCAAGTTTTCTTACTCGTACAAATACTATAACAACTGTCTTCAAAAGGTTAATGTGTCCAAAATTACTATTTTATAAAGTGGAATTTTGTCTCATACATATAATCTGAAATTTGAACTTATTTTATAATACACTGAATGGACAAATTATTATATACACCTACCTTATAACTTGTTGCTTCACCTTTTTCCCTCACAACAGCAACCAGACATCATGGTAAGAACTCAATGAGATGTTGGAAACACGGAGGTGGTATTGCTGCTCATGAAGCAAGGATCACCTGTCACAAAGCATCCACAGTTGCCGGTTGCCGGCAGGCTTGAACAGATCTTTCTAATTTGTCTCACAAATTCTCAATGGGGTTGAGGTCTGGTAATCGAGGGGGCCATTTGAGTGTGGTAAACTCATTTGAATGCTGCTGGATCCAATTGGTTGCCACTTGGGAAGTATGCAGTGTGGCGTTGTCCTGTTGAAAAATTATGTCATAGTGCAGAAAGACAATCATTATGAATGAGTGTAGATGATCAGCGAGGATGTTCACATACCTTGTGCCGATGATAGAGATCTCGACAGGTATAAGGGGCCCTCAAGGACACCCATGTAAATGCAACCCAAACTGTTAACCACCTCAATCTGCCTGTATGACCCCAACTTGGCAAGCTGGGTCCATAGCTTAGTGTGGTTTACACCACACACACATGCCATTGGCTTAATAGAATTGAAACCATGATTCATCAAACCAGATGACTTGTTTCCAATCCTCTGCACTCCAGTTGTGATAGGCCTTTGCAAACCACAGCCTAATCTTTTGGTGCCTTGCAGTCAACAAGGGGACACAATGTGGACGTCAACTGCCATAGCTTATTTTTTCCATGGTACAATGGATAGTCTTTGTACATAAGCTTGTGGACATGCCCCTTATTCAATTCTGACATTATCTGTTCCATGGTAGTCATGCATTTCGTTGTAATGATGCAGGACAGTCTGCGTGTACCTCAATAGTCAATTGCACATTATGTCCACATTTCTCCCACTGGTTGGAAGTTTTGTAGCATTTCACATAGTCTTGGTATACACATGGGGATCTGACATGGAAATCCCAACAGATCAGTAATTGCGGTGATTGAACAACTAGCCTTCCTTGCACCTACTATGTGGCCACATGCATAGAGACCTGCTCTAATTATGGGCATTGCCAATTTCAGCTTCCCATGTCACTGGAAGCAATACTTCCATTTTGCATATTGTTATCTAGGTGTATATAATAATTTGCCCATTCGATGTATTTATGATATGCAATTTCGCCTATTTTTATAATATGCCCCATGGCTGAGTGGTTAGCACACTAACCACTCAGCCATGGGGCATACTACTAAGCCCCAGGTAAAGCATGGATGTTTGTGTTGTCTTTCTGCTGAAGTCCCGCCATCCTCACAGATCTTCTACTGTGGTGTATAAACTGACAGGCTCCTGTCAGACCTCTGTGGCAAGCAGCTGCTTGAGGGGGTATTTATTTATATAATTTTATTCAATCAAAGCTAAACTAAAAAAATCATTAAAAACTGCTGAATTCTTGCACTATATTGAAATGTTGGAAAGCTCCTTATGTTATTTAAAAGTATTTTGGGAAAGAACATATTGCAGTACTCAGCTCATCTAAGAACATAATCTTAGTTTTCTCTACGATCATAGCTCAATTACTTGCACCACCTAAGAACAAAAGCCTTTATATATCTTGATAATAGTGCAGTTGTGAAGATTTGCATTTCCATTTTCTAGATGTCTGCTTGTACCACTAATCATGTGTGTTGCAGTTAACAGTAACAATGCCATACACATCCTGCAGTTGCTTATGGATGTTTCCAACAATCACACACACACCACAAATTCCAGTGATTTTGGTACACAATTAAAATTTTCTTTAAAAATAACTTAAAATTCTCTGTCATTGAAGAATAAAAGTTTATCCTTCAAACTATTTGCATGATAAAAGTTTTTAGGAGAAATCTAAAAAATTTTATCATGCAAATAGTTTAAAGGATAAACTTTAAAATATAAATGTTTAAATTTTAAACTTTAAAATAAACCATGTTTGATTAATGCTACAGCAGTGCCACCTGTGGAAAAACAATGCAATTATGATAAAAACATGGGAAGTGTGTACCTCTACACTGTGCAAGTAACTGCTGTAGAATAAATACTGATCTATGCAAAATTTTGGTGCATTACTTTCCTAATGACTCTCTTACATTACTGTGAGTAGTACCTTCCTAATAACCTGGTTATGATACTTTTTACAAATAACACTTTATTCCTTGTGTGAATTCCTGAAATACTCATTTATGGTTAGTAGGATACACAGAAAATTATAGGATGGGAGAAGGTGACATGCTTTAGTATTAGTTTCAGGAACTGTCTTAGAAAATATATTATTAAAGCCCCATCCCCAAATTTTGATTAGCAGAGTTTTTCATAAGTTATTGCCTTCCCCATATTTCACTGTGTGACTAAGTGAACACATACACAATGTATCATATATAATAGCTGTAATTCTAGGTGAATGAACTGACCTCATCAGTGGCAGAAATTGTTGGTTTCCCATGGTTCTGTAGGTACTTGAACAATCAGTCCCAAATTTGCTGGGGTGTTCCAACGTAGTTCTAACCCAGTTGAGTAATGGATAGGATTCTAGTTGCCATGGTTCGGGAGTGATCCCTCAAAAAAGTGTCGGAGAAATTTTGGGGGGCATTGTTGTTTGAATAGAGTAGTACATTGTGAGTAGTGCATTGGAAAACTTTGAATGAAGTAAGTGTTATGAATGAACATATGTTTTGGGCCAAACTTTTGGCAGGATTTAACTAGTAGTACATAAAAGTGTTACCAAACCATGGGGGGGCGGGGGGGGCTCAGTCGGTAGCGCGCCAGGCTCGTAATCTGTAGTTCCCAGGTTCAAGTCCCAGCTGGGTCAGCATTGAGATTTATCTCCGCAAAATTCCCCGCCCTGCCCACTGTCAGCAGGGGACACCGATGGGCTTGGAAAGGCCGCCGTCCGTTAGAGGAGACGTTGGCCTCATGTACAGGAGAGCCATACCCTATGCATGTTAAAAAACACGCTGGATGGCCTTAATGGAAGGTTACCATCTCTCCCAACAGCTGTTCCAATGGGCTCCCTCCCCCAACCTTCTCTGAGTCTTTGGGGTCCATGTGACCTAGCCATATAGCCCATTGTGTGCAAAAAAGTGCTGCTCAGAGGTAAAACAACCCAACCCACCCAAACCATGGAGTCCTTGTGACAACCATTTTATCCCATTGTGCAGCAAAAATGGTATTGCTCATTATAAAACAACCCAAATAAAAATCCTCATTTAGAAGAAAATGCAAACATTCCTCTTACCTTTGTAGTGGGCATTGGCTCCATATCCAGTTCATAATCTTATATTCCCAGTAATACAGTCCTAACTGTGCCTACATTTATATTTTCAGTGCTAACCCCCATTCTGCGTTTGGTAAAAGGGGACCTTCTAGGTTGGATAGGACATTAAACCAAGATCTATGTGTAGGAGAGCCATATCCTGTGCGTGTTAGAGAACAACACACTAACTGAAATGCAACAGGAAGCTTCCATCTATCTCATAATAGTCATCCAATGAATCCTCAATCTTCTCTGAGCTCTTGTGACCTGGCCATTTAGATCAATGTGTGCAAACAAGTACTGCTCAGAGGTAAACACAACCCAATAAATCTTGTTTTCATTGAACATTTTAGGGGTAAACTTCCTTTGGACATCTTTTTACCCTTGTTTTACATCAGGTTTTAATATGGTATTGTACAAAAAAAAATAATAACCCTGCTTGTGGAGGGCACAGTTAAGTACACAGACATATTTATTGTCAAATAGTTTATTAATGTGCTTGTCGTATGTTCACAATTCCTATCAATCCCATTTTAAAAAAATTAATGTTTTTAAATTCCTTTTTTCTTCGTTATTTTGCTTTAATGTATTATCTGTAATGCAGACATTTTTTTTCTGTGTGTGTATATATCATCTGAAATGTTTAAATGTATCACAGTTAGAAAACTAAAGTATAAATGCATTTTCTCTTTTTAACAGAGCTTTCAAGAGTGTGGAAGAAATAAAATCTCAATTTGAGAAAGAGTTGGGTCATGTTATGAAACTTCACGTTGAAAGATCGCCAGAACCATTTAGCAGGAAAAGTGCAGAAAATGTAATAATACAACAGGAATTCAATCCTTTTAGAAGTCAAGGAACAGAAAGACAGCAGCCACCACCACCATTGCAGCCACCACCACCATTACAGTCACCACCATTAGATACAAGAAATCTGTAAGTAGAGAAATATTGTGTCCTTTAATAATAGGCTGAGCACTGTGTAAAGGATACAAATTTAGGTTTTTGATATTGCAATCCATTATTGCAGTGCTGTTAAATATATATTTTTATATACAATTGTTGCCTTATTTTCAGTACAGCCCTGATGAATACATGGATACACCATTCTTGGGGATGTTGCATTCTGTTACTCTTTTGGACTTTTTTTGCTTTTAAATCTGTTGAGAGTGAGTTACACACGAAAATGTTTGATTATCTTTGAATTTATCTCCTGTTGGCTATTGATCAAAGGGACCTGGGTTCGAGCCCTGGATAAGACATAGATGTTTGTTGTTTTTCTCCTGAGGTTTCACCATCCTTACAGACCTACTATGGCATATAAACTGACAGGCTCCTCTCAGACCTCTGTGGCAAACAGCTGCAGAGATAGAATATCAAAAGCAAAATTAAAAATAACTTAAAATTCTCTGTTGTTGAGTAATAAAATTTTAAAGTTTATCCTTTAAACTATTTGCATGATAAAAAATTTTAGGTTTCTCCTAAAAACTTTTATCATGCAAATAGTTTGAAGGATAAACTTTAAAATTTTATTGCTCAATGACAAAGAATTTTAAGTTATTTTTAATTAATTTCAGAGCAAGAAGGTCCTTTTTATTATTGTGTACCAAAAGCAAAAATAATATATAGGGAAATTTTAATTACCATAAGTATTTTTTCAATATAATAAAGCCATGTTTATTCACAAGAAAATTTTTTAAAATATTTTCTTTAAAATGAACTAGTTTTAATTTTTTGATTTTAGTAGTCACTAAAAAGATCCATACAAAATTTTATATAAACATTCTTAATAAAAGAAAAACTTCAAACCTCAAGCCCTCTCTCAAATGTATATTATATCATTTTACCACCTAATATATTAACATAACACTAGACAAAGGCAAATACTCTAGTAGAAAATTCCAGCAATTTTGTACCAGACGAAGAACTAAACTATTTTTTCATCATCATCATCATCATCATCCTCAAGCAGCCATGGGCTACGGAGGTCCAACCAGACCATGCAGTTTACTTCTCCAAGCATATCTGTCCTGAGCTACATCTGCTGCATCCGGCCACTGCACACCAATTCTAACAAGGTCCTGTTTGACATTGTCTGCCCACCGCTTCCTAGGTCTCCCCCTCCTTCTGAAGCCTCTAGGCACACTGTTCATAACCCTATTCGCCAATCTATAATTATCCATACGGGCAACATGGCCAAACCAGCCAAGTCTCTCTCTGCACAATATGCTGCTTAAAGGAGGTTGCAGACTCCTTTGCCTAACCTCATCATTAGTTACAAAGTTAAACCACCTAATACCCAAGATACTGCGTAAGCATCTAGAATCAAAAGCATCTAGTTTCCTGTTATCTTGTTTACACAGCGTCCAAGTTTCACTACCATAACTAACCCTAGAAAGAACCAAACTATTATACAGTCTAATTTTAGTCTTTAGGTGTATACGCCTATTTCTCCACAATCTCCATAGATTCTTAAAAGTCCCGGCAGCAATACCTATTCGTCTGTTAATCTCATGCCGCACATCACCAGTATCAGTTACATAGCTCCCAAGATAATTAAACTGTGACACCTGCTCAAGACTGCAACCATTCAGATGAACTGAATCACAACCTGCCTGACCAATTTTCATCACTTTAGTTTTCTCTCTGTTTATAACCAAACCTACTGTACTCCCAGTCTCATCAACAGTTCGAATGAAAGAGTTCATCTCATCAACATCATTTGCCAAAAGGGCTAAATCATCAGCATAATCTAAATCAGAAATTTTCGTATCTCCAGCCCATTTAAGGCCAAAAGCTTTCCCTTGAAGTGAATTTCGCATAACATAATCAACAACCAAACTAAAGAGAAAAGGAGACAAAATGCACCCTTGTCGAACACCAGAAGTAATGCTAAACCAATTGCTACAAGACTTACCAACTCTCACACATGACTCAGTGTTATTATAGAGAGCTTTCATTATGTTAACTAACTTGTCTGGTATATTTAAGAAAATTTGCTGTTTACATTTTCTATAAGTAATAGTTGCTATAAATAATTGTTGCTAGTTATTATGTTTGAAATAAATATAGGTTTTCTGTATACAGATGTATGTAGGTGAGTAGATGTATGGTGCAAGTTAATGTCTATAAATGGTAGATGCCCATTTTGCATCTCTTCATGTGTAAATTTGATGGTGGGGAGGTCCTATGTTAAATTCAGATAATAATTGATTTAATTTTTCATTGAGATGTTGCCAGATAATTAAGATGTCATTGATATAGCATGCATAAAAAGCAGTGGGTGGATTTGACATTCATGGAGAATGGCTTCTGCTAATCCAGAGGCAGGATCTCATTGGGACACCTTGGTTCTGAACAAATATCCTGCTATTGGCTTAAAATCAGTTACTCTTAGTGTACTAAAATACTCTGGTGTCATGGTTCTGGCCACTTCAAGCCATTTGGCCTTAAGTTGCTTACTTGCATCGAGTACAGGTGAGTTGGGGTAGAGTGCAACAATGTCGAATGAGTTTAGGGAGCACTCGCGGTGACAGTTATTGTTTGTAATGTGTTAATTTGGTCTCATAGCCATCCCGTGGCCAAGTGGTTAGCGCACTTGGCTACTGATCTAAGGGACCTGGGTTCGAGCCCCAGCCAAGGCATGGACATTCGTGTTGTATTTCTGCTGAGGTCCTGCCATTCTCACAGACCGTCTACTATGGCATATAAATTGACAGGCTCCTCTCAGACCTCTGTGGCAAGCAGCTGCTTTAGGGAATATTTTTTTTTAAATTAGGTCTGCCCCAGAATGAATGACACTAGCTATGGGGGAATATGGGGCAAAAAACTGAGAGTGCTTTTTCTAAGTTATATGTGGGAGAATTTCTTTGGCAACTAGTGGTCTAAAGGATTTCAGAGGTTTGTGCAATTTAATTTTGACAAATAACTGGGGGATATCTAGGTGTAATGGGGGTTTGTAAGCTTTGGCTAAATTTGCCAGTAAACAAAGGTCAGTGTTCAAGTGTGCCACCTTAGTAAAGAGCAGAGGTGTGGCAGTTACTCTAATATCTGTGTTCTGGCTTTGTAAGGTTATTAAGTTTATTGGTATGCCTGTTTAATCTTTGTTCTGTATCTTAAACAGCCATACCTATAAACTTAATAACCATATAAAGTCAGAACACAGATGTCAGAGTAGCTGCTATAAATATGACATCTTAAATAAAATGCAAAAAAATGCACTATCTTAAATAATCACCATAAACAATCTACCCATAGATTTTCACTCAGAAAAAAGCATAATATCAGCTTGCCAAATTCCAACTTGTCATCACAGAAAAACATCCTTAATAACTTAAAATTTATTGAACTCTGCAAAACATTGTCCCACATCCCCCAGCTTGGCATTTGATCCTTGAGGATATCAGTTACTCCTTGAGATATAGTGCTCCCATAACTGCACCTTTGATTGCTGTTTTGTACCTTCAAACATATACATGTCCCAAACTTCTTTCAGAAACTTAAACTATCATAAATTAATACTAGTAATTGCCGATTAGAGGATAATATTCAATCTCTCATTTGCTAATGCAACTCCCTACTCTTGCTGATAATAATAATCAACTTCCTAGCATATACATACACCGAAGAGCCTAAACATTATGACCACCTGTGTAATATACCATAGTAAATGGTCCTCCATGTGCCACCAAAACAGCTCTTACCCAGCAAGGCAAGAACACTATAAGATTTCTATAGGTGTCTTTTGGTATCTGGTACCAACACGTTACAAGCAGATCTTTTAATTCTTGTAAGTTACATGGTTGAGCTGCCACAGATCAGATATTCTGTTCGAACACAAACCACAGGTGCTCGATTGGATTGATGTTGGGGGAATTCGGAGGCAAGTGCAATACCTGGAAGTCTTCCTCGTGTTCCGCGAACCATTCTCGAACAATCCGGTCAGTGTGGCATGGCGCATTATTCTGCTGAAAGAAGGCACTACTAGAGGGATATACCATTGCCATGAAAGGATGTACCTGGTCTGCAATGATGTTTAGGTAGGTGGTAGACTTCATAGTTTCCTGCACATGAATGATGGACCCAGTGTTTCCCAGAACATTGCCCAAAGCATTACACTTCCTACACTGATTTGTTTTCGCCCCACGGTGCATCCTGATGCCAACACTTCCCCAGGTAAACGATGTACACATACCCAGCCATCCACATGGTGCAACAGGAATTGAGATTCATCAAACCAGATTACCTTCTTCCAATCATTCAAGGTTCAGTTTTGATGCTCGCCATGCCCATTGTAGGTGCTTTCGACAGTGAACTGAGGTTAGCATGGGCACTCGGAGCAGCCTGCGGCTATGCAGCTCCATTTTCAGCAGGGTTCAATGTACTGTGTGTTGTGACACATTACTTCCATCACCAGCATTCAAATTATGGGTGAATTATGCCACAATATCCCTTCTGTTGGCTCATACCATACAGGATAGTACAATACTGGATGCTATAGGTACCTGCAACCTATAGTATCCTATCTATCACCTATCGATGCAATAGGTGAGCAAAGGCTCACCTATTGCATCGATGAGCTGTGGTCGGCCCACACCTTGCTGGCAGTTCGTGGTTTTTCCCTCCTCAGACCACTCTTTGTAGGTACTACCAATGGCTGAGAAGGTACTACCAATGGCAATGAGCACCCCATAAGCCTTGCAATCTCAGAAATGCTCTGACCTTATCTGGCCATTACAATTTGGCCTTTGTTGAAGTCCACTGCCCTTCCTATCTGAAGAGCAAGAATAACACTGATTAACAGAGCTCATTATCAGGTGTTATTTATACCATTTCATGACCTTCACATGTACTCTCATTTACCTGCAGTTACTTTGATTTGCATAAAAACATGCTGGTCATAATGTTTTGACTCTTCAGTGTACATCCATCCAATATTAATGTCCTCATTAACACATTTACTATAAATCCCATGCAAAAACTGTGAATGCATGAGCCTCCCATAGTGTTGCCAACTTAAATTTTTACTATTCCACAATTATTCTTGGCAAAAAATAGTCAGTAAAAAAGTTTGAGAATCACTGCATTATACTGACAAGAGTCCTATTGATGTTTACAGTAATTAACATTAATTTCTGAAATGGTTTTCTTTTGGAAATGGGAGTGACATAACATAGCATTATTGTACACAAGGCCATAGCATAATACCCCCATCCAATAGACAACAACTTTTTCAAGCCTGTATCATATTGTTCCCAGGTTTGAGTCCCTATCATGTCTGACTAAGATTTTTTCCACCAACCTTTGTTCTCGCTGAGAAAGGGAAACATCAGTTTTCTTGGAAAGGCTGCATATTGGATGGGAAGTTTAGTCACAGGGAAGAATTGGGAGGGTTGTATTCTCTGCATTTTAAAGAACATGCTGGATAGCATTGGCAGGAGACTTCTGTCTCCTGACAGCTGTCTGGTGGATCCTCTTTCTTTCCTCAACTCAGCTCTTGAAGTTTTTAGCTGTTGGGCCTTTTGTGCATTGTATGCACAAAAGTGTATTTCAGGTAAACATAATGTAATTTAATATCACTATTATGCTGTAATTATAAACACTTGTACCTGAATGCAACATTGTGTGCTTAATGGATATACATAAATCTGCTGAAAGTAAATTTTAGAGCTCTAGGCTCTGATATCATGTAAGTAATATGCCTTTTTTGTACTGGACAACTTAATTCTATACCTTTTACAATCACGAAGGTGAACAAGTCTATTTCACAGTGTTTTAAATTATAGGGATGCTAATTACCTGCTGGTACACTTATCGTTATGTAGCTGTTAGTTTTCCGACAGATACTAGTCCTGGTTAAATGCACATAATGAAGCTTTGTTATTCCTTGAGGGTTGTTTGTAAATTGTAACTCTGTGCTCGCTGAAGGTTGTTTTCTGCTGTCCTGTGGGCTTTTAACACTTGGATTCCAATTATGCCAAGATGGCTTCACCTTCACCGAGTTGTATGGCTCTCAACTGCTTTTTCTTTTAATGCATTCTGAACACTATTGCAGATTATTCTCATTATAGGGCAACCAGGCCTACATTTAACTTATAACTTTTGAAAATTAAAAAAGGTTTTAACACCACATAAATTAAAAATTAAAAGCATTCCGCAATGTGTTTCGTCCCAACACTTGTGGGACTTCTACAGCCTAGGTCAAAAGTTGGTACACAAGTGTGTGTACTCCAGGCTCCCTAGCAGTGCAGTAGCCAACAGCCCAACATTTGCATATCCATTCCTCCATAATTTTAAAAACAATACTTGTTTTACTAACTGAAGTTAATTCAAAATTCTGTATTCAGATATTATTTCTTTACACTGAAATAGTCATTATTTTAAAGTTCACTAAAATGAGCTTTATTGTAGTGAAGTTTTAGTAGGGCACCTTCCTTAAATCTCTTCAATTAGTTTTGTATTGATTATGCATTTGTTTCAAGTGAAGTGATATGAAAATTTCATTTATAGCCAAAATGATAAAAGACTTTTCTTATGTTTCAGAAGTGAAGAAAACCTTTTACCATCAGTGGGTCGAGGTGACTTAGATCCTTTAGCAGGTGGGAGAGGTGGTGGGATGCTAGTTGATCCAAGTAGTTTTAACTATCCACGTAGACCAGGACCACCAAACTTTGGAGTAGGCATACCTGGAGGATTGCCAAGGTAAATTAATTGCCATATTCTTTTAATATTCAATAGCAAACATTTTTTTTAATACTCATATAGTGGTGAATGAATTCAACTCATGATCCAGAAGATAATACAAGTTATGTTGGAAATATTAGCAAGGTTATAATTTTCCAAATAAGCTGAGCTTTCCCTTTTTATTCCTTTTTTTTTTTCAGTTTTTCTCTTCACAGAATTATCTGCCACTATTGCAATTTCATTATTAGACAGAATATTACAAGTTGAAAAAATGCTACCATTATTTATAAAGGTATTAGACCCTTTATCCAGCAAGCTTGTGATCTCAGACTTTGCAAAATTAGGAATTTCTAGATTTCAGATTTTTAAGCTAAAGAAATGCAATACATGTAACATAAGTCAGCCAACTTAAATAATAATCAAGATGTGCTTTATTTACCAAATTATATAGAATTAAACAAAAAAAAATCAATTTAGAATAATCTTTACAGCACTTTCCTTTATCAGCTTCTGATTCTGAAATTTGTGTTATTAACTCCCCTTTTCCAAACAGCCATTTTACTTATCCATTGACCTCTTAATTTCTGAAACTACTGGTGGCTCATACATTAAACTTTGTGTGATACAGGGGCGGGGGTGGCTCAGTTGGTAGCGCGCCAGTCTCGTAATCTGTAGTTCCCAGGTTCGAGTCCCAGCTGGGTCAGCGTTGAGATTTATCTCCGCAAAATTCCCCGCCCTGCCCACGGTCAGTAGGGGACACCGATGGGCTTGGAAAGGCCGCCGTCCATCGGATGGGACGTTAAGCCGTGGCCCTGTGTGTGGGAGAGCCATACCCTGTACACGTTAAAGAACACGCTGGATGGCCTTGACGGGAGGCTACCATCTGTCTCCCAACAGCTGTTCCAGTGGGTCCCCTCCCCCAACCTTCTCTGAGCCTTCGGGGTCCTTGTGACCTGGCCATTTAATTTAGCCCATGGTGTGCAAAAAAGTGCCGCTCAGAGGTAAAACAACAACCTTGTGTGATACACTTTGACTAGCATGAGGGTATTCAACAACCCAAAGTATGGCTTCTCGTGTGGTGATTATGTATTGTCTGAAGGCAAAGGAGCATATATGATCCTTAATGATATTGATCTAGAGAACTGAGTTCTCAATAAAACCAGTCTAAATTTTTAGATAAATGCAGTGGCTTAAAAATATGCTAATTTCAGGTCATTCCAAATTTTTGACAGCCTTATAATGAGTCTAATGCTGTATATCTATTATGAGCAACCGTTTAAATTGTATTTTCTCTAAAAATGTTCAACTGTGAAAAAACTACTTACACGAACATGTCTCTGAGATTGCTTGGAAACTTTGTAACATGATAATTTGTGCTGTATTTGTATACAATGTGCAACTACTGCTAATTTCAATCTACTGAAAAGAAAGCTTTTTTAAATCAAATATGACAAGAACAATGATTTTTATGAGTGTCTATTAGATCTCAGTAGTGAAGAACTAAGTGTAATTAAGTGTTTATTATCTAACTGTTAAATATTATGTTATAGGTAAAAAAATCATTTTATATGTAGCCATGAGATTTACATCCTTGCTTGCATAATGAAGTTATGAAAAGGATAAGGATATTTGGAAAGAGCCTTGAATCATCACATGTATTTTGCATTAATTGTAGTCAGATGTCATCTGTACTTAATTGTTGGTTGCAAATTTAAAGATATTTTCTTTAAAACAATTCTGTAGAAAAAATTATGTGGAATTATTAGACAAATTCTAATCTGTATTTTTTATCAAGGTGTGGGGCTATAATTAAATCAACTTAAGAAATACTTTACCAACTGCAATACATTTTAGGTGAAATATCAGATTCCTACCACTGTCATAAAAATAATTTCTGTTCAACTCTATCACCTTCATCCAGATGAGTGAAGTGGCTATCATTTTGTTGGAAAGAATAGAGCAATATTTGTAGTCCTGTGAAGATTGCCATACATTACTGTAACTGTAATTTTAATTATGTTCCTAAAATAATTATTAAGAACAATCAGCACTTGATTAACTGGAGAATGTAGAAAAAATCACGAAACAAGATTAGTAAAAATATGGTACAAAATGAATTTAATGTAAACTTATTTAATTAAAATTGTTAATTATTAATTTTCTGTTACTTATTTTATTATTAATTATTATTTATTATTCTTATTATCTATTTAGTTAAAACATCCAGTATTTATTTAGGAACACATTTACTATTCTACAGACATCCAAAAGTGTTAAAATAATGCAAGTACAATAATGTAGGAACATGAAACATCACATGAATTGCTTGATGAAAAATGACCAAATGATTTCATATGTGTGATCTGTTATTATTTTTTTTTCCACAATTAATCCGCAAACCAGTTGATCTGCTATTCAGATAATCAAGAGTTGACTGTATATGGAAAACATCAATAATAGCTTTCAAAAATAGAGTTCAGGAAATGTGGACAGCTTATAGAAATGTATAAGTATATAACTAACATGACGATCATAAAAATGTTTTACTTTGTAAAATATGTCGTTCTTTGTTTAGGGCTGCTGCTCCCCCTGGAGCTCGATTTTACCCAATTGGTCCATATGCACCTGATCCAGGTCGTGGCCGAGGATTTGTTCAGTATGTATAACTATTGTACTTTTAGAATATGCAAAGTGATATTTAGTCAGTTGCAAACAATCGTTGCAAATATTTCAGTTGATCATTATTAAAAAGTTGATGTGCAAAAAAAGGCTCTTGTAATGTATATTCACATTTAGCAGAATTTTGTGTCTGAAATAGTATCCTATGAAATGTTTCACAGTTTTTCAGTATTTTGCCTTTTTTATTTGACTATTGGACAAAATTTTTGATTGAAGTCATTAAATATTTGAAGCCACATGCAATAATAAATAGGTTGAAGTCACATTACATTAATCATTTAACTGTAATGATTTATACTAAATTTCAGTACAATAAAGCAAAACAATTTTCTTTAGATTTCAAATAAAATTGGAAAATATATTAAATATATGAATGGATAAAAACAGTAGCAGATGAATGAACACAAATATAACTTTCATGGTACGCAGTCACCATGCACTGTTATATGTAGTATAAGCAAAGTATTCCCCTACTTAATTAACTTTTTGTTAAGATACTGTGTGCAGGAGACCAATATTCTGTGCATGTTAAAGAACACACACTCAATGGCTTTTACAAGAGACTCATTTCCCTCTTTCTAAACTTTTGAGATCTTTGTGACATGGCCATTTAGGCCATTTGCAGAAAAGTGCTGAAAAATGCTGTGCAGTGCAGAAAGTGCTGCTCAGAGTTAGAACAACCCAACAACACTGAAGATATGATTATTACTGCTTTTTTGACTCTGTTCCCAGTGTTTAGTGCCAAGTTTTAATTAAAATGCTCTGATATATATATATACTAATAATAGCATCTTTTTGCCTAGCAGTTTTCCGACCTTAGTGAAAACAGGACACTGGTGGGTTTAGAAAGATCCCCCCCTTTTTTTTTGATAGGATAATAATCCATTGTTCCATGTGCAGGAAAACCATACCCTGTCACATTAAAGAAAATACCTTGACAAGAGGCTTCCATCTGTACTCTAACAGCTGTCCAGTGGATCTCCTTTTCCCACTCAGATTTGTAACCATGCCGTTTAAACCATCACGGCATAAAACCCCACTCAGATGGAAAGCAACCTAAATGCTCCTTTTGGCAACAAGTATGTGCATTGGGAAATTCACCCATGCCTTCTGCATCAATTACAGTCACTCAAAAAAGTATCCGAACGCTACAGAAACAACCATACAACCTTCTACCTTCTTCATTCATTCAATCTGACAACCTTCGTGTCATGTGACACGAAGGTTGTCAGCTCTTTTTTGAGTGACTGTACAAGCTGAAAAAAACAATGGTTTTCATTTTTACTGATAGATGATACTGAAAACTACAAATTCAGCAACGTCTTGAGTGTTCATTCAATATTAGACATTTTTTTTTTCTTAATTTATATCCCCCATAAATATTTTAAATTTCAGCCTCTGTGGCTGAAACCATTCACATGGTAAAAATAGTGAAGAAATGTATAGGGAATTAGTTTAATTGTATTGGTACAAGTGAAATCCACAGCAAATGTTGATTGCATTTTGCTAAATACGAAGTTTAATAAAAGATCATAGCATACAAGCTGTGAAATCATACTGAAGTTATCATTGAGCTTGGTTAGAAAACTAGACTTCATTGTTGTTGTTTTTTCACAAGAAAATGCAATAATTAAGACTTAAGTGGAAGTTTATTTTATCATCATCATCCTCAAGCAGCCATGGGCTACGGAGGTCCAACCAGGCTGTGCAATTTAGTTCTCCAAGCAAGTCTATCCTGAGCTACATCTACTGCATCTGGCCACTGCACACCAATTCTAACTAGGTCCTGTTTGACATTGTCTGCCCACCGCATCCTAGGTCTTCCCCTATTTCTGAAGCCTTTAGGCACACTGTTCATAACCCTATTCGCCAATCTATAATTATTCATACGGGCAACATGGCCAAACCAACGGAGTCTCTCTCTGCACAATATGATGCTTAAAGGAGGTTGCAAACTCCTTTGCCTAACCTCATCATTAGTTACAAAGTTGAACCACCTAATGCCCAAGTATGGTGATGTCAATTGGATACAGAGTAAAAATTGTCTTGAGCTGGGTGGGATCTGAACCAATGGCCTCCTGATAACATGTCAGGTACTCTGTCCATTGAGCTACTGACCACTGATCAATCTGTCCTCTGTTGCAGATGTTAAGCCCAAGCCATAGGTCAGTTGCACATAACTGTCTTAACTGCTATTGCAGACTCCACTCACATGCAAGTGCATAAGACCAGCCACACTACTGTTACAACTAGGGGCGGGGGTGGCTCAGTCAGTAGCACGCCAGGCTCGTAATCTGTAGTTCCCAGGTTCGAGTCCCAGCTGGGTCAGTGTTGAGATTTATCTCCGCAAAAATTCTCCACCCTGCCCACGGTCAGTAGGGGACACCGATGAGCTTGGAAAGGCCGCCGTCCGTCGGATGGGACGTTAAGCCGTGGCCCCGTGTGCGGAAGGGACATACCCTGTGCACGTTAAAGAACACGCTGGATGGCCTTGACGGGAGGCTACCATCTGTCTCCCAACAGCTGTTCCAGTGGGTCCCCTCCCCCAACCTTCTCTGAGCCTTCGGGGTCCATGTGACCTGGCCATTTAGCCCATGGTGTGCAAAAAAGTGCCGCTCAGAGGTAAAACAACAACAACAACTGTTACAACTTCTTAAACCTGAAAAACTGCTAACTTTAAAATCACAATTAATCGTAGTACCAGTTTGGTGCTTTGCTCTTTGTAGCTTCTACACCATTTCTATTCATTATGTACATTAAATTTACATTGTATGTCAAAGGTGCTGGAAATATATAAAAGTTTGTATATTAAAAAAAACTTGAAAAAATATCTCTTTGCCTGTGCCTTAAAAAGTAAAATATAATGCCAGTGATGAAATCACTCACTCGGTTCATATTAATTTCAAAGAAAGATAATAAGGTGGCAATATTGTTTTTTTCTTACCAATGAAAAAAAAGAAAGCTGCACCTATCTTCCCTTGAATTTTAAACATAGGTAACAATCACAACGTTACCTGGGTGACATTTTAACGTCGATATATCAATAAATATTTTGTGGAAAAAGTCCCATATGTTGGCGAAATTTTTTCCACAAAATATTTATTGATATATCGACCTTTTAAGTTAATATGAATTAAGTGATTTCATCACTAGCATTACATTTTACTGTTAATTTTTACTTTTTACTCTTTAAAGCACATACAGGAAAATAGTTTTTTAAATTTATGCACAGGAAACCATTTCCAATCAAGGGGTTGTATGCATTCTTTTAAAATGCCACAATTGGCAAAACTGTAATTTATGAATCCATTACCTTATGGAAAAATTTTGAATGAAGAATACATGGCCATGGAATACAACACACAGAATCATAAGTTGATATTTCTTTCAGTACAAACGTGAGAATAAATTCCTGTATATATGTATGGGTCAAATTGAAATACAATATCAGAGTAAAATTTATGTACTGTATAGTCAAATTTTCAGTAAAAATAAGATTGTAACCATGCTTTATTATAAACCATGCCCATTTTTAAATGTGATACTTTCTGGATTCCTTAAAAATATAGTTTTTTTTTAGTTCATCACTCATTTAAAATTGTATGTTTTCAGTGAGTAGAGAATTTTTTAAGCAACTCTTTAAGAATATAGTTTTTTTTTTTCCTAAGTGGCTCTTCACTAAGTTTGGGTAGAACCGACATGTTATGCAATTTACTCATCAATGACTAGCTTAATAGTTTGGCTTAAACATTTGGGCTTATGTAACTTTGTATACACAAGTCCAAATGCCTGTATGCTAGCATTAATTTCTTCTTCACATGCACAATTACAAATGGCTGGCTCGTTCACTTGATATTCATTAGCCAGAGACGCTTCATTTGTACTTCTGTGTAGTTTATCTAAAATGACACTCTTTTCACTCAAAGTTAAAATTTTGTGTATTTTTTTTTACTGCATTATCACTTAAAAAGTCTTTGCATTTAGGAGCCATAGTTCAATTAAACGAAGATTTAATGTAAAAGACAAAAAATTTTGAATAAAAACTTTACCAATAGAACAACCTGAATGAAATATGGCACCATTGGTAGTGAGAGCACACAAAAATAGTTGAATATTACTTGCAGCAAGAAATTCACAATTCCTTTTGATATCACATGCTTAATAAAATAGCAGGTGTACACCCAATCCATAGAGGTTATGTTATAATGTATCCTACAAAGTATGTGATATGTTTATGTTAATAGTGTGAGACTGAACACTCATTCGTATCATTATGGTTCACTTTCTACATGTTATGATTGTCTGAATGCAAAGTGTTACTTAGATCATACATAGAGTTCCATATTGTATGCAAGATTCAAAACTGCATATAATAAAATTTTTAATAATTGATAATTATTAGTAAACAGTATGTGGACATCATGCATTGTTAATAATTGATATATTATTGGGTTGATGCAAAAGTAAGTATCATGTTCCAAAGATCTACAAGTTTGTAGATGCCATTCCTGTAGAAACTTATCGTTCATGGGAATGAAGTCAGCAATGCACTATTTCACCTCATCATCATTCCGAAACTTCCTGTTGAAAAAGAAATTGTTCAGAGATCAGAACAAATGGAAACTGAAGGAACCAGGTCCAGCGACTATGGGTGATGTGTCATTATTTCCCAGCCCAATTGCTACATCTTCTGCTGTGTCTGTAATGCAACAAGGGGGCCTTGCGTTGTCCTGGTGAAACATGACACCTTTTCTGTTTACCAAAGCTGGATATTTGGCCTTCATTGCTGCACTTAAGTGGCCTAACTGCTTACAGTAGACATCTGAGTTGATGGTTTGAGACTGGTTTAAAAGTTCCCAGTGGATGATATCGCTGCAATTCCACCAATAATGGAGCATCACCGCCTTACGAGAATGCAGTTCAGGTTTTTGCCATAGCCTGGAACGATTCTCTTGCATGACACCATGATCTTTTACAGACAACATTATTCTAAATGATTCACTTTTCATCGCTTGTAATAATTCTTGTCAAGAAAACCTCAGCCTTTTCCCTAGCAAGCAATGATGCACATGTCATATAGTGAACCACCATATTTTGCTGTGACAACTGATGTGGGATCCAGTTTTGTCAGAACCCAGCATTTGCAGATGTCGAATGACAGAGGACTTATTGGTGTTTGGTAGCTGTGTCAATTTCCTGGATACCCAACATGGATTTTTGTTCAGCAATGCCTTTAAATGGTCATCATTCAAATCCACCAACCAGCCAATTCGAGGTTCATTTCTGAGCTAAGTCACCTGATTGGAACTTGTCATACCACTCGTAATAGGTGCTTTAAAAGATGACTGTCTTAGCTTTGCAAAGTTTACACAAGCACTTTTGGACACTGACACCATTTCTGATTTTGTACAGCATAATGGAAAAAATACACATCTTGCTTCGTCATTGGGAAATGCCTGTTGCTACTTGCACGTACTAAATGCCGGTATAGAACAGTGTCTCGCAAACTGTGTGCCGCAGCACAGTAGTGTGCCTTGAGAGATTCCAAGTGTGCCGCAAGAGATTCCAAGTGTGCCGCGAGAGATTTCCAAATTGACACTAGATACTCCAAAGATTTCATTTTGACTTGACTTGTGTTATCAACGTGCTTTAAAATCGACGTGCTTTAATAAAAATCTTTCAGATTTTATCAACTGGGCTCTTGTAACTATTTATCAAGCTTTTTCCAAAATTTGGTATTAATTTTTCATTATTTCAAGCCATAGAATGGACAAATATTTAAAACAAACACCGAGTTATGAATTAAAGAACGAGAGCAAATCTTCAAGTAAAACCAGGCTGATGACTTCAACAAAGCGCAAATATAATGACGATTATATAGAGTTTGCTTTTATTCTTTTTTAGGTGTGCCGCGGAAAAAAAATTAGATTCAGTGTGCCGCAGGGTAAAAAGTTTGCGAGACACTGGTATAGAACATCATTAGATACTGGAGCTATGCGTTATCTTTTACGTTGCTTACAAGATTGCTTCACATTTACTAACAATAGCAAATGCTTAGTTTGCATTTTTTTTCCAGTACTTTTGCATCACCCCAATATTATATTTAAGCTAATATATAATTAATTATTAGGTTAAATATTTTAAACAAATCCATGATTGGAAAGGTCTTCCTGTATTTTATTTTTTGCTTCTTAAGGACAACTTTGCATGGGGCTTGTAAATAAAAACACTTATACCCTGCTTTGAAAAAGGGAATTGTATGTTCCCCTTATTACTGTGCATGTCATAAGCTTTCATTTGATGCAGTGTCTCGCAAACTTTTTTACTCTGCGGCACATTGAATCTAATTTTTTTTCCGCGGCACACTGAATCTAATTTTTTTTCCTGCGGCACACGTAAAAAAGAATAAAAGCAAACTCTATATAATCGTCATTATATTTGCGCTTTGTTGAAGTCATCAGCATGGTTTTGCTTGAAGATTTGCTCTCGTTCTTTAATTCATAACTCGGTGTTTGTTTTAAATATTTGTCCATTCTATGGCTTGAAATAATCAAAAATTAATACCAAAATTTGGAAAAAGCTTGATAAATACTTACAAGATCCCAGTTGATAAATTCTGAAAGATTTTTATTAAAGCACGTCGATAACACAAGTCAAGTCAAAATGAAATCTTTGGAATATCTAGTGTCAATTCGAAAATCTCTCGCGGCACACTTGGAATCTCCCGCGGCACACAGTTTGCGAGACACTGATTTGATGTATGATTTGTCACAATCAATCCCTGTTACATTTCCCTTCTCCAATTTTGTGGAGGGAATGGGAAGAAAGGCATAACTTAAATAGCCTATGACACTTTTGAATGCAGAAGCTTTCATCTGACATATAACCTGTTGTTCTGAGCATATGTTTAAGAGATATAAAGTAACAATTGTTTACATTTCCACTACTTTTTAAGAAGTGTTTTTTTAATATATATTCTCTGAAACGTTCCATGTTAAAATCTCTCATTTGATACATATCTCGTTATGATCATCCACTGGATTTGGAAGATATGGTGAAATTAACTGTGTGGTAAATCTGTAAACTTACTGACAAATAACAAAAAATAGGTAGGCAAAAAAGGAAACGGTTCCATATTATACCAATAAAGAATGCAATTCAGAGTGTAGTAACTTCTTAGATAAACGTTATATTAACGATCTGTCAATTCCACGAAGTATTGATTTTCAATTTACTGTTATTCAATCGCATATGATAAATAATGGATGAAATTACATCTCTTCTCTAAGCTTTTTGTATTAATATTAGTTTTGACATTTTCAGTTTCGGAAGATACTTCCAGAAGAACAGTATTTTACCATATTTAGCCTGCATCAAAAATTTATTCTCTATCTAGGTCGACAAATCGATGTCGAGCAACTTTAAACGAAATAAAATTCAAAAGAACTAAGACAGGAACTGACTTACTAATGTGCACTTATAGGCCAGCTGTTTACGCTTAGAGTTTTAAAGCCATCAGCAAATAATGGGACATAAATAAAAAATAAATAAATACCCCCTCAAGCAGCTGCTTGCCACAGAGGTCTGACAGGAGCCTGTCAGTTTATATGCCACAGTAGAAGGTCTGTGAGGATGGCAGGACCTCAGCAGAAAAACGACACATACATCCATGCCTTACCCGGGATTCGAACCCAGGTCCAATGGGGCATACAGAGTCTTATAATAACCAATGTACATTAGGAACACCATTAATACTTGTAATATTAATAAAAACGCAAAAATAAATAATAAATAAGAATTATCCCTTTACAATAAATAGGAAAAATGTTCATTCTAAATCTGAGGAGTTAGAATCTTACATTTGCCTGGTACTTGTAGAGAATTGCAGTGAGAGCAACTAAAGTTTTGAAAAAATGAAATAATTTTTATATTATTTTTACAGACCCATCAGCATTTTCTAGAATTCAATTTTTCGCGAAGGATACGTTCTGGACATGGTCATGATAAGCGAAATTTCGCGATCAACGGGGGATTTTAAAAAAATATTTTAAAATTCGAAAAAACACTTTGTTAATAAAATAAATATTATTAATTCTATTAAAAAATATCCGAACGCTATGGTTGATTACAGAATTCAGAAAAAATATCTGGCAACGATTTTTTTTATAAATTAGTGATCTGCCAACCTTCGTGTCACGTGACACGAAGGTTGGCAGATCACTAATTTCTAAAAAACGTTGCTAGATATTTTTTCTGAATTTTTTTAATCAACCATAGCGTTCGGATACTTTTTTGAGCGACTGTACATGTGTATGATGTGATTGAGCGAGAAAGAAAGTTAGCACGCACGTGCAACATTGGTTTTGACTTTTCCTGGCATGTTTCAAAGCCACGCAAGTGCCGAGATAAAAAAAAGATCGCGATATAACGAATCCGCACTAGCCGGGGTCGCGATGAACGGGGGTTACCTGTATCCCAGTTGACCCTCAATATTTTACTAGTGGAGACCACTGTTGTATATAATATTGAGAAGTTAATATATGTATTAACTAGAATGCACAGTATAGAATAAAGCATTGGTGAAATCAATGGCCAAAGTGTAATTGTTTTTGAAATTGCTAATAATGTAAGTGTTCAGTAAAAGTTGATAGGAAAATTTTAAATATTTCAAATTTCAAAAAAATTCACAATTCTTCGATTGTGTAAGTGAAGTTATAAGCAAATTTTGATGCAAATGAATTTTTCAGACCTGATCCGGACCATCTGCCTCCTCCAGGATATGATGATATGTTCATGTGAATGCATCATGATAAGCTACATTTGTTGACTTCCTGTTAAAGATATAAAAAACCAAAAAGAGGTGGTGATGAATTTTCTTATCAGGATGTGAAGACATTGTGATAAGCTATATTTGTTAAAGAACTTGTCTTATGTTACATTGGCCATGACAAAAACAGATGCGATGATGAATTCTTTTTCTCATCAGGTTATGATGACTTGTTAATGTGAATATATTGTGGCAAAACTGCACTTATTATCTTTTTATGTTAAAATGGCCAAAAATGAAAGAAAAAGTTTTTTGTGTATAATATTTTCTGCTACGTTTAATGAATGTTCTCTCCTGTATGTATAGTACTGAATTTAAAAGTAATTAAATATCTTTTACATATGAGTTTTACACGTTCTTTATTTCTGAAGGTTAACTATGATTCAAAAGTTAATTTGCAAAACATACTGAACTCCCGGTTACCCGGCATTTATTGGGAATGGGGGGTTACCAGTTGCATGAGAAATATTTTTCCTGAAATCAGATACAGTCGGTACAACCTTTTTAGTTATATAAACTATAGGTATAAAAAAATAAGTGTAAAAAAGGCAATTTTGTATTCAAGCCTCAGTTGAAATAAAAATGTAATTATAAACAATGATAATGCCCTTACTAGGGGGGGGGGGGAGCTCAGTCGGTAGCGCACCAGGCTCGTAATCTGTAGTTCCCAGATTCGAGTCCCAGCTGGGTCAGCGTTGAGATTTATCTCCGCAAAATTCCCCGCCCTGCCCACGGTCAGTAGGGGATACCGATGGGCTTGGAAAGGCCGCCGTCCGTCGGATGGGACGTTAAGCCGTGGCCCCGTGTGCGGGAGAGCAATACCCTGTGAACATTAAAGAACACGCTGGATGGCCTTGACGGGAGGCTACCATCTGTATCCCAACAGCTGTTCCAGTGGGTCCCCTCCCCCAACCTCTGAGCCTTCGGGGTCCATGTAACCTGGCCATTTAGCCCATGGTGTGCAAGAAAAGTGCCGCTCAGAGGTAAAACAACTCAACCCTTCCATGAAATTACATCCTGATAGAGTAAGTTCATTTCTTTGAATTTCAGGATTGTATTTAAAAATAGAATTTTTTTCCTAATAAAAAAATTTCGAGGTAAAATAGAAAAGGATTGGACATTTTAAGTGTAACCAACCGTTAAATACCGATACATTGCCATGGTCAGAACAATCTCTGCTAATGCAACTTCATAATAGACTGTCGACCAACGAACACGTGAATCATACTTGCTTTTCGTTTAACAAAAACTTGTGTACAAACTTGCTATTTTATTATACAAATAACAATGTATAATAATGCTTTTCATTTTTGGAAAAATATATCGGATTTCAAAGAATGCCGAAATGTAAAGCGCTGAATTTTAGTTTTCTGTAATTTTGAAGTGATGCAAGTACCCTTTCATTATGCCCATGTACAGTTGCATATATTCTAAGCATATTGGAGAACCTAAGAAGGAAGAAGAATAAGCTTTTTTCGTCTACTGTTGGGGGGTGGCTCAGTCGGTAGCGCGCCAGGCTCGTAATCTGTAGTTCCCAGGTTCGAGTCCCAGCTGGGTCAGCGTTGAGATTTATCTCCGCAAAAATTCTCCGCCCTGCCCAAGGTCAGTAGAGGACACCGATGGGCTTGGAAAGGCCCCCGTCCGTCGGATGAGACGTTAAGTTGTGGCCCCATGTGCGGGAGAGCCATACCCTGTGCACGTTAAAGAACACGTTGGATGGCCTTGACGGGAGGCTACCATCTGTCTCTCAACAGCTGTTCCAGTGGGTCCCCTCCCCAACCTTCTCTGAGCCTTCGGGGTCCATGTGACGTTAAGTTGTGGCCCCGTGTGCGGGAGAGCCATACCCTGTGCACGTTAAAGAACACGCTGAATGGCCTTGACGGGAGGCTACCATCTGTCTCCCAACAGCTGTTCCAGTGGGTCCCCTCCCCCAACCTTCTCTGAGCCTTCGGGGTCCATGTGACCTGGCCATTTAGCCCATGGTGTGCAAAAAAGTGCCGCTCAGAGGTAAAACAACCCAACCCATCTACTGT
Source organism: Ryuthela nishihirai (assembly GCA_038380435.1). Lineage (NCBI taxonomy): Eukaryota > Metazoa > Arthropoda > Arachnida > Araneae > Heptathelidae > Ryuthela > Ryuthela nishihirai. The sequence goes on from JAWZYU010000022.1 coordinate 17,956,977, forward strand.
TGACTATACTTCCAACAAATAATCGTTGCAGCCAGAGTTGTACAAACAAAATTTACTTTCAGGGGCAGCTGGTCATTAGGGGACAGGAAAAAAAATGCAACACTTGCAAGAAGTTATGCAAATGTGACGAAATTTAGGGAGGCAGTAATATATGGAAATGCATGAAATTAGGTTTGCAGGACAATTGAAACGATGGGACAGGCGCAAGCTGACATCACAGGTTCGAAGTAGTCAAACACAGATGAAGGCAACCAAAGCTCCCTGGTTGACAAAACGTGGAAATTGTTCTAAACTGCTAAAACTGCCTTTATGCAGACGGCGACAGCCATTCCAGCAGTTAACAGACTTTGAGCATGGAAGAATCTCGTACAGAGATGTGGCCAACCTTGTTGGCCGCAATCCCAGCACCATCATACACATATGGCGCCAGTGAGTTCAAGAAGGTTCCAGCACATGCCCACAAGGATCAGAAAGACGATGTATGACCACCATTTCAACGCATGTCTGCCCACATGGACAGAACTGGAACGAACAAGAGTGGAGTACCGTGATTAATGACGAATCTCGTTTTTGTCTTGGTCAGCGTAATGGTAGACGTGTTTGTCATCATCCAGGAGAAAAGAAATACCACCCAGTGTGTGACACATCGTCACACAGGTCCAGCACCTAGTGTCATGGTGTGGGGTGTCATTAGTCGGACATCTCGGTCAGAACTGGTCATCATAATGGGATTTGTAACTGTCCAACGATATGTAACCAACATTTTGCAGTCAATGGTTGTCCCATTTATTCAGCAGCATAGAACTTTTTACCAACAAGATAACGCCCATTCCCACACAGCCCGCATTAGTCTGCAGCATCTACATGAGCAAAACGTTCAGGTACTACCATGGTCAGCACGCTCACCAGACCTTTCACCTATTGAACATGCCTGGGACATGATAGGCCGACAGTTCCAACAACACTCAAGAGGTGTGCCAACCATTTTCACTGAAATGGAACGGCAACTTCGCGCTATTTGGCATTCTTTCCCTCCAGAGGAAATTATAGAGCTATACGATAGCCTTCCCTGCCATGTTCATGAATGCATTGCTGTGCGGGATAGTTCAATATACTAATTATATCACTTTACCGAGCAGGTAAAGTGGTAATTTTTCTTCTTTTTTTTTGATAATATAATCAATTGCACATCTCAGTGTATGCTAACAGCTGCCTGGGTTTCAATAAAATGGCATTAATACTTCCAGGTGTTGCAATTTTTTTCCTGTAGTGTATATAATAAAATATTAAACTCTGAATTGGAATAAAAAATAAAAATAATATTTTACATGGATATTTGTTTTCTAAAATAACTTACCTGTTTCATTTACAGTTCAATAAGCATTTAGTGAAGAAATACATTCGAAATTGTTTTGCGTAGCCTTAATTATCAGCATTAAATATTACGGGACAAGTTATAATTGTGCCCAGAAATTTCCATCATTTACTTTAGTAGTGTCAATCATTTGCAGCACCGCCTATAACGGTGCGCAAGCTAAAACGAGGGCTGGGCAGCTGTGAAGTGCACCCACAATAGTCACAATGCGTAGAGATTATATCACTAATTATAGCGCCATCACTAATTGATTATTGGAAACTCAGCTTTTTATTAATATGTAATGGATGAGACACCGGTGGCTTCGTGTAATATTTTATTATGCAGTAAAAATATGTCATATACATTAATAATACAGACCTTCTACTATGGCATATAAACTGGCAGGCTCCTGTCAGACCTCTGTGGCAAGCAGGTGCTTGAGGGGGTATTTACTATTTTTATTTAATGTACATAACGCGCGTATGTTATCAATTCAGTCAACATTAGTGAAATATTAAATATTATTATGCAATAGGAAATTTGAAGTTATTTAATAACAACCGTATGAAGTAGTATGTACCTTACTTTTTAAAAATAATTGCACGTTATTTTTGTGTAATTTACACGAACACAGATTTTTGTGTTCGGGAAATTATGCGTTAACGTTTCAGAGAATAGCGTATATCCACCAAATTAAAATGTCTGCGAATGTGATAGAAATTTCAAAGTGAATTTGCCGTTCAGGAAATAAATATGAATACTAAGTAACAGATGGATCTAAATATTTAAATTAGGTTGGGTTTGGTTGTTTTACCTCTGAGCTGCACTTTTTTGCACACCATGGGCTAAATGGCCAGGCCACAAGGACCCCAAAGGCTCAGAGGTTAGGGGAGGGGATCCACTGGAACAGCTGTTGGGAGACAGATGGTAGCCTCCCGTCAAGGCCATCCAGCATGTTCTTTAACGTGCACAGGATATGGCTCTCCCACACATGGGACCACAGCTTAATATCGCATCCGACGGACGGTGGTTTTTCCAAGCCCATCGGTGTCCCCTACTAACTGAGTAGGGCGGGGTGTTTTGCGGAGATAAATTTCAACACACAGCTGGGACTCGAACCTGGGAACTGCAGATTACGAGCCTGGCGCGCTATCGACCGAGTCACCCCCACCCCCAGTCTGTATGAGACTGTACAGACTGTCTGTGGTGATCACACACCATATTAATGGCATGTTAGCATTGAACTTTTCATGCCATTTTGAGATAATTTTCTAAAATATCTTGTTAAATATTCACGGGAATTATTTTTTCAGTATTGGTGGGATATACGATCGTTGACTTCACATATGTTTCATTCAAATCCAACAAAGGACTTGTTTATAATTCGTGTTTGTTGCTTAACTTTTGAGCACCAGTGTAGTAAAAATATTACCATTTGCATTTTCCACTGTTAAAAGGTAATAACGATGGAAAATGACAAACTTTATGAAATGCTTGTTTTAAAATGGATTTAAAAGAGGATACTCGCCAGTGGCAACAGGTCTTTCGAATTTGGCCTGTACGTTTGTCATACTTTCGTAGCTTCTTGGCAACGTTTGGCCTTTGTGGCACTTTGACTATTAGCACCCTACATGCAAGAAAGCAACAATTTACGTTATGATTTTTGGAATCATTTGAATTTTTATTTTCCTATGGACTTTTAAAATAAATTGTCTATCTTCATCCCTTGGAATTCATATTTTTTCTGATATGAAACCCAAATATCATCAACCAGTAAATATACTGGTGTTCAAAGCAAAAACGGTTGGCAAAATCATTTACCTCAGAGTGGCACTTTTTTTGCACACAATGAGCTAAATGGCCAGGTCACAAGAACCCCAGAGGCTCAGAGGTTGGGAGAGGGGACCCACTGGAACAGCTGTTGACAGATGGTAGCCTCCCGTCAAGGCCATCCAGCGTGTTCTTTAACATGCAGAGTATGGCTCTATCGCACACGGGGCCACGGCTTAACGTCCCATACGACGGACGGCGGCCTTTCCAAGCCCATCGGTGTCCCCTACTGACCGTGAGCAGGGCAGGGAGTTTTGCGATTAACCTCAATGCTGACCCAGCTGGGACTCGAACCTGGGAACTGCAATTACCAGCCTGGAGCGCTACCGACTGAGCTACGACTTGCTATAATAGATACACCACTGACAAAACAGAAATGTTGTGTCTGTTGTAATAAATTCGTATGACAAACGGTATAATGCTACAAAATTGCACTTTTATTAAAAATACATAAAACATCTTCATATAACCTTCATTATAGAAACATTTCACAGTTGTGGAATTAAACATCTTAAAAAAATACTGCATATGAACAATCATCACAGCTGCATTAATAGCGTGCCAATATCAATATTTAACATATCATATGGAATGTAGAATAAGTGAATACATATCGTGTAAAACCTGAGTTTGTCACATAGATACCTCTAAAAACAAAACATTATACGAAAAATTGTAATTGCCACACTGTCAACGTAATAATGAAACAGGACTAAAAACAATGATATTTAAATAGACTACCTCAGGTAATTCATGTTGCCATTTGATTTAAAAAAGATCCACATTTTGCGCAAGCAGACTTTAAAATGTAGGTACATTATAGAAGTATATAAACTGTCAGGTGCATAAATAAGGCACACAGAAACAACAAGTGTGAGCATTTCTAAAATTCGTCAATACATATTCCATATATTCAGCTTACATCCAATAGTAAGAATGCAAGTGAAAATAAACTATTCAAAAGTGACATATTTCATAGAGATCTCAATAGATCCCAAACAATTCAGTAGGTATAACTGGTAATAAATGCTAAATGGAAAAGGAAGTAGGTCTTTTTAAAACCATTAGGACAAGACAAATTAAAAATAAATTAAATCATGTTGAGCACTCATTTTTATGACCTATGTTTCATACCATTTTCTGTCAATTGTTTTTCCAATTATAAGTTGTCCTTGACTTGCATCAATCTACATATAATGTTAGTCATCAACTGACATCTAATTTAGCACTTATGGTGATTAGACCAATACTTATATCATGATAGTAACTCAGCACTTTGATTTTAATTTTTTTTAATTTTTTAGTAATTTTTCTTAGTGAATTTTTAAGATTTTTATTAATTTAATCTTAAAAATGACTGACAGAACTAAAACTTATAATGAAAACCTATATTATAAAGAAACCTATCAGAAAGACCATTACACAAGGCATGAACGATAATGATGTGAGTGAATTGATGAACTCTGGAATTAGAAGGGTTTGGGTTGGGTTGTTATATTTCTGAGCAGCACATTTTTTGCACACCATGGGCTAAATGGCCAGGTCACATGGACCCTGAAGGTTCAGAGGTTGGGGAAGGGGACCCACTGGAATAGCGGTTGGGAGACAGATGATAGCCTCCCGTCAAGACCATCCAGTGTGTTCTTTAACATGCACAGGGTATGGCTCTCCTGCACACAGGGCCACAGCTTAACGTCCCCCCTTTCGACGGACAGCAGCCTTTCGAAGCCCATCGGTGTCCCCTACTGACTGGGCAGGGTGGGGAGTTTTGCAGAGATAAGTCTCAATGCTGATCCAGCTGGGACTCAAACCTGGGAACTGCAGATTACAAGACTGGCGTGCTACCGACTGAGCCACCCGCACCCCATCAAACTCAGTATCATGTGATGAATATAAGGGTGGTTCTTTTTTATTTAAATGGCAATATTACAAAGAACTTTATAAGCATTAATTGTAACACTCTTATTATACTTTATATGTGATTGGTAGCTGATTCAACTCTTTATTTGCATTCATATCTAAAGTTGTATGTCAAATACTTGACTAGGAACATAAACCTCCAATAATATCACTGTTTTTATTGTAAAACCAGCACTGATTTAAGGCACTTTTCCTAAGAAAGTGACATAAATCTGAGGATATTCCTGCCCAAATGTTTCAGCTAATCTGACAAATTCTGTTATCAAGAGTACTGAAATTTCAATCATGCATCAAAATCACAGATGTTACCAAATAGAAAGAGTAAGAATCCTAAGTAGGTTGGAAAAAATGGGCAATTCTTAAGAAGTATAGACTAGTCAAGTATGGACTGATATAGATGGTGATTTATATACAATGAACTTGGGACACTGAAATGCCATAACATGATGAACTACCAACAACCCAGAATGATGCATGAAAACTGTAAAGTCACAGAGAGTAGTTCTCATTTATGATCTTTATATATCTTCTCTTTATGAACAGATACATAATAATAGAAGTGCTGTAGTTCCCAGGACTGCTTAGCATGGAACAATGGGTTAGAACAAATTTGATTTAAAAGTATAACACATATAGCTATTACGATGCTCCCAGCACCACTGATGAGCAAAGTGAAATATACAGTACTGTGCAAATTAGTCGGGACAATAGGAAAATGCAGTAACAAAGACACAACTGAAATATTTATTTGTTTAATAGTGTACATAGTTAATAGTGAATGTGAACCCCCATCCCCCCTTAGCTTTAATTACTTCTTTCACCCTCTCAACCATTGATGCCACTAGCTTTCCACACATCTCCTTCACTTCAGGGTCGTGGTACCACACTTTCATGACATTTTCTATCATTTTGGTTTTCGTCGTGCAATCCATCTGAGATATGCGCGCTTTAATAATGGCCCACAAATTTTCAATGGGGTTTAGATCGGGTGAATTTTCTGACCACTCCAATACCTTCAAATGTTGCTAGGAAAAGAAGCTTTTAGCAAGCTTAGAATTGTGGCATGGAGCCAGATCCTGTTGAAATACCCCATCGCTGTTAGGAAACAGCTTCTGCAGTGTTGGGGTCAAACTTCGCCTCCAGAACGCTTACGTACATTTTGCTGTCCATTATTCCTTCAGTGTGGTAAAGTGTCTGTGGCCGGAAGCTGCATGCGCAAGTTTAGACTTGCAGCAGAAGTTTACGAACAAGTTTAGACTTGCAGCAGTTTAGACTCTGTAGCGGAAGGGACTTAGCTTTCCTTCGCTTGTTCCAACTAATTCGCACAGCACTGTATATAAGTTGATAAATGATAATATGACAGAACTTTATGATTGACTCCCCTTAAAATTCTCTCCTTCATTTTTTCCTTGTGATAGTAGTAGTGGTGGTGGTGGGGGACAATATTTATATTTTGAGGTAGCTTATGACAATCTTCACATCACAAAATTTCATATGATATAACTAAGCAAATTACATTTGACCCTTGTATTTGGAAGATATAGGGGGAAAATTGTTTGCCCATTTCATATTTTTTTAGGGGAAGGGTGGTAGAGAAAGAATTTATATATATATATATGAAGAATTGCTTGGGTCTTATAACAGTAAATGGGACACCCAAGGTAGCAAGCTTTCATTTTACATAAAACTCAAAATCTACACTACGAGAGATCCCCCCCCCCCCCACTCCCCTTCTTACCTCTTTTCTGAGTCAGAAAGTAGGGGGCATATTTTGAGTTAGCTCATAATATTCTTTGCATAAATAGCTTACATTTCAGATTTAACTCGTTAGGATCTGTAATTGTTTATGCAATACTCCCTTGATTTTGGGTGAGGAAGTTTAGGGGTTTCTTTAACCCCTTTAGGTCCCTTGAATATCAACATAATCAAGTTTTAGCTCAAAAACCAAACGATACAGTAGCTTATCAAGGGCATTTAAGGTCAGTTCTGCTCAAGCATTAGCAATGTAGCCAGTTAGCAAATACCGCTAATATTTACATATGTAAATTTATAGGTAAAAGAGGCATGTTTTAAATGTACTTCTATTAAAGGGTTTGATTTTTGTTTATGGAGTGCAAAGAGAAATCCTTATGTGAAATTTGGGGCCATGCATTCAAGTACTTCAGAAATTACAAATAGCTCAGGGGTAGGAGTGGCTCAGTCGGTAGACGCCAGGCTCATAATCAATACTTCAGTCGGTAGACACCAGGCTCGTAATCAATACTTCAGTCGGTAGACACCAGGCTCGTAATCAATACTTCCCAGGTTCGAGTCCCAGCTGGGTCAGCGTTGAGATTTATCCGCAAAATTCCCTGCCCTGCCCACGGTCAGTAGGGGACACCGATGGGCTTGGAAAGGCTGCTGTTCATCGGATGGGATGCTAAGCCATGGCCCCATGTAAAGGAGAGCCATACCCTGTGCATGCGAAAGAACATGCTGGATGACCTTGATGGGAGGCTACCATCTGTCTCCCAACAGATGTTCCAGTGGGTCCCTTCCTCCAACCTTCTCTGATCCTTCGGGGGTCCATGTAACCTGGCCATTTAACCCATGGTGTGCAAAAGTGCCACTCAGAGGTAAAACAACCCAACACAATGAATAGTTCAAAGGCATGAAATTAAAGTTGAAACACAAAATGTCCCAAAACAGTTAAAATGACATCTATCTCTTGATACATCTCTAATCTGCAAGTCTGGGGTGAAGATGATTTAATTGTTAGTTTGCTATTTTTTTACCTCTGAGTAGCATTTTTTTTGCATGCAATGCACTAAGTGGCCAGGTCACAAAACCCCCAAAGGCTCAGAGTAGGTTGAGGGAATGAGTCCACTGGACAGCTGTTAGGAGACATAGTAACCCCCCTGTCAAGGCCATCCAGTGTGTTCTTTAATGTTCTAATGTTCAAAGGGTATGGCTTAACATTCCAACTGACAGATGGCAACCTTACTGAGCCCATCAGTGTCCCCCATTGAGCAAGGGCAGGGTGGGATTTTTTGCAGAAATAAATCTCAATGCTGGCCCAGGTGGGACTCAAACCTGAGAACCACAGATTAAGGTGCCTGCTATACTACAGACCAAGCCCCCCCCCCCCACTAATTGTTTGGTCAATGTGCACTGTTTTACACTATTGCATAACTATTATTAAGGGCTCATTATACTTGCTTATCATTACCTATTAATTCATATTTTTTTCCTTTTTGGTGGGGCTTTGTTTTATTGGGTTCAAACCCTCATATCATTTATAATGAAATAAAGCTCTATACCAAATTTGGTGGTCCTAGCTCTTACTATTTACGAGGAGTTCTTGAACAGAACAGAATTTAAGAGTCTTGAACAGACTCTTAAATTTATAACAGATATAACATTCCCAACATCATAAGCTGCCATTCATAGCTTGGATGATACAGTAGAATAACTGTTTGACAAACACATAAACTAACAGTCCCTAACAAATCTCAAGTGGAAAGCAACAGAAAGATAGCTAAAATAGTTGGATAATTTTTTAAACATGTTTTGATACAAAGAAATTTTATTACAAATTGGATTTAATTTTATGTTCCTCAAATGATGATAAATGGGTAATAAAATATTTTGTTTATGATGCCGAGAATAGAACACATTAATCCATTTAATCTTATAATTGATTATTTTTTGTGATCCTATAATACATAAAAAATTTACTAAACAAACTGAAATACATTAAAAAAAACATTTTTATATAATAACTAAAATCATGACTAGAATATTTTTAATTATACATTTTTATGCAAGCAAAACCAATTACATGTTCATAGAACAAACAAAGTTTGGTAGAATATTATTTGTTGTTTGGTAGAATATTATTGAACAAAAATAGTTTGGTAGAATATTATTTGAACAAATTTATAATAATCTGTATGGAGCAGGAAAAAAAAACGAAATTTATATTAACTTTTTTCATAAATAATTTATATTATCTATTTTTATCTACTCAGGCTTGGATCTAGAACAAATATAGGGAGAAGGAGGGTTGGGTTGTTTTACTTCTGAGTGGCACTTTTTTTGCAAACTGTGGGCTAAATGGCCAGGTCACATGGACCCCGAAGGATCAGAGAAGGTTGGGGAAGGGGACCCACTTGAACAGCTGTTGGGAGACATATAACCTCCTGTCAAGGCCATCCAGTGTGTTCTTTAATGTGCACAGGGTATGGTTCTCCTGCACACGGGGCCACGGCTTAACATCCCATCTGACAGACGGCGACCTTTTCAAGCCCATCAGTGTCCCCTACTGACCGTGGGCAAGGCGGGGAGTTTTGCAGAGATAAATCTCAATGCTGACCCAGGCGGGACTTGAACAGAAAAGGAGGGCAAGAGACTGGATTCCCAATGCAATATAAACCCCCCCCCCCCATTTTTCAGGTATTTAAAGATTTATTCAAAAATGCTTGAAATATAAATAAGTTTAATAATTTTTTGCCTCCATTATCCATACTAGAAAATCTGAAAGGGGGTGGCATGGCCCCCATGCTCCCCACTAGATCCAGCCGTGTATCTAATGAATGCAAATATATACCCAACAAGTACATCTACATATTAATTTATGGTGAAGAATGCATCCACTGCTGAGCCTAATGCTAAGCAGAGCAACAATGTATAAAAACTTCTGCATTATTACAATTCTTAAAACACAACTGATGAAGTTTTTATAACTTTTAATAATGCATTTTCAAGAATTATATTTAATAATTAAAAATTCATATAAATAGCAAAGATGGAAAATTTATCAAAAAATTACAAAAATTATTTCCAAAATTTGGCCTTTTATCTAATATATAAAGCAGTATTAAAATTTTTTCAAAACTCTTGAATTCTTTATGCACGATTTTGGTTTTGATACATAAATTCTACTGTGCAAAACTGGTAAGGTATAATTAAAGGGACTTAAATTTTTAAGACTGGGCATTTCATTTTTTTTTCATGAGATGAATTGATGACCCATTTTTCTTGTTTGAGCTAAAGGGGCTTTCAAGATAAATGGGATCAGTGTCTTAGTTCCAAACTATAAAATTCAACAAAATCTCGAAGGTGAATAAAAATCAATATTCATCATTACATTTGATGTTTACACATAATCATTGCAAATACACCTAAACTCTTAGGCTTTAACCTTCTCTAATTACTATCAACCTAAGTACTCATTTTCATGCGGCCAGGAACAGTTAATTAATTTATGGTTGCATGCACTTTATAATTATTAAAGTAAGAAGAGAGATGTTTTATCATTTCTTTTTTCAAAGTAGTTATCAGAGTCCTTGGGGGGATGTTTCATGTTATTTCTTCCAAGATGATATTAAACAGTTCAGAAGTATTACAGGCTGACACACTCAAAAAGATCGTTTATAAGACTCACCGTTGATGGACACTGTAGTCTTTCTTCCATTTGAGACTGTCATTCCTGATTACATGTACTCCATTGATGACTTATAGCACTGTTGTTCACTGTGCACTCACTTTTACATCTCTCCTATTATTCAACCATGCAATTTCTGTTACTTAACTCTTTAACATGCCCAAAACATAACAAACTTAAATGTAAACTGCCCCCACCCCCCTCCCTTGTTAAAAGGATTTACATTGCACTTTATTTAACTTAGGAACATCAAACTGAACATAAGAATTAAAAGATATGACCACTGCAATGTGCATTTCACTCAGGCTTCATCAGACAGTGTGCTCATTACATCAATTCTTCAAAGTTTTATAAGGCAGTCTCTCTAGCGGGATGCATTGCATAATCTGTTAGATGATTTCTAATTAATTTTCAAGCAGTCAATAATGGTTTTATATACATGTTACATAATTTATTTTGGTTCAGGTTTATAATCAGGTTATACCAAGAGGGTACACCAATGGGATCACCTCTGTCTAGATTCATGACCGATGTTGTCCTCCGCCATGGCGAGGAGGAAGCATTGTGGTTGGCTAAATTTAAACCTCACCTTTACTTGCAGTATATTGATGACGTGGTCTTTTTTTGGGACCATGATGCTGATCAGTTACAGAATCTATTAGACATGTTCAATAGTATTCTCCAAACCATTAAGGTTACTCATGGAATTGAAATAGATAAACAACTTCCATATCTAGATATTTTGATTACATGTAATAACATTAAATGTGAAACAACAGTATACAGGGAACTTACATACATACCCAACATATTCCCTGAGAATGCAACCCACCCAAACCACTATAAAAAAATCAGTGTTTAATTCCCATTTTCTTAGAGCTTACAGATACTGTTCTACTAGACCCACTGGTACAGCTGTTGGGAGACAGATGGTAGCCTCCCATCAAGGCCATCCAGCGTGTTCTTCAACGTTGGATTGTTTTACCTCTGAGCAGCACTATTTTGCACACCATGGGCTAAATGGCCAGGTCACATGAACCCCATAGGCTCAGAGAAGGTTGGGGGAGGGGACCCACTGGAACAGCTGTTGGGAGACAGATGGTAGCCTCCCGTCAAGGCCATCCAGCATGTTCTTTAACGTGTTGGTTTGTTTTACCTCTGAGCGGCACTTTTTTTGCACACAATGGGCTAAATGGCCAGGTCACATGGACCCCGAAGGCTCAGAGAAGGTTGGGGGTGGGGACCCACTGGAACAGCCGTTGGGAGACAGATCGTAGAATCCCATCAAGGCCATCCAGCGTGTTCTTTAACGTGCACAGGGTATGGCTCTCCTGCACACGGGGCCACGGCTTAACTCCCATCCGATGGACGGCGGCCTTTCCAAGCCCATCGGTGTCCCCTACTGATCGTGGGCAGGGCGGGGAATTTTGCGGAGATAAATCTCAACACTGACCCAGCTGGGACTCGAACCTGGAAATTACAGATTATGAGCCTGGCGCGCTACCGACTGAGCCACCCCCGCCCCCCTGATTAGGTGAAACAACATTGATGCAAACCATGTTACAAACAGATCTGCATAACTGTACACTAATATCCAAAATAATTGCAGCCCCCATAAACAAAAAGTCAATTAAACTATATGGAAATTTTAATTATAAACCTGATCCAAAATAAATAATGTAACACAGATATAAAACCATTACCAGCCGCTTGGAAATTAATTACAAATCATCTAACAGATTATGCAATGGATCCTGCTAAGGGACTGCCTTATAAAACTTTGAAGAATTGATGTAATGAGCACACTGTCTGATGAAGCCTGAGTGAAATGCACATTGCAGTAGTAATATCTTTTAATTCTTATGTTCAGTTTGATGTTCCTAAGTTAAATAAAGTGCAATGTAAATCCTTTTAACAAGGGAGGGAGGTGGGAGCAGTTTACATTTAAGTTTGTTATGTTTTGGGCATGTTAAAGAGTTAAGTAACAGAAATTGCATGGTTGAATAATAGGCGAGATGTAAAAGTGAGTGCACAGTGAACAACAGTGCTATAAGTCATCAATGGAGTACATGTAATCAGGAATGACAGTCTCAAATGGAAGAAAGACTACAGTGTCCATCAACGGTGAGTCTTATAAACGATCTTTTTGAGTGTGTCAGCCTGTAATACTTCTGAACTGTTTAATATCATCTTGGAAGAAATAACATGAAACATCCCCCCAAGGACTCTGATAACTACTTTGAAAAAAGAAATGATAAAACATCTCTCTTCTTACTTTAATAATTATAAAGTGCATGCAACCATAAATTAATTAACTATCCCTGGCCTCATGAAAATGAGTACTTAGGTTGATAGTATTTAGAGAAAGTTAAAGACTAAGAATTTAGGTGTATTTACAATGATTATGCATAAAAAGCAAATATTAAAAGCACAATGACAAGTTGTTATATGAATTTTAATAGTATTCACCATTGCTTCACTCTTTGAGAAGTCAGCCAAATCGATCAATGATTTTTCTACATCACTAACTCCCAACTTTTAATGATCAACTGGATATATGCAATGCTATCAATCTAACACTTTTCACTCATTTTATCTTAAAAACTAGACTCCACCAATTTAAATTTCCTTGGAAAAATTGGCTATTCTTAAATATTAATTTCTGTGACCCTACAACAGAATTTTAAGAACATATATTGCATGCCATATTTAAGAAAAGATTTCAAGTACAATTTTTTTAAATATTACTCCTTATGTACAAACTTTACAATGGGCTCTTGGAGCCTGCCGGAATTATTCATAAATAATCCAAATAAATGACCAGGAGTGGGAAGCTTGATTTATTTTTTTTCATTGCTTTGAAAATAAGAATGTATAAATTGGTATTATAGTACTGTTAATATAGTATTGTAATCCGAATTAAATAAATTATTTTCCATTTAGTTAACAATTTTTCCACAAACTGTGTAATTTTTTTTAATCACTAATATATAGATGGAGCAGTAGCAGAATATTATAATAATTATTAATTTACGGTAAAAGGTATAAAAACTACTGAAGTCAATAAATGCAAAACAATAGAGCAGAGCTGTGACAGGTGATTACAAGTATAAGAGAATCAGCTGCATAAAGCTGTTGTTTTTAAGTGGTATACATCAGCTGTTAAGTTTGAATTTGAAAATGTAAAAGTAGTTGGATAATCACTCCTAGTAAAAGAGATGACCCAATCACCAGCCACCTTTTTCGAACTTTTAAAATAAAGCAATCCTCGTGTAATACTACAATTGTGTTGTGGAGTACTCAAAAAGACTGCCTGCTGCATTCCTTAAAATTTGTTCAAAATTGATTTCCTTCCATTTTTTATTTTGCAAACAATATTTAAAAAATTTACCATACATAAGTGTGAACTTTACACACCAAATTTCAAAACATTTAATATTCAAACAAAAAGAAATCTCATTATAGTTTTGCATCAATAAGTGATTGCTATGCAATTGATGCTTGAGAAAAGGAAAACCAAATGAATGCAAACCACAATTTCAAAAGTTACCGACTTGTTCTCAGGAGTGAAAGGGCTTCATCATTGAAACATATGAGAAAATGCATAGGACGAGTATCATTATAGTTAAGGACGGTAAGGGATTTCATTTGTTTCATTTCATAGTGAAAATGTTAGCATTGAATTAAAATTATTATAATGTAAATGAAATTAAAATACATTTAATTAAAAAAAAGAAATATTCTTTTCCTAATTACTTACAGAAAATTGTTAAATCTAATCAAATTTTGATGCATTAAATGTTTTAAACAAATCGATGCATTAAATGATGATGAAGATGCATTTGATTTCTATGTGCTGCCTCCAAATTAGACCAAGTATCACAATTAATAATTAGCTTTGGATGGTAAAATAAAAGGTATATATTGAGCTCAATCAAATATATTTATCAAAATGTCTGTAATTTAACACATTTTTACATTAATTCTCCAAGCATTACACCGCTATTCCCCTCTCAGTCTTGTGTCACAAAAAATTATAAATTGTTTTGTGGGAGTGCTATCATGTCAGTAATGCTATTGGATCAGATTGGTGAAAAGGTTTTTGGGTTATTTTTACCTCTGAGTAGTACTTTTTTGTACCATGGGCTAAATGGCCAGGTCACAATGACCCCCAAAGACTCAGAGAATGTTGTGAAAGGGGATCCATTGGATGAATCTTATGAGTCGGATGGAAACCTGTCAATGTTATCCAGTGTGTTCTTTAATGCGCACAAGGTATGATTCTCCTGCATATGGAGAGCCATGGTTTAACATCCCATCTGATGGATGGTGGCCTTTCTAAATCCATTGGTGGTGAAAAGGGGGAAAATGTTTTAACATTTTGTTTTTTCACTATAGGGAAGTAGAAACTCAAGGTTTTTTTGCTAAAAAGTTGAATTTTTTTACAACATAAAAAATATCATACATAAAGAAAAATCAAACTCATCTTCACTGTTACTAATTTCATCATTTGGCTCCATTTTTATAACCACTACCCACACAACTGCAATCTCCACAAAATATCCATAAGATATCTAAGATGACCCATGGATATCTACTGGTCATCTCAGATATCTTATGTGGAGATTGTGGTTGTGTGGGTAAAAACAAAGTTTAACCCTTTAACACTCAAGAATCTTAGAAAAGGGTAGAGGGTACTAAAAACAAAGAAATAGCACTATTTGGACTAATCCATTTCAAATCTCAGCTGTTTTGGGTGTTAAAGGGTTAAAATAATAATTTTAATTAAACACAATGCTGTACTATGAAGTGCACGTAGACAATAGATTTACACATCTAAAATGTAAATATATCTGTTTATAAAACAGTTATTGTTGCCTAACCAGTTATTGTTACCTCTCAAGTGCAAAGGGTTAAGTTACCTGGGCGGTTAATACATACTTCATGGAGTACTTCTAAAGCATATCTAGGTTCATTCTGCACTAATTTTTTCAATCTTTATTAACCACATATAACTAAATGAACAATATAAAAATAGTTGCATAATAAAAATATTCCTTAATCTAGAATGTACTGATGTACTTTGAGCTGATTAAAGATTGCTTTGAAAGTCTAACAACAACACAGTTGTTATAGTGTAAAATCAAGACATGCATGTATATTTTGCACTAATTATAAAAAATTACTATTCATTTTATGTTTTCACTATAGATTTTTATAAGTATTGTGCATATTCTTAATGCTATTAAAATTAATATAAAATTAATATATGTCAAATTTGTTTTATTGCATAAGTAATAACAATAATAGTTATCTAAAAATTAATGCACAAGTGCTAAAAACCATATGGAAAACTTTCATTTTAAAATAATACTTTTTACAAATACATAACTACTAAACACAAGAACAAATAAAACTATTGCTTTACAATATCAAGGCAGGTTCAACAGAGTTGCAGCTTAACAAGAATCTGTTGTATCAAATAGGAATTTAAGAAAAAGAACATCTCGCACTGATCAATGACATGAAACAAAACACAATACAAAATAAGTACAACAAAATGACATGAAACAAAAATATTATTCCCTGTAAAACTTACTTAACATATATCTTGGAATGTTAAAGCACTTTAATAAACATTTTTCATTGTGCTTGAAATTACATTGCAATAAACAGCAATGAATATCAAAATGCTCACACTTGAGTATGTTTTTCTTCTATTTCTACTCGTTCTGGAAGATATCTGTCTTTGATGTTTGTCTTCTTCATGCTGTCATGCAATGATATAAAATATGGTTTAATCAATTTTCCACATAAAAAGTGCTATTACAACATAATATTCAAATAACTTTATTCTAAATTAGAATTTGCATTTTAGGTGTCTAGAGTTAATTTAAACACTTGGTTAAATATATCAATTTATTTGTAATATGTTATTAGAATAGCATAATTTTGCATTTCAAGCATATACTTTCATTTTAGAGTTAATTTGTTTGTTTATTACACTGAGGTTTAAAATTTTTATGCACCATAATGAATTCCTTCCAAATACCATTAACTCATAAGCATTCAATATATATAATAAAAAAAAAAAAATAAATACCCCCTCAAGCAGCTGCTTGCCACAGAGGTCTGACAGGAGCCTGTCAGTTTATATGCCAGAATAGAAGGTCTGAGAGGATGGCAGGACCTCAGCAGAAAAACAATACACACAACCATGCCTTACCCTGGGCTTGAACCCAGGTCCCTTAGATCAGTAGCCAAGCGCGCTAACCACTCGACCATGGGTCGGCCAATATATATATATATTAACACAATATTGTTACAGTGTGTATGCTGTTTAGGCAATTTTACCAAAAACTAATTTAAGAATTATGACAAATGCAAGATTCAAAATAACAGTGAGGAATAAACTCAAAAGTGGGAGTATGATTGGGCATAAAAGATAATAGTGTTGTTTTTCATTTTTAAATCAATGATGCTCATGCACAAGAAGTGTGGTGAACAAAATTCAAATTAGTGGAATGAGGATATGTGTTTCCCTGTGGAATGTGGATATGTATACATTACCCTTCATTTTCAGCACTGAAGAAGAGCATAAGAAAGTAACAAGTTCAATTTTTTTAAGTACTGATCTAAAATTAAAAATTCTATTTTGGTATCATTAAACTTGTTACACATTTTGGATTAAATGCAAAATTAAACTTAAGATGGGTCAGAAAATTACTGCCTGATCTGCAACAATAGTAGCAGTTATATAACCACACTTAACTCAAGAACCCATCAAATTTAGATTACTACCCTCAAGTAGTTGCTTGCCACAGATGTCTGATAGGAGCCTGTTAAACTTAATTAATGTTATAAATTATTACTGTTTAACACGTTGACTGCCGCAATATTAAAATTTTTTCTTCGAGTCCTCGGGCCATGTCTTTTTTTTTTGTTAAATCAACTAAAATCGGTCTTAAATTGCTATACAATATTAGTTTATATAATTTTTATAAGTATTTTGCTTAAAACGAACTTTGAAAGTGTGAATCGCACATGTTTTACATGGCCTGAGTAAGCTTCTTTTATCTATAGGCCATGTAATACAAGGAAATAATAGAAAATATGCAGCTTCCAAAGCAACACAGACTCGCTGGAAATGTGTCCAATGCAACAAATATTATTGTGTTCCTTGTTTTACTGTTGTACAAGAATGCACTTTATAAATTTTATTATCCGAGTATTCTTAACATATGTGAAGTAAAATAACAATATATGTTAGATTTCTATGTTTTTAGTCTTAGAATTTTAATTTTTGTTTGAGATTGTATTTTAGGAATACGCTGTTTTGTTTAGTAAATAAACAGTATTTTCTTATTTTATTTATCACCACAATTCAATAAGTACAAAATGTCAGACTATTTCATTGACCCCTACAATATACTTTAGTTGAAATTTCGCCACGCTAAGACCATGGATTTGTTCCTCAAGCCACACTCCTGTATTACCCATAAACAGTGCATTCTAGTGTGAAGTGCACCTGATTCACGAGCCCTGAACTACAAATTTGTATGTGAAGCACGGACGATTCATGCAGCCTCAGGAGCAAATTAAGTGTGAATCATATGGCAATCAACGTGCTAATCCTCGTGTTATTAATTTGAAGTAATGAGTTACTTATGGAAATATAATAAGTTGAAAAATTAACGTATTTAATAATGTTTGTAAATTCAAAATGTCTTTGTCAAATTACTATAAACTACTGGAAGATAAAAATTATTTTATTTCATATGATTAGTAAAGATGCCAGTTCTGAAGGCATGTAAAAAACTAACCACCTCTTAGTAGGGTGGGGAAAAAAACTACAAAAGACCAGATTAGTAGACAGACTTGACCTGGGAGCTGTCTCCTACCATTACCCTCCAGGAGAAATAATATATCATCTGAAAAGGACCAACAGTCCATATCATTTAGAGGTGTCAGTTAAACTTTAGATGCTATGGCTGGCTGGTTCCATATATAACTATAAGAAAAGTAGCCACTACACCAGCCCCAACTGGTGTAGTGGTTAGAGAACCTGACTACTAAGCCAGAGGGTATGCCCTTGTTTAAGAATTTGAATTTTGAACAAGAGAGAAACCAACATAAGCCAAAAGCTGACAGGTTATTTCCATCCTTCGTATCTATTTTAACAAATATTTTTTCTTCCTCTTCAGGTCTGATATTTCTTACAGATCTGTGGTGTTTTATACTGAGAGATTCCTGTCATATATCTGTAGCAAGTAGGCTGCCTCAGAAGTAATATATTTTATAGCTAATGCAAAAGAATTTAAAATATAAATGAAAGATTGTTAAGCAAAGAAAGAGATAAATGTTGCTTAATACAGATTAAAAAAAAAACTGATTCAACTTGACATGAAATTACATGAATCAACAATGATTGCAGCCAAGCATGCAGACTTACTACCCAATAGCAACAGTCAAAATAATGACCCTGCCAAGCTTTAGTGTGCCAACAATAACAATTGAAAATTGATTCAAGGGTTAACAGTTACAGTTGTTAAGCATCCTTTTCATGCACTAAAACAAAACATGGGACATGAATCATCAATTTTTGATGGACAACATCAGAAAATATTTTCAACAGTGAATGTAAGTGAAATTGCAGAAGGTGCCCAAAACTGAAAAAATGATAAAAGGAAAAAAAAAATGATACAAGTGTAATTATACAAGTGTAATTTATTTTATTAAGATTATTAAAATTATCTGCTATACAATTCATGGAACAAAATAGTAATGGTTTACAATAAATATAAATGTGATAGATAAAAAAATTAGTTTCTTAAATCTTAACTTCTAATTTTCTGCTATCTTAGAAATTGGGAGCAAATTCTCTGGCTATAAGCAATAGGTCAGCCCACGATTTTGATTACTGTAACGACAATCTATTAAACTGTAGCTCTTCTACTAAATTGACAAGTTTTTCAAGGTTTTAAAATAAACAGGTCTATAAAAATTTTCAAAAAAAAAGAACAAACACTTAAAGCATATTAGCATGCTGTTAAGAACCTTATACATAAATTTATTTTAATGATAATTCAAATATTTAAAAAAGTTAAATCTAATGTTGCATTTCTATATGTTTTCCTAATAGCAAATGTGATTCAGCTACTTAAGAAAGGACAAAAAAGTTTTTACGATAAGAAATTAAGGTTATTTTCAGTTATTAATATAGGAAGTATGCTATCAGTCATAAAATAGGTACACTATATGATCAAAAGTATCCAGACACCCCATTCTGAGTAGTGGATTTGTCCATATATGCCACAGCTATGGCCCAAACAGGCATAGAAGGATGCATATGGCCTGGCAAATCTCATAGACATGCATGAACAGGAGAATGGGCCATATGGCAGAGCTCAGTACTTTCAACATTATACGGTCATAGGAGCCACTTTAGTAATAAGTCAGTTCAGGGCATTTTTGCCCCGATGCAGCTGCCCCGATCAACTGTAAGTGATGTTATTGTGAAGTGCAAATGCCTAGGAGCAACAACACCACAATCACAACCCAGTAGGCCATGTAAAATGATAGAGCAGGTGGCACAACAAAATCACCTGTCCTCAGTTGCAACACTCACCACCAAGCTTCAAAATGCGTCTGGAAGCAATGCCAGCACCATAACAGTTCATTGCGAGCTGCAGGAAATGGGTTTCCATGGCTGAGCAGTCACACACAACCCTAACAGAAACAAATCAATGCCAAGCATCAGTTGGAGTGGTATAAAGCACACGCCAGTGGACTTGAACCGAGTTCTCTGGAGTGATGAATCACACTTCCCCATTTGGCAGTCCAACAGATGAATTTGGGTGTGGATGCCAGGTGAATGCTACCTGCCTGACTGTGTTGTGCCAACTGTGAAGTTTGGTGAAGGAGACATCATGCTCTGGGGCTGTAGTTCATGGTTTGAGCTTCCTAGTTCCAATGAATGGACTCTAGCCTATGATGACGTGAATGGGACCATGGCCTATAATGACATTCTCGACAATTCTGTGCTCCCACAACTTTATGGCAACAGTTGATTGAAGACCCTTACCTGTACCAACATGACAATGCCCCTGTCCACAAAATGAGGACCACGCAGGAATGGTTTGATGAGATTGGTGTGAAAGAACTTGACTGGTCTGCACAGAGCCCTTGATCTCAATCCCATGAAACACCTTTGGGATGAACTGAAACAGCAAATGTGAGCCAGGCAAACCACTTGACATCAGTAACTGGCTTCACTAATGCTCTTGTGGCAGAATGGCAGGCAATTCTCACAGTAATGTACCAAAATCTAGTGGAAAGCCTTCACCACAGAGTGGACTCTTGACTTCCCATAACATTGACCCGATATTCTCAAGAACTGATTTATCTTCTATAAGAATTTTTATTTTAAGGACAGAATATATTTGCAGGAACCAATGGATTTCTGAAACAGCTGGAGATGAAGAATGGGTGGAAACTTCCAGACATATGGGTGGAATTTTGGCCAATCAGCGTATGGAACATAACTCATACGTTCTTGAACATTGTTTTCAAACAATCAGTGTCTTTGTTATTGTTCAGCACAACATCCCTGCTTTGTTTTGAAATACATAAGCGCATTATTTTTTTTTCTTCTATTTGATATGGTTTGAGATGTTTTATAACTATTTATTAAACAGTCATTTTTAATATAAAAATCATGTATAACATGTAAGAAATAACTATTTTATGTGTTGTTAGGGTTGCCTGTCAAGGTGACCCCAACGACACATAAACATCAATGTATTATTGGTTTCAGCTTACGACATTTTCAACATATGATGGGTTTTGTGGAACAAATTACCACTGATGTATATGAATTTGGTATTAGGAAATGTTATAAAAACAACATGTTTACCTTCTGGATTTGAATGCAGGATATTCTGGTTATGCTCAAACTGCTCTACCAGCGGCAGTTCACATTTACTCATAAGGTTATTAACATTGAGTGTACAAATGCTATTAGCATTACAATAAATAATAGTATATTAGAACTTGGTTCATGGTTATGAATACTCAGTTCAAGTTGATATAAAATAGCACACGATAGCCTTTCGACAACTTAATCTAAATGGCAGTCTCAGAATATGAATTACCTTCATAACTTTACATTAGCAAATGGAAATCACCACCATCTTACCTCGACTACTAAAGCACCTGGCACATAACCAGAAGATTCTGCATTTGAATCCTTAAGATAGATTGAAGTTTTTTTTGCTTTGTCTTATACTGAATCTACTATCTCCTGACTTTCACTATTGTGAATACCATTGTTTCAGATTATATGAATTTTGGTTTATTAATGCTATGCAAAAACCTAAATTCTTTAACATAAACTCACCTTTTATAACATGAATGTGATCAAATTATATTTTCAAACTTCTATTTTTAGTGAATAATAAATCATTACAGCTTTTCAAATAGTTATCTAAAAGCTACTTAAAACTAGATTAAAATAATACTGCAGATTACATTTCATAATTGCTCAAAATGCTTACTTTAAAAGAGTATCAATAGATGTTGGAGTTGTACAAACTGCTTCTGGTATATCCTCAGTGCTGACCAAGTGTTTACTGAAAAAAAAAATAGTAACCAAAAACAAATTACCTACTGTTAAAAAATTTATAAAAATGCTATAGCATTGAAAATTATTATACTATTTAAAGGGGTATGTATTTAATGGGTTATTTCTCTTACAGCATTTTTTTCCAACACAAGTGATTAAATATGGTCAAACCAAAAAGACCTATGGCTCAGGGTGCTAATCAAAATTTGCAGTTTTACAACACAAAAGTGCAAAGGAAGAGACAAAGTTAGTCATCAGTTGCAGGTGTGCCTGCACAATGGTTTTATGGTAAAACTGAATACCAGGGAATGGAAGAAAAATTTACCTTTCATTTACTACCTTTCAGTCATCATAGACAGTGACTGTCAGGCTGAGTGTTACGGAATAAACAAGGCAGCCTACAACCTTTCTATAATTTTCCATGTTAGTGTTTATGTTTCTAACATTCAGTGCAACAAATACAGAAAAAAATCAACAGTGATATAGCTGCACTCTAAGTGTTGTTTCAAAGCAAATGATAAGGAACATTCTCTTGAACACAGAAAAACAAGCACTGTAAAGATTTTCAAAGAATCTTGCTTGTTACTCTTCCAGGGTTGGGTTGTTTTACTTCTGAGCGGCACTTTTTTGCACACCATGGGCTAAATGGCCAGGTCTCATGGACTCCGAAGAGAAGGTTGGAAGAGAAGGTCAGAGAAGGTTGGGGGAAGGAATTCATTGGAACAGCTGTTGGGAGATAGATGGTAGCCTCCCGTCAAGGCCATCCAGCGTGTTCTTTAACGTTGGGTTGTTTTACCTCTGAGCGGCACTTTTTTGCACACCATGGGCTAAATGGCCAGGTCTCATGGACTCTGAAGAGAAGGTTGGAAGAGAAGGTCAGAGAAGGTTGGGGGAAGGAATTCATTGGAACAGCTGTTGGGAGATAGATGGTAGCCTCCCGTCAAGGCCATCCAGCGTGTTCTTTAACGTTGGGTTGTTTTACCTCTGAGCGGCACTTTTTTGCACACCATGGGCTAAATGGCCAGGTCTCATGGACTCCGAAGGCTCAGAGAAGGTTGGGGGAAGGGATTCATTGGAACAGCTGTTGGGAGACAGATGGTAGCCTCCCCTCAAGGCCATCCAGCGTGTTGTTTGATGTCCACAGGGTATGGCTCTCCTACACACGGAGACATGGCTTAACATCCCATCCGATGGACGGCGGCCTTTCCAAGCCCATCGATGTACCCTACTGACTGTGGGCAGGGTGGGGAATTTTGCGGAGATAAATCTCAATGCTAACCCAGCTGGGACTCGAACCTGAGAACTGCAGATTACGAGCCTGGCGCGCTACCAACTGAGCCACCCCTACCCCTACTCTTCCAGGAGCATATTAACATTGCATTCACTGTGTTGGCATATAAAAACAATAAAACTTATAGCATAGGCTTTGAATTGTCACAAATTTAACTCTTACTCTGACAGACGTTAATACATAAATTTTTACTACATTTTTAATAAAATCACTTTGCATGCTGGAAAATGCTACATCATTACACAGTACTACAGCTATAATCTTTTTAAATAAATTGTTTTTAACAGTTATTTTTAATATAATCTACAAGTTCACAAATTGCAGTTTAAAGGAAAAAAATTATTTGTTTATTTACCCACCGAAATTTTGATGAAATTTGTGAAATAATTCAACAAAGAAAGTGGCACTTCAGCACGAATTAAGCTGTTTTACTTTAGAGTTGGCAGTTTGTGCACAATGGGCTAAATGACAAGGTCACAAGAACCCCAAGGCTCAGAGGTAGATAGGGGATCAACTAGGCACATGTTAGGATACAGATCTGTCCAGGTCAACTTTTCAAATATTATATATTGGGTGTAATAAGTGCATAACATAAATTTAGGGATGCATTCTATGATCCAAAAGAAAAAAAAAAAGTCATATAAACATTACAAATAAAGTATTATATATGCTTTATTTGGGAATTATAACATATAAGTTGAAATAGCCTTGCATCTATAGAATATATCTGAGCACACTGCATATTCATGTACATAATATGTTCAGAATTAAATGAGTTCCAAATAAAAATAAACAAAAAATACTTCATTTCTTTTCATTCCAAAATAAATTATTTCACTTTCATTTCCATGAACCAGAATAAAAAGTCAGTTTCTGTTTCCTAATCAAATCAAAATACAGGTGTTCCCCTACTTGCAAACATTAAACTTACGAACTTTCAGACTTACGAACAATTTGACAATACATCTAAAATTTAAATTTCGTGCGGATTCGTGGCGTTAAAGTCGATAGCATGGTCTAATTTTCCTTTTTTGTTATTTACAATACGTATTATATTATTTATGTACAAACCTATATATTAACAGTATAAGTTGTTTTATTTATAATATCGACTTTATATTACCATATACAACAGCAGATTTTTACTGGATTTGAAACACCTGCTAGTAAGCAGTAACGAGTGTAATGCATTCTAGTAAGTACATTGAAGGATCTAACACTAACAATAAGTGATTATTCTGCGTACAAATGTACTTTTTAGGTTAGTTTTCGACTTACGACAAAACCTCGTGAACTTAACCTGTTCGTAAGTAGGGGAGCGCCTGTAACACATAATACATATGCAAGTTACCTCAAATCTGTAATATAAACACTATACAGTGTTATGTTTCTCAATATAATGTGTTGTAATATACAAAAAACGTTTTTATATATAACTTTTACATAAGTACATATAAGATACAAGTTAAAGAACATAAACACTTTTATATAACTAATTGTTTAAAGTGATTAATAAAACATCTTTAAATAGTTTCGACTGATGTTTGCACTCTGGAAACATAAATTTTAGTGCACAAATGCTCATTCAACACTCACTTGCATCACTGAAAGTAAAATAATATTTCTTTTTATTTTGTAAAGCTTCTTCATACAAATGTTCTTTTTTCAACCAATATTTTAAATTCAAGAATCAGATTTTTCGTGAGGTCTTCATAATAAGTATTCAGTAGTATATATTACTATAACTTAATTCTTTTAAATTATCAGAAATAATTCTACATCTTTGTCTCACTGTTTTAAAAACATTTCAATTTCATTATCTGCTGATGTAGTAGATTCAAATTCTGATATTTTTATCTGAATGCTTTCATGATTAAGATGTTTTAGAACATGCCAAGCATGTCTATGAAGAAATACCTTCATAGTTTCTACTTGAGTTTCTGATAGAATGTTTCAATCTTGAAAAAAAAAGCCATTTTGTTCTAAAACATTTGTAATATTGTTATTTCATTTTCATTTCGTTTTTAGTGCCTGATAGTAGCATTGTTTCAGAAATATTTATACTCTTATAACTAATATCTGCTTCATTACTTATATACACTTTTCACTAAGTATTTAATCACTATTTAAGCTGTTTAAGTAACAGGATAAAAATGGATGTAAAGGAAAAAGTATCTTGAATCAGGTGGGATGGTTGGTTGTTTGGGGTTTAATGGCGCAAAGGCAACTAAGGCCATGATGTGCCTTGAACCAGGTGGGATCTGAGCCCCCTGATGTCAGGTGCTCTGACCACTGAGTTACCAGCTGCTGATCAATCTCTCCCCTACTGCTAATGCTATGCACCATTGGATCAATCTCTGCCTTTTGAGTGCATTTTTATTTCTTCAGAGCCATGCCAGGCATATGCACACAAACAACCAATCTCCAAGAGCCCCTTGACTTTTTTAAGCATAACATTCACTCTCAGGGGCAGGGGTGGTTGAATCGGTAGTACACCAGGCTCATAATATGCAGTTGCCAGGTTCGAGTCCCTCCTGGGCCAGCGTTGAGATTTATCAATAAAAATAAAAGCTGGCTGTGTAATAAAAGTAAAGGCTTGGAGGGTAAAACTCCCTGCCTAGCCCTTGTTAGTAGGGGACACCGATGGACTTGGGAAGGCCACCATCCATCAGATGGGATGTTAAACTGTAGTCCCACGTGTGGGAGAGCCATACCCTGTGCACATAAAGAACACACTGGATGGCCTCAACAGGAAGCTACCATCTGTCTCCTAACAGCTTCCCAGTGGATCCCCTCCCCTCAACCTTCTCTGAGCCATCGAGATACTTGTGACTTGGTCATTTAGCCCACTGTGTACAAAAAAAAAAGTGCTATTTAGAGGTAAAACAACCCAGTAACAATACTGTGAGAGATTTTTTTCTCTGTAATGGCTGAATGTCAACTCCAAGTTTGCAATTGTTTACACTTACCTTGCTAACAAAGCTACTTAGAAACAATCTGTGCCCTCTCCAACTTCCCAACTTCTACATACACTAATTGCAACAGAACAAGGAATAATTAGTCATGAACCTAACCCTTGTTTTCAACTGAATTATGGTCTCAACATCTGCAAATTTTGTCTTCATGAGAGTTTGCAAGAATGTACCCTTGCAAATACTGAGTGTTTACTGTAATAAGTTTTAGCACTTTTCATTTAGCAATACAAGATTAACAGGCTGAGCATAAAATATTATTAAAGAAAAATGACACCTGATTAAATTTACATAATTACCTTCAATGTCCTGATAAAAACACTTAAAGGCAGCATAAAATATACAGCTTAAAATACAAAGTTTCTCAAGAATAAATTATCTTATTTAAAATTTAAGGTACAAAAGTGAAATATTTTTAAGACTTCTAATTATTTCTTGATGGATAGTTTTATCAAATTAAACTTTATTGATAATGTTATATTATCTTACTTAACAAAAAACAGAAAAGGTGCTACATGATCACTATCAAAGACTTACCTTTTAGCCCTACAGTAAAGACAACAGCAGAGAACTGAGAGAATAAGGAACAGTCCAGTAGCACCAACTACTCCCCATAAAGAGGCCTGATAAATATCACGCTGTTCTTCCCAAGGCTCTAGAGTTGGGGGCCAAGTGGGGACTACTTTTCCCATTAAATTAGGTAAGTACGAATTCCAGAATTGGCTTTCTTTCTGTCTATAGTTTGTCATCATTAAAGAAGTAAAGTTAGTTGTATTAACCATCAGATACTGAAGATTATTTAAGTTCATTGGTTTCCATTTTATGTTTCCAAGCAAAGGTACTGGTGCTGGGTTCCTACACAAAGAAACATTAATAGCCATATATTAAACATAACTTAGATTAATACTAAGAAATCACAGATAAGCATCTATAAGAGCAGAAATAATCTTAATGTAGAGGAAAAATTGTTTGTAAAAGCCATCATTGACTTGTATTCTACCTAGCTCTATAATACAATTTTTTCCTCTGTATTTAAGAAACTTATATGATTACTATTTTAGCCAGTATTTAAAACCACAATTTTAACAATTTTATTTAATTGAGAGTTCAGTAATGACAATATATGTTCAATTAACAAATGTCAAAATTGATCTTGGAAGACAGACACTAGGTGTGATAATGAATGAAAAATAACTTTAAATGGATTAGGATAGCATTCATCCTTTGCTTAGTATCAGGCTATAATTTGTTTCACTTTTCTGTCACTTTTCAAGCACATTAATAAAAAAAACAATTAAAATCCTGTCAAAATTTGTCAAGGATATAATCAATGTATATAGTCAATGTCGGATAACTTTGAATTACAGCTTTCGGTAATGTCTTTAACCATTTTCATGTTCAGATTGAAAAACTGGAATAAATCTGCAGGCCCTACTTTTTTTAAAATTCCTGTTCAGCTAAAAATGTGAATTTTCGAACTGCATTCTGAAAAAACTAAGAAAGGTATGTCAGGTTATATAGCAAATTACTCTGAACTGCAAAATAATATAAATTCAGAAGTAAAAATTTATTTTTGTTTTTTCTAATAAAGGCAAATATTTTGGTCTCAGCAGGCCTCAGCCAACCAGCAACACCCATTTATGAGCTCAGTTGCCTTTATATATATTGTTTGCTGTGTTTTAATTGCAAAAGAGCTCTCATCATCGAGTAACTTTGAAAATCCCTGTAGCTATACCAGCTATAACCCCCAAAGTTTATAATGGAAGAAGAATCTCCTTCAAAATTAATATTTTCCTGCCCAAATTTCTCCATCAACTCCCCCTAAGACAGTCATCTTTTTAGCCTAAGGAAAATTGTTATACTGCAATATTTTTATACTTTATTTCTCTTTACTATGCTTCTTTTAATTTTCATCTATTACCATATTCTATAATGTTTATTTTTGAAAAAATTAGTGTTCAGTTTTATAAATTATGGTTTTGAGGTCAAAAAAGATTAACTCATGATGGTCTTGGAATTAATTAAGCCTTTAATATGTATTTCCCAAATTCGCATAACCAATTTTTAATATAGTGTGAGTTTTCATTGAATGAATTAAATTTGTTATGTGAGGATCCAATATAAATGATAAAAATAATTCTGGAAATAACGAACGGTTTAAAAACCTAAAGATGGATAAAATAGAAAAGTAAAAATCATAGTATTTATTTGTAAAGTTCTTGAATCACTGTATCACCTATCACAAAAAGAGATTTTTTTTATGAATAGTTTTCAGAACTTTTAGAAAAAACTTGATGGTAACAATTCAGATCAAACCCATATGCAAACTATAAGGATGCATATCGCCTCTGGTGCATATAAGAATCTCGTTTTCAGAGAGAAAGAAGTTTTTCCTTTACTTACTGTTTCATTCCTTAAAAGTTTTAATTTGAGCTAGCTGACGATGGGAAAAATGCAAACAGTATTTTATTAGCAATTATACAACATTAAAGTATGTCTTTTAATTCTTAAATCTAAAAAGTTGCATTTCCCACACCTCTCTCAGAAAAGTGGGTAGATTACGGCTGTAAGTGGAATATCTCTTAAGAACTACCACTAATTCTATACATATTTGTAAAACTCAATAACAGCTCCACCATTTCATCATTTCAGTGATCTCTAATGATATATATATATTAAAACTACTTTGTATTTGAAAAATGTGAATTATAATATTTCATTAGTCCAAAGGAAACTTCATGATGTCTATATTCCACCACCAAAATTTCATGTATCTATCATTAATACATCGCTGCAATATTCATTTGAAATTTTCAATCATTTTCACCATTATAAAAATAAAAAAATAAATAAATACCCCCTCAAGCAGCTGCTTGCCACAGAGGTCTGACGGGAGCCTGTCAGTTTATATGCCATAGTAGAAGGTCTGAGAGGATGGCAGGACCTCAGCAGAAAAACGACACGTACATCCATGCCTTACCCGGGGCTCGAACCCAGGTCCCTTAGATCAGTAGCCAAGCGCGCTAACCACTCAGCCACGGGACGGCAATTTCACCATTAGAGAGCACAATTATAGTGCTCAAAAGATTCCAAAAGTGTGAATCATAATATTTTATCAATTCCTAATAATAAAAAGATTTTTTCATTTATCTCTAAATGCAAACAATTATCTGCTAAAACCAAAAATTGTGTTTTCCCACCCACTCTGGATCTAAGAGGTCAATTCATTATTGCCAATGGAAACATCATGGCGTTCACATTCCACCACCAAAATTAAAAATTTCTAGCTTAAATACATTATCTGCAATATTTGTTTGAAATTTTGGAATTTGCAAATTTTTTCACCGTTAGAGGGCGCAATTATAGTTTTCGGAAGATTCTGAAAGCACGAATCATTAGATTTTATCAATTCCTATCTAACCCAAAAATGTTTTTTCCTTTATCTCTAAAAGCAAACAATTATTTTCTAAAACTAAAAAGGTGTGTTTTCCCACCCCCTCTGGGTCTAAGGGGTCAACTCATTGTTATCATTAGAAACGTCATGACCTTCACATTCCACCAACAAAATTTCAAATTTCTAGCATAAATACATCATTTGCAATATTCGTTTGAAATTTTGGCATTTTCATATTTTTCCACCACTAGAAGGTGTAATTATAGCTTTAGAGAGATTTGGAAAGTGAATTGTAATATTCTATCAGTACCTATCCAACACAAAAAGAATTTCTAACTTATCTCTAAACAAAAAGTTTGAGGTCTATAGATGACAAAGCAAAACTATTATCTCTTTCTCTTTGAAAATGAGATAAAAATTAACTCTAAGAAAAGTCCATTTAAAAGTGAAAAATCAAGGTGGAGAGTGCCTGGCATCAAATGGTAGCCCATATGGCATTTTTGTTTTCATGCATTAACTAGGCAAATTTCACAAAAATGAAAAGATAAATAAAATTTATTAGTTTAAGTTATGTGCTTTAATAATGTAAACAATTTTACAAGAAGAATACTATTTTTTTTTTCTTATATTAAAATTTCTTAGAGTAGTAAAAATGCTTTTCAATGGTGATAAATTACAAGTTTTTGCATTTTTAAATACTGTACAATGCCAATGGCTTCAGAAAATTTAAGTATTATTTACAGAAAGAAATGCTCTTTCATTCGGTGTGTAACATGAATATCTGTTAGTCATTGCATAATAAAGTTCAGTTGTTTTTCTGCTGAAAAAAAAAATTAAAATTATATTGGCCCACAATTGCATGCATTATGAATAACTTAACATTTTAAGGGTTAACCAAGCACAACACGTAGAACTATCAAATTAATCTGAGAAAAAAAAAAAGATCAGGAAGACTTTAAAATAAAATTTCGCATTTTGACTTTAAAATAAACTATCCAACCCTTGAGGACACTACTTTTAGCATAAAACAGAAAAATGGACAACAGTAGCACTATTCTCATGTTCATAATTAGCTGTAACAGTAGAGCTACAGTATACTGACCTGTCCTTCTGCTTGGCACAAAGTGAATTTAATTGCATGAATTACTTTAATGTTATATAAAACTGGAATAGAGCTTCTTAATATTGTTTTAGGTGTTTAGATACGTAGTTTTAAGTCTTATCCAAAGATAACAGCAGCTAATTCTTTTTCTGGAAAAATGAGGTTTGGCCCATTTTTACATAGTTTTAATTGTTATTCAGATGGAGAATATTCCTTAGTGGGACAGTTTAATGATAAGACATAAAATTTTTAATGGTAGGATATTATTAGACCTAAAACTATGTATTTATATTACTTTAACGGTAAGGCATTATTGGTAAATAATAGTATAATCACAGTGTAATCCTGATTGATTAAAAATCATCAATATACACCATAAAGGTAAGTTACAGTAGTTTAAAAAGTAAAGACAATAGTCTTGAAGGATTTATAGTACCTTGTAGCATTATACTTAACCTTTCCAGGGCCTAACCCGTATGTACATGTACGAAGAATCTGAATTGCGAGTGTCGATGACGTATGCATACAGTCTTAGTACAACAAAAATATATCAATTTTTAAAAAATAAAAATTGCCATTGTAATTTTTTAATATATATATATCTTATAAAAATATATAATTCAGGCTTCAAAAATAATATTTTGTTTTTAATTTGATGCATATTTTACTAAACTACAATATAAATAATCTTATAAAGCCACCTGATTGCCATTTTTTAGAAGCACTAAATGCTATTGCCGATTTGCTTGTTAACATTCCTATTTGCTGAAGCAACCTTCTGATTTAAGCTCACAAGTTTTATTTGAGCTATTATTATAAAAATTTTCCTTAAATTTTCGAAAATCTCCTAAAAATTAACAAAAAAACTGCTATTTTTAAAAAAAATAGAATATGGAAGTAATTACAAAATACATACCGCAATTTTTTTTCTCCGTTTCACACTCTTTTCTGTCACATACATATTTCAGTATTCCCAAGTTATTTTTTATCATTTTTCCCAGCATTCTATGCATCTTTCCTACCTTCAAATCGAAACTGAAAGTAAACACATCCTTCTTAGAAATTCTAGTTGCACCTGCATTTAATTAGTTATGCTTCACTGAGGCAAGCAAGATGCAGATGGCTGATGCAATCTCAGTTGCGTGTGCTATGTTGTTTACAGTTTTGGTGCAGCATATTGGATACTCTTTGTAAAGCTAGTATTTTTTTTAAATTTAAACTTTAGTTAGTTTTCATTTCAGTAGATTTATTTTCGGAAATTAGCAATCTTTTGGCCGATCGATAAGTATTGATTTTTTTCATGCTACATTGGCCACACACTGTTGCTATGGATATTTTAACATTGCATTAGGTTATATGTTAATTTTTATTTTATTATTTATTACTTTTCCAGTAAAACTTTGATCTAGTATCATTTTCTGAAAATAAATGAAGTCTTGGATATGGAAGCAAATTAATTTCTGTAGATTTATTTCCGTTAGTTAGCGATTTTTAGATTGGCTGATTTATCAATTACTGATATATCTTTCCGGGTTGACTAAATGGGAAGCCGGCTTAAAAGTTATTGCGGATATATTTATTTATTAATACCATTTAGGTTATATGTAATTTTTCTTTTATTATTTCTTATTTTTTTAATAAAAAAACTTTGAACTTGTACCGTTTTCTGAAATTGAATGTCTTGGATATGGAAGCAAATAGACTTCCTTGCTACACAAATCTTTCTGCACTTAGCCAAGATCGCCAAACTTCAACACCCATAGAAAAAATTTCATAATGTTTAATAAAAAAAAACCAGCCAAGGAAGTATTTTTCTATTTCATAACCAGTTCAGAAAATCCCATGAATATGAGAAGGAAAAGTCACGTTGTATAACACTGGCTGTGTTTAAAATATACGATACTGAAAAGAATCATTAAAGAAATAAAAATCATATTTCAGGTGATTCCTATTTCCGTTGATTGGTTATTTTTTTTTATTCTAAAGTTGACTTGTTTATTTGACTCAGCACAATTGGCTCAAAACCTGGAATTTTCTCAAAGTATGGTACCGAGAAAAAAATTACACAAAATGAGAAAAATATTTACTTAAAACCAAAAAAAAAAATAATTTTTTTATTATTCAGAAATATATAGTTATTTTATTCATGTGCATTGTAATCATTTTTGTCTATTAGTTTTTTTTTTAAATAAATTTTTATTTGTGTTGCCAGATGTATTTTTTTACTACGTGACTAAAAAAGTCCTATTAAAATAAAACATATTGTCTTTTTTGTTAAATACTTGATTTTCAGAAAATCCAGAATTAAATACTGATTAATTTGGCATACATGTCATAATTCCTTTCATTAGTTATTTGGCAAAAAAGTTCTGAAGTTTTTTTTGGCTGAGCATAGGCAGAAAATAGCCTGGCCCCTGGATAGAAACCTGTTTTTCAGCCTGGGTCCTGGAAGGGTTAATAAGCTATCTTTTTCATATATATTTTGTAATTATGACTTAAATATGAAAAAAAAAAGGATTTTTTTTTTTAATTTGTATCAGAGTTAGGCACAGATATTTTTATTTATGGTTTGCCTTTGATTTTGTTGCTCATGTTATGCTCATAAAATAATATTTTGATTGTACTTATTTGTAAATGTTCATTTATCTATGAAGTGGGAATATATTATTAAAGGTGATACAAAGATGATAAAACTGAAAATGGGAAGAAACCAAATCAATGAAACTGAAAATAAAATGACCTACAGACACTGAAACTGAAAATAAAGTGACACACAGCACAGAAACTGAAAGTGAAGTAACACAAACAAGAAAAAGTAAAACCATTGACTTAGAAAGTTTGCCAAAAATAATTTTTCAGCAAAATAAAATTAAAGATTCAGTTTACCAGTGCAACCTTCAAATTAGCATCTGCTGCTCATGCTACATTTCTGGCAATTGGCTGTTCAAATCCTTGAACACCTACCACTATGCCACATTTTATCTGACTTACCAGTACCTACCTCCATATCTGAGAATATTTATGAATGGCCTCTTATTGCAATTTAAAGTAAAAAAAAAATCATGCATACTGAATAAATTCTCTTACTGTGAACATGCAATTCCAAAACTAGAAATGATGACTTGTTTAACCAGTGAGAACTTATTTGCTGCACAATAAACAAAATAGTATGGTTGTAAACACCCCACTGCTAAGAACATGGTTGGAGAAGAGACCTACTAGACAACTGTTAGGAAGCAGATGGGAGCCTCCCATCAGAGTTATCAAGGGAGTGTTTAATATAATAGGGTAGATCTTATTAATATTAAAATAATTAGGTAGTATAGTATGCAGGGTTCCCTGAACACTATATTACATGTTATCATCCACTAAGAATGTAGCAGCTTTTACAAGGGCACTATGTCTCTTCCCAAACTCTATTTGAAAAATATATACTACACATTGTTTGCAGTTATATATTAAAAATAAATTTTGGGATACATTTTCATGTCTCATGATTGAAAACATTAACACCCCCCCCCCCACCCACAAAAAAAAAAACTTACTTGTGCCTGTCCTAGTGCAAAGGCTTGCACTACAGAACTGTTAGTATATTTAAAGGCTAGATTTCTACATCAGTAGTCATGTACTTAAAACAAGCCCTTGAAAATATTAATAAAAGGCTTCACATTGAGCAAACTCAAATATATTTTTTTTCACTTTTAAAATTAATGATTAAACAATAAATGGAAGGGAAAGAGTATAATCCTATAAATCTTAACACTGATTTACAAATAATAAACGTAAACCAATAGCAACATATATTTTTACAGCAGAAATTAACTGTGGAAAACTATAATATATTCATTTCAATTCTTATGTGTTCTTAAATTAGCTTATTAATGATTCTAATTATTACCCAAATTTGGCAAAATTTGCCCATGCAGTCATGAAGAATTCACTCATGTTGCGATCAGCTTCTGTCCACTCACTAATATCTAGATCTAGATCTAATGGGTAGAGAGTATGATCCATAAAAGGTGCTCCAGTGATAAAATAGTATTCTGTATTATGAGGGACACCTGCAATTAATACGAAAAGCAGTTTTGCCCTTCAAATATTTGAAAATTTGCAAAGAAAACTGTTATTCACAATTTGATTACAATAAACAAAACATACAGTATCCAAATCAAAGGCAAATGCATGATGAGTTACGCATCTTGTTAGAAAATAATACATTAAACAACAAATCAGTTTTCTATGAACAAAATCAAGGAATAAGACTATGTGGACTCATAATTCTTGGAAGTAAGTTTCTGACAATTCATGGATTGATCTTTTATTGTGCCTCTTACCAGAAACCACAAGGTGTTACAGTGGGCTTGATACAAGGAGAAAAAGCTTTAATAACTGGACTGGCTGTATAATATTTTTATAATGATACTGATTAAACGTTCAAGCCATCCTTTAAGTATCTTCAAAATGTTAAAAAAAGCATGTGTGTGTGTGGGAGGGGAATTATGTCAAACACAACTAGTACACTTTATATTGTAACATTAAATTTATGGACTCATGGAATAACAATCACTTTATGTTATGATTGTGGATGTATGCTTCCCTCTGAAAGTTCATAGTTCTTAACAGTAATAAAATTTATTTGGGAAAATGCTTCAACCATGATGGGCTAATGAACAGGGTGCAAAAGTGCCCTGAATAACTTTTTTTGGGCTAAATAGATTGTGATATTCTCAAAGGCAGCACAAGTAAAGGAAAAACATTCAATAGCTGCTAGGGGCAGAAGATAACTATTAATACCATTTAATTTGGGCAGCTTCTTCTTGAATTATGACATTTTCACATTTATAAGCAATTGCTTATGACATGCATGTTATTTTTTGTAGTTAAAGCTTATTACATTATAGTACAAAGCATATTGATTTTAAATGTATTATATCTTTGGGTTGCTTATATTGTATAATTCTGTATCTTTCAAAATATATATGTTGCAAAAATGAATTAATTGTATGTTGTAATGATTATTATGTGCAATGTTATATGCATATATGGTCTTTTCTGGTATGTGAAAGGAAGTACAACATAGAGGGTATGATTGATTGCTCTCTATGTGCAGGGCTGTCAAACTTGCATGATGAAAATTACAATTTTTTTTGGTCTGGAAGAATTAAAATTCATAGTAATTATGAACATTTACATGGACTAATAAATTCTAGTATTTGCCACAGTTTATGTAATATATATATAAATTATCAATCAATGCATGATGCCTACATATTGATCACTAATTATTTATCAATTAAGTTAAATTTTGATAATATCAAAAAGTATGCATGCCACAAGCCACTGCTTGGACTACATGGCATGAGCCACTATAGAAGGCATCCATTTTCTCCAAGATGCCTTGAGATCTTGACACAACAGCATTTGTTACTATTCCCTCTGTAATGTAATATTAATTTATGATATATGTTGGTTAATCAATGAATGATGCCTACTGAACTATTAATTATTAGTGATTAAGATAAATTTCCACATCAAAATATATGTGTGCTGAGAGCCACCGTCTCTCACAGTCTTGCAAGCTTTAATCCATTATAAGTGAAACCAGATTTAGTTTCCCATTCTCATTTAAATGATCAGAGTTTAGCAATGCTGATTTTACAGCACCAAATAAATTATCTAATACAACTAAATCTGTTTATTTACATTTGTACAGTGCAGAATGCAAATACAGAAACCTAAGACAATTAAATGAGGTTGTTTAACTGTAAGAGAAGCACTTATTCTTATTTACAAAACAAGAATTGGCAATATTTACTCTAGTTGTACCATCCTCCAAGCATGGCAATGATAAAAGGCAGCAATTCACTTTTTAAAATCTTCATTATACTATGTTATCACTAGAGGATGTAATTTGTCATCAGAATCACTATTGCCCCTGTTTGTAATAGAAAATGGAGGTCTTTATAGCACTTACAACTTTTTCTGTCTAACTGGTAGCAAGTTCTTGAACAATAAGATTTGTGCTGGTTCAACTGCATGCATATTTCCTCACTTGGGCAATTGGCGAACATCACAGCAAATAGCTTTCTGGCATAATCAGCAATTGCTAATGGGATGCTGTGCTCCAGCAAACCAGATCTCTGCATTGCTTTGCTGATTGTCATCCTTTTAAAAAAATCGTCTAACTTAAGCAGACTCTAAGCCTTAATGGAATATAAAATACATTTAGTCAACTTGCTATGAAGCAGAAAACTGATTAAAAGGTCAGGGCAGTCACTTAAATGTCTTTGCTTTACCTCAATTATAGAAAAAGAAAAGTTTTAATCCTTATCTCTTCTACCATACAAATAACCCTAACCCTGAAAATGTTTAGCTTTAAAACAAGCAAAAACTGCATGACCTACAGATAAGCCAACCCAGACAGCAACAGACAAGCAAGAATCTCATTCCCATTGCAATGACAAGCATGATTCACACATTAGAGAAGTTCCTCAATCTGTGAGTGTGACATCTTTCATATTGAAGCTTCAAGGCATTTTTTAACGTTTTTTTATTTTTTTGAAATTTTTGACAAACACAATTTTTTAACGATTTTTTGCATGTCAGATGCTCTAAGCAATCTGATTTAAAATTAATTGTTTGGAGAGGGGATAGTGGGGGGATAGGTTCAAGTTATATATTCCCATTTAGATTTAAGAAGTACTTCGAACTCTGCAAAAGATTTTAGGTGTGACTTTTGCTTAATATTCTGTCTGGAACTGATCTTCTGAAGTCCTTCAGACACCCTCTGACCAGTAGTGAGCCTACCACTGTTGTGTTTCTACTAAGGTCTTAATTTCCTCACAAATCTCCCTTTGGTGTATTATACTAACAGGCTCTTGTCAGATTTCTGTGGCAAGCACCTGCTTAACCCTTTCACGACTAAGGGAAACATTTTTCCCATT
Source organism: Ryuthela nishihirai (assembly GCA_038380435.1). Lineage (NCBI taxonomy): Eukaryota > Metazoa > Arthropoda > Arachnida > Araneae > Heptathelidae > Ryuthela > Ryuthela nishihirai. The sequence goes on from JAWZYU010000022.1 coordinate 17,994,835, forward strand.
TTAAAATTGGTGATTGTCGTATTTAATTATAACCTTATCTGCATTTTTTAGACAGAATGTCGAAATAGAACGTATGCCGAACGCAATTACGTAAACGGGAACGTTTAGAAAACAAAAACAGAACTGTCAGGACGCATAATATATGTACTATGTGCAATGTCCATCTTTGCCTCACTACCAAAAGAAATTGCTTCGCAGAATATCATAATTAGCACATCATTTTGTATAGTAATTTTATTTCATAATTTTGTATTATTTTAGTTAACATTTTGTTCTAACAAACCAATAAATAAAAGACATTGCATAATAAGCCTAACTATAATTTGTGTTACCTTTATAGTCCATTGGGAAAAATATTTCCCATAAAATTCCAAAAAAACTACACATTGTTATGTATTTTTCATATGAATTTTATTTATTTTACGTCTAAACAAACTAAAATAAACAGTTACATACTAATATTTACTCTTAGAAACCTTATGGTCCTGAAAGGGTTAAAGGGTAATTTAGTTTTCTGTAAGATAGCTAGATAGGAGTTAATTAATCCAGACAGGAGTTAATTATACCAAATTTTTCCCCGCTAGAGCACACATGGCATGTGCAGGATTGACGTCTCCGACAGTGTCCACAGTCAGCACACGCACTGGACACCCTGCATCTCCATTTGGATGAAGAATGACAAAAAGTGCCTCAGGACACTATAGGGATCTGTTTGCATTGACATCTGGCTGCATAGATCGCTACTAATAGGGGTCATACCCTGTACTGAGAGCCCATACTGAAAGATCCTAAACACACCTTTAATATGCACACAGGTTTGCTTAATAATTACCACTCTGCTCAGTTTCACCAAAGTTTGAAGCTTGCTTCATGGTGTTTACAATATTTGTGCCCATGAGTTTGTATATATATTTTTTAAATAAAAAAAAACACAGATGGAGATAATTTCAAGCTTTTTGCACTTGTGTTGGTTTCTCATGCACATACAAACGTTTACACAAGGACATCATGGCCATTGGCTTAGCAGTCAAGTTCTCTAACCAGTATACCTGTTAGAGCTACCTTTTTTCAGTTTTAAAGATTATAGAAGTATATAATTTCCTAGCTTTGAATTGATATTTTAACTCTTCATGCTGTAACTAAATTATCTGTAATAAGATATAACATAGTGCAGTTAGAATATTTACCACATAGAAGTATAAACGTTTCTACCACATAGATATTCTGAATTGTCAAATGGACATATAAGAACATTTAATGTTCACACAAAAACTGTTTCCATATATCCCAATGTGTTAATTACTACTTACTTTCATTAAAAATGTCTTTATCTCTGTCTCTGACTTTTTTAATGCCTTCAGCTGTATAATTAAGTACATACATATAGGTTTTGACACCTTTTTCCAGCAACAACTTTACCATTTTATCATTAGGGGCATTGTAGTAACTGTCAGAAAACATCTGGGAAAATATATAAATTCACACAATTAGATATAAGTTATACATGCTGAATGAATTATAAAAGAATCATAAATTCTAGTTTTTTCTTCAAAATTTATTTGCTCTTATAAAATTATTTGATAGTTGTACATCATTTTGAAAATTATTTTGCTAAAGAATAATAAATTTTTGAAAGAATTATAAATAGACATCAGCTAGTTATGCATTTTGCATATGACAATGAATATTTTTGGCAATTTCTAATGATATTACACATCTCTGAAATTTTGTTTTAAAGTGCACATACTGTGAGAAATTTTGAAAACTTTATTGTAAACCACACAAGTGTATGAATTTATATATGCTTTACTTAAAAGCAAGAACCTAGTTTTGTGTAAGTTTTGCATGTTGTACAAGAAACCGGGACAAACTGAATATAGCTTCTGGGTTGTTGGGTTGGGTTGTTTTACCTCTGAGCGGCACATTTTTGCACACCATGGGCTAAATGGCCAGGTCACATGGACCCCGAAGGCTCAGAGAAGGTTGGGGGAGGGGACCCACTGGAACAGCTGTTGGAAGACAGATGGTAGCCTCCCGTCAAGGCTATCCAGCGTGTTCTTTAACGTGCACAGGGTATGGCTCTCCCGCACACGGGGCCACGGCTTAACGTCCCATCCGACGGACGGCGGCCTTTCCAAGCCCATCGGTGTCCCCTACTGACCGTGGGCAGGGCGGGGAGTTTTGCGGAGATAAATCTCAACGCTGACCCAGCTGGGACTCGAACCTGGGAACTACAGATTACGAGCCTGGCGCGCTACCGACTGAGCCACCCCCGCCCACATAGCTTCTGGGTTATCTCTGTCCTTTGTGTAGGAAAATACCTTCTTGCTTTAAAAAAAATTTAGAATTAGCCTCAATTGGTAGACTGATACTTGTACATTACACTAGTGGAAGACAGTGGTGCTGATGAAGAACAGGTAAGTGGCATAAGGAAGAGAAAAGGAGTTATGCTAATTCATGAAAGCTGTTTTTAAGTTACCCATTACCCATGGAATCATCTACTAAGAAAAAATAAGGACAGAGGGTTTCTCATTGCTACACTAAGCTGATAGAGATGGAAACCTACCCAAGAGCATGACTCATTTGCTGGTTTGGAGAACAAATATGTTGTCCTTTGTCTTCATATAAAATGTCAGTAAAAAACAGTATGAAGCATTCCAAAAACCCTGAGAATAAAAAGCTGAAGATATGTGACATTTTAGGTTCCAAGTCACTCTTGGAAAGACTAGATCTTTTGTACTTTCAGACAATGTGCTAGTTGTAGCTTGCATCTATATTTGATCTCTGCAGATCAATACTTTGCTCAGTCAAATTTTTGAAAAATGCTTAGTTTCAAAAACCTGTATTTGCTAGCTTTGTAGATTTCAAGGCTTTTGATTCTGTTTCTCCCCATAATCTTGGATGATCTGAGATTGTATAGCATATCTAATAAATTAGTTAGCGTAATTATGGCTCTCTATAATAACACTGAGTCATTTACAGTGATTGGTTTAGCATCACTACTTTTTATCTTTAGTTTGTTTTTTCATGTTATGTAGAATTCTCTATAAGGGGAGATTAAGTCTTTAAAAGATTTACAGATTCGAAAATTTCTCGTTTAAAATATGCTGATGATCTGACCCTTTTGGCAAATGATGCTGTCTTAGAGTTGTTGATGCAACTGGTGATTGGGCAAGAATTGCTCAGTTCGTAGAGTATCAAGGCTCGTAATCTGAAGTTCCCAAGTTTGAGTCCTGAGCCAAGAACTGAGATTTATCTAGACTAAACCCCCTACTCTGTTCTCAGTCAGAATAGGAATACTGATGTGCTGGAAAGGCTGCTATCAATCAGATGGGATGTAAAGCCATGGCCCCCATGTACAGGAGAACAATTCTCTGTGCAATTTAAAGAACACACCGAATGGCCTTGATCTGTCTCCTAACAGCTGTCCAGTGAGTTCCCTTCTCCCAATCTTCTCTGAGCCCTTGGGGGACTGCTAAACAGTATGATAGGACAAAAAATTTGGTATCCTGGGCCAAGAATTTGGAGTCCTGAGCCAAGAACTGAGATTTATCTAGACTAAACCCCCTACTCTGTTCTCAGTCTCTGTCTCAGGAGAACAATTCTCTGTGCAATTTAAAGAACACACCGAATGGCCTTGATCTGTCTCCTAACAGCTGTCCAGTGAGTTCCCTTCTCCCAATCTTCTCTGAGCCCTTGGGGGACTGCTAAACAGTATGATAGGACAAAAAAATTTGGTATACAGCAGCTGCTTGAGGGGGTATTTATTTTATTTATTTTTTTCCTCTGATCATAATTTAAAGCAATATAAAGGCTTAAGTCAAATTAGATTTCAAATGAAAGTTTCTGATGTGTAAATATTACAGATTATCTCAGATTATATTTTTGACTCCTCCCCCCCAAAAAAAAGAGATAGGGAAGTAAATTTTGCAGAATTTGGCTCTTTATCAGTTGTATGTCAAATGAAAACTTGTGACATTTGTTACATATTTTATAAAAATAAAAATAAATCCCCCCTCAAGCAGCTGCTTGCCACAGAGGTCTGACAGGAGCCTGTCAGTTTATATGCCACAGTAGAAGGTCTGAGAGGATGGCAGGACCTCAGCAGAAAAACAACACAAACAGCCATGCCTTATCCGGGGCTCGAACCCAGGTCCCTTACATCAGTAGCCAAGCGTGCTAACCACTCGGCCATGGGACGGCTGCTACATATTTTAGATTGTTTACACTAACTGATTTAAGGAACCATGTAATGCTGGGTATATTAGCTAGTACATAGTTTGGTTGCTGGAGATAAACAGTTTTAATAACCTGAGATAAAGATTCTCTTCTTAAATTCTTCAAATATTTCTAGAAAAGACTATTGCCATTTAATATTTTACTAATGAAACATATATATAGATGCTTACCTTAATGTATCCTTCCATTAAAAGGGTAGAGTTTTCAGGATCCCACCATGGCATGTACAAAAAACTTATTGCTTTTGTAAGTGCCACTGTATCCAGTGTATAATTATTGATGTGAATGAATTCATTTATTTTTTCTTGAAAATCCTTCCTTGAAACTTTATATTTTTTGAATCTGAGACTTGGGTCATCCACTGGAAAATTTTATTTTAATAAGTTAGATTTAGAGCTACTTGGTTGTATACAAAGCACTTCATATCAAATTGTGATTTACAATGTTGATAAACAGAAATAAAAACTTTATACCACACTGAAACATTTCCTTTTAAATTTGTACTTTGATATGATCGATTGTTGTATAGAAGTTGAAAGTTTCAATTTGTATTAAGGCATAAATATAAACTGTGAATCTCAGTTGTTTTAAATCTAGCTAATGGCTGTATGTGAATGAATGGCAATAAAAGAATACATTGAAATTCAAGACCAGAAATGGATATTATAACCAAATTACCAATATCTCCCTATTAGTTCAGCTTCCAACTTGCAATGTAAATAAATAAAAAAATAAATATCCCCTCAAGCAGCTGCTTGCCACAGAGGTCTGACAGGAGCTGTCAGTTTATATGCCAGAGTAGAAAATCTTAGAAGATGGCAGGACCTCAGCAGAAAAACAACACGAACATCCATGCCTTACCCGGGGCTCGAACCCAGGTCCCGTAGATCAGTAGCCAAGCGCGCTAACCACTCAGCCACGGGACGGCTGCAATGTAAATAATTTTAGGAAATTATTTCTTTCAGTTTAGAAAAAAAAGATTTTGTACGGATCTGCTTCTCATTAGAAACACTTGTTATTATGAACTTTAAAAAATGTTATAAATATTTAACAGAGTTTGCTCCATTGGAGGTATATACAATCTACCAAAATATTAGAGAATACAATTAAAAAGACCTTCTTTCTCAAAAATTAATTTAAAATAATTTAAAATTTTCTGTTATTGAGCAATAAAATTTAAGAGTTTATCCTTCAAACTATTTGCATGTTGAAAGTTCTTAGGAGAAAACTCTCAGAAGCTTTTCGGAGCAAAGACAGCGCTCCGTCTTCAGTGAAGTGATGCTATGTATTGACGTTAGATCTGTTTAGACAAAGAGCTTCTTTCCACATGTCGTGTAGGGTGATTTCAGTGTCTCGGTTGCAGGTGGGGACGGACGAGGTCGTTATTTCAATAGCCTCGCAGACTATGGTTCCGTAGAGAGTGGATGCATGCGCAAGAAGTGTGGAGTGCTCCCAGTCTATTATTGCCGTGTGTTGCACTGCTAGCTCAGAGGCGGCCATCGTTAGCTTCTTTTGGCTGACATCAGTTTGGTGCTCCGTGAACCTTTCTTGTAAAGAGCGAATGATTTTGCCGATGTAGTACACAACGGAATTATCCGGCAAATGTAGGGGAAATCGGTATACGTCCGATTTTTGAAGTAGGCTATATTTGTCCCTGTCCTTTTTGACTAATTTCTTCAAATCTGGAGCTGGGCTGAAAACAATTTTGATATTATGGGCTCTGAATAATTTGCGGACCGATTCACATAGGACAGGAGCGTAAGAAATAGGTCCGGCAAAAGTTGTATGTTCGGGGTCGGTGATTGGGTGGAGAGTCGAATCTCTTCTTTTTTTTGTTTCTATATTTACTGATAACTTTGTCTATTGCTGTTGAGTTGTAGCCATGGGAAACAGTGATGGAATGGATGTTTAAAATTTCGTCTTCAAGCAGTTGCTCATTTGAAGACACGGCAAAAGCCCTATGTGTGAGGGAACGGAAGGCTGCAATTTTGTACGCCCATGGGGCGCATGAGTCTGCACGTATGACAGAAGGGACGTAGGTAGGCTTCCGGTATACCGACGTCGTCAAGGCTCCTGTGTTATCTTTTTGGATGAAAATATCTAAATAGGGGATGGCACTTCTATTCTCCTCCTTCATCGTAAAGCGTATCATGGGATATATATTGTTGGCAGAGTCAATGAGGCTGTTTAATTGCTCATTGCTGCCATTCCAGATTAAAAATATATCGTCGACATAGCAACACCAGAAGAAGGGTAAAATTGCTGCTGAGTTGAATAATTTTGTTTCAAGATCTTGAAGGACAATTTCAGATAAGATACCGGAAAGGGGTGAGCCCATGGTGGCCCCTGAGTCCTGCCTGTAGATTTGGTTGCCGAACTGGAAATAGCTGTTTTTAGTGACGAGTTTTAGAGCCTCATGAATAGCGTTGATTTCGGGAAGGGAAAATTTTTGCGTTTCAATAATTTTTGTCCAAAACATGACTGCATCAAAAACTGGAGTCTATGGGAATAAAGAGACTATGTCAAATGTGACAAATTTGCTGTCGGGAGGAATGGACAGATCCTTGAGTCTGTTGAGAAATTCTGTCGTCGACTTTATAGAAAATGGGTGATTAGAAATGAAGATGGATAGAAATTTCGACAAATTCTTTTCAAGAAAGAAAGTTGGAGAAGTTCTTTTGCTGAATGGCAAATTTTGCAGCTGGATGGGATAATTATCTTTGTGCACTTTGCACTGGGCAAACATTTGCGGTGCTTGGCAGTTGGATGGCACTGAGCTCTTCTTAAGGTCCTTGGGGAGCCACCTGTTGTCAATACATAGCATCACTTCACTGAAGACGGAGCACTGTCTTTCCTCCGAAAAGCTTCTGAGAGTTTTCTCCTAAGAACTTTCAACATGCAAATAGTTTGAAGGATAAACTCTAAAATTTTATTGCTCAATGACAGAGAATTTTAAATTATTTCAAAATATTAGAGAATTTCTGCATTAATTGGAATCTAACTTCAAAGCTCTATAACCTTCTAAAATATGCATTTTAATGAAAAAATGTGACTGAAAATAAATTCAAGATACTAATAAAATCTATTTAAATCTCGTTTTTCAAAAATTAAGATTCCCTATAGCTTAATTATCTTCCAAAATCAACTCATAATAAATAGGCACTTTAGCGTCAATTTAAATTTTAGAGGAAAAATTGTCTTCAGCCGGGTGGGATACAAACCCACAACCTCCTGTCAGGTACTCTGGAACACTGAGCTACCGGCCGCCAATCAAGATCTCCTCTAATAGTTATGCATTTTGCATATGACAATGAATATTTTTGGCAATTTCTAATGATATTACATATTTCTGAAATTTTGTTTTAAAGTGCACATATTGTGAGAAATTTTAAAAACTTTATTAATTATGTATTTCATTCATTATTTATTATCTGCATACTTGTCATACATGCTTCCATCTATTGGCTAATATAAATGCCGCTTGTGGCTAAAAAATATTGCCAGAATAGCGCCTATATGAATCATAAAGGAATGTTCATAGCGCTTGTTAGAGATCTTGATCAGCGGCCGGTAGCTCAGTGGTCCAGAGCACCTGACATGTTATCAGGAGGTCATGGGTTCGTATCCCACCTGGCTCAAGACAATTTTTCCTCTAAAATTTAAATTGATGCTAAAGTGCCTATTTATTATGAGTTGGTTTGAAATACGTCGAGCCTATTAAATCAATTATTTATCTTCCAAAATACTTGCAATATTCTGATATTTGCTTGAATTTAATAATAAAAATCAAAGCACATCCAAAACTAATCTGAATGCTATGAGAGTTGAGGTGCAAGTTGTGGAAAACCAAAAACAGTGATTATGAGATATTTCCCCTAATCTCTCTAATAAAAATTTTTAAACAGAACAGCCCATAACACCATGCAGGATGAATTGGGATATCATAAATTTTGTGCTTGTTGTATCTCAAGACATTTAAATAACAATCACAAAGCTTGGCAATTCATAGTTCATTATTCAAACCTTTAACAGTAAGAAATAGAAATTTCAGTTGTATGCATAGTGATAGGGATGGAATTTCGGTCCATCACTTTATTCCTAAAATGAAGCAGGCAATGATAAAATGGAACTGCACATATCTTTACTCAAAATAAAAAACTTCAAAGTGTGCAAATTGGCTGGAAAGGTTAAGGTATCAGTGTTTTGGGACATGAAGGAGTGATTCTCCTGGAGTTCCTTATATCTCATGGAATAACAGTCAATGTAAATGCTTACTGCCAAATGGCACAAAGAGTGGGGGAGGCCATTAAAAAAAAAATACTTGGACTTTTTTTGATGGATTGATTCTTCAGCACAATAACTGCCAGATAATGAAACGTGAGTCCATCATTTTATTTCTGAAGTGAAGCAGGAAATAAGAGAAGGGAGACACACATCTTTGTTGACACCCAAAAATTCAAGTGTGCACATCAGTTGGAAAGATCACGGCATAATCAGTGCTTTGGGTTGTTGTTGGGTTGTTTTACCTCTGAGCGGCACTTTTTTGCACACCATGGGATAAATGGCCAGATCACATGGACCCCAAAAGGCTCAGAAAAGGTTGTGGGAGGGGACACACTGGAGCAGCTGTTGAGAGACAGATGGTAGCCTCCAGTCAAGGCCATCCAGCATGTTCTTTAATGTGCACAGGGTATGGTTCTTCTGCACACGGGGCCACGGCTTAACATCCCATCCAATAGACGGCGGTCTTTCCAAGCCTGTTGGTGTCCCCTACTGACTGTGGGCAGGGTGGGGAATTTTTGCAGAGGTAAATCTCAACACTGACCCAGTTGGGACGAACCTGGGAACTACAGATTATGAGCCTGGTGCGCTACCGACTGAGCCACCCCCACCCATGGGGCGAGGGTGGCTCAGTCGGTAGCGCGCCAGGCTCATAATCTGTAGTTCCCAGGTTCGAGTCCCAGCTGGTCAGCGTTGAGATTTATCTCCGCAAAATTCCCTGCCCTACCCACGGTCAGTAGGGGACACCGATAGGCTTGGAAAGGCCGCCGTCTGTCGGATGGGATGTTAAGCCGTGGCCCTGTGTGCGGGAGAGCCATACCCTGTGCACGTTAAAGAACACGCTGGATGGCCTTGACGGGAGGCTACCATCTGTCTCCCAACAGCTGTTCCAGTGGGTCCACTCCCCCAACCTTCTCTGAGCCTTCGGGGTCCATGTGACCTGGCCATTTATAGCCCATGGTGTGCAAAAAAGTGCCGCTCAGAGGTAAAACAACCCAACCCAACCCACCCATCATTGCTTTGGGAGACTATAAGTGATTCTCCTGGAATTCATTCTCTGCGGAATAACAATCAACTCTACAGCTTACTACCAGCTATTACAAAGACTACAGAAAGTAATTAGGAAAACAATTGGCTTTTTTAATGAAGTGATTCTTTTACATGACAATACAACACTATACAGTTAACATGACAATACAACACTATACAGTTAACATGACAATACAACATTACATAGTTAACATGATGCAAGTTCATGACATTAATCTTGAAACAATGCAGGCAATAATGAAATGGAGGTATGTCTGGTTGCGAAATCCAAAATATTAAGTGTCCACATGGCTGGAAATGCGTCAATGTTTTGGGACAGTGAAGGATGGGGTGGAATTTTACTCCATGGAATGATAATTAATTCTAATGCTTACTTGCTAGACATTGTGAACAGTGGAAAATTAAATGAAAAAAATTAAAGGATGATTTGAAAGATGCAAATAGTAATATATTATTGATACCCAGCAAAACAAAAAAAGAATATTTCATTTATCTCTTCTTTCTCAATTTTCAGTTATCTCCTAGGGGAAAAGGGTTTATCCTATCCTGACATAACTTTTTGTCAATTGCCCCCTTATCCATTGGGGATAAGAGGGCTAATAATTCCCTGGGAATTGTTTGACCAGGAAACCTCCTTATTTCCTTATTTACCCCCTAGGAAGTAATAGTTGCAAACCTCTTAATCATCACATTTCACAAACAAAATTCTATATCTCTAGTACGATAAAGGTCAGATTCTTAAAAATAATCTTAAATTTCTCTTTTGAGGGAGGGACGACAATAAGCATCACCAAGGCGTGGGTCTGTTTCTCAGTAGACACGCTAGTGATGCTCTTCTAGGATATGAGTGCATTAATAAAAGGTTTCTTACAGCAAAATTTCAGACAAGCATTAAAGACTTGAATGTTACCTGCTGTTATGCCCCCACTGAGGATGCCAATGAGGATGAGAAGGATAGGTTTTATGGACAACTTCAGGATATTTTGAATTCTGTCAAGAAAGGAGATATTACCCTTGTTCTTGGTGACTTCAATGCCATAGTTGGTACTGACTATGACCTTTGGGGAGGAGTAACAGGCCCTTTTTGTATTGGTAGCTGCAATGGCAATGGGCAATGTCTCCTACAGGTAAGTAAACTCAATGGATTCAGAATAACTAACATTTATTACAAACACCGCGACATACATAAGTACACATGGGTTTCACCCAATGGGCTACATAAGAATATGATTGATTATATATTAATTAACATCAAATGGGCTAGTTCTGTTAAGAATACCAGGTCATATAGGGGAGCTGAAATTGGATCTGACCATTACCTTGTTAAAAGTGTCTTGCAACTTAAACTTAAAAAGTGTTGTGCTAGGGTTAAAAAATTTACTTTTAATACTGAAGCTCTGAAAGACCCAGTTATACCCAAAACTTACCATGATAGGTTACTTAGTCATTATGACAGTCATGGTATGCTTACTACTGAAGTTGAGGAAGAATGGAATCATTTTAAACAGGCTTTTTTGGATACTAACAGTACTCTTTCAGGAAAAAAGGAGCAGAAGAGACAATTATCTGAGTGATAAGGCACTTGAGCTTATTTCGGAAAGAAAGAACAGCAGGGATGTCCTTAATCAATACCCTACCAGTACTAATAGAAAGCATTACAGAGAACTTAATAAACGTGTAAAAGATCAGTTAGCTGCTGATAAGAATCTTTGGCTTGATGGTTTGGCTGACAAAGCCGAGGAAGCAGTTAGACAGCACAACAGCAGAGAGCTGTACCAGATAGTTAATGTTTTGTGTGGTAGAAAACGGACAGGTATACAGGGATTGAAGGATAAACAAGGTAAGGTTACAGAAGGTGAGGATTCTGTCATGGCTAGGTGGGCTGAGCATTTCAGTGATATTCTAAACAATGTGGTTAGTTCTATTCCCATTGTTTGCAATGATGATAGCTGCAATGGTGGCTTTAATGTTGGCCCTATAACACAATCTGAAGTTATTTTGGCTGTTTCTAAACTTAAACTACATAAATCCCCAGGGGTAGATGAAATTACTACGGAAATGCCTAGAGCTGGGAATGTTTCGGTTACCACTTGGATGACTGAAATTCTGAATATCTTTTATGATAAAGGCATGGTTTCTAAGGATTTTACCAGAGCTACTGTTATCCCTATTTTCAAAATAGGTGATCGCAGTTCTTGTGATAACTATAGGGGTATCAGCCTACTCTCTGTTCCAGGTAAAGTTCTTTCCATGATTGTGCTTAACAGAATTAAGAATCTGGTTGACAGTCAATTGCGTGATGAGCAATGTGGATTCAGAAGTGGTAGGGGATGTGTGGATCAGATATTTTCACTTAGGCAGATTCTTGAGAAATGTTTAGAGTTTCAGAAACCTTTGGTTGCTAGCTTTGTTGATTTCAAAAAGGCTTTCGACTCTGTTGATCGTCATAATTTGTGGTTGATTGTGAGATCATATGGTATACCTGACAAGTTGGTTAACATAATGAAAGCTCTCTATAATAACACTGAGTCATGTGTGAGAGTTGGTAAGTCTTATAGCAATTGGTTTAGCATTACTTCTGGTGTTCGACAAGGGTGCATTTTGTCTCCTTTTCTCTTTAGCTTGGTTATTGACTACGTTATACGAAATTCACTTCAAGGGAAAGATTTTGGCCTTAAATGGACTGGAGATATGAAAATTTCTGATTTAGATTATGCTGATGATTTAGCCCTTTTGGCAAATGATGTTGATGAGATGAACTCTTTCATTTGAGCTGTTGATGAAACTGGTAGTAGAGTAGATTTGGTTATAAACAGAGAAAAAACTAAAGTGATGAAAATCGGTCAGGCAGGCTGTGATTCAGTTAATCTGAATGGTTGCAGTCTTGAGCAGGTGTCACAGTTTAATTATCTTGGGAGCTATGTAACAGATAATGGTGATGTGCGGCATGAGATTAACAGACGAATAGGGATTGCTGCCGGGACTTTGAAGAATCTATGGAGAGTGTGGAGAAATAGGCGTATACACCTAAAGACTAAAATTAGACTGTATAATTGTTTGGTTCTTTCTAGGGTTAGTTATGGTAGTGAAACTTGGACACTTTATAAACAAGATAACAGGAAACTAGATGCTTTTGATTCCAGATGCTTATGCAGTATCTTGGGCATTAGGTGGTTCAACTTTGTAACTAATGATGAGGTTAGGTAAAGGAGTTTGCAACCTCCTTTAAGCAGCATATTGTGCAGAGGGAGACTCCATTGGTTTGGCATGTTGCCCTTATGGATGGTTATAGATTGGCGAATAGGGTTATGAACAGTTTTGCCTAAAGGCTTCAGAAAGAGGGGGAGACCAAGGATGTGGTGGGCAGACAATGTCAAACAGGACCTTGTTAGAATTGGTGTGCAGTGGCCAGATGCAGTAGATGTAGCTCAGGACAGACATGCTTGGAGGACTTGGACAGTCTGGTTGGACATTCGTAGCCCATGGCTGCTTGATGATGATGATGGTGGTGGTGGTGGTGACGACGACGACGAGTACGAATAGAGCATTTACAATATTTGCTTAAAGTTTTTCATTTTTCAACTTTTTCAACTTTTAAGTTCGATTATTAGAGGGCCCTAGCCCTCTAATAATCGAACTTAAAAGTATTGGAAGATTCCAAAATTTTGAATCCTACTATTTTTTTTAGTATTTTTAGCTAAAAAAAGACATAGACTTCTTTTCTTATGGAGGGATTCTTCATCATGAAAATGTAACATCACAGAGAAAATGTTAAACTCAAGGACTGTTACGGTAATTTGATTGAGAAGTCTTGAACACCCCCCCACACAATCTGGCCCTTGTCCCTTCTGACTTGATTTGTTTGTGTTGCCGAAAAAAAATAACACTTAGGAGGTTTATAATTTCAATTGAATGAAGTGAAAAATGCAATTCATTTATGACTCAATTGAAAAGAATCAAATTTTTATGGAAATGGATTTATAAACTGTTATCACATTGGGATAAGTTCCTCAACAGATATGGTACTTATATGTAAAAATGGTACTCAAAATAGCTCAAATTATTACATTTTGATCACACCAATGTATATATTTTATTTTAAAATATTTTCACTGAAGATCAGCCATTTAACAAATGCAAAATTGTCAGTATAGCATATTTCAATTCATATTCCAAAACACATTTGGTAAAACCTAGAGCTCCTCCCTATAAGAAATACTCCTCACACTTATCTTGAAGACTCTTTTATCTACTTACAGCAGCTATCTAATAAAGTATGAATATTATTATTGTTACAATTATCAGAATTTTATTAATTTTGTTGATAATCATAAATGCGTCACTATCTCTAGCATTTAAAATTCTTTGGGGAGTTCAGTATGTCCTGTTTCTCCAGAAATATCTTTGGTACAACCATGGACAATATTGCTACATCTACTAATAATTAGTGCCTTTTCCAGAATCATTTGCATCATTCGCACAACATGGCTTGAATAATGCAACTTAATTGTAAGCAGTATTTAATAATTGTGAAAAATAAAAAAAAGGACAGTAAAAAATTGGCCTCTACATTTCATTATAGAGATTTTACTGTGAAAACAACCTGATGATTAACTATCCTGATTTTACATAACAATACTATAAGAATATTTTGCACAAATTTGCTTTACATTCTATGGATAAAACATTTTTTATCACTGGAAAAAGAGTAAAAAGTTAGTAAATGGTAATAAATATTAAAAAAATTTTCTAAGCACAATGCAAAAAACATTTATGTACTTTTATTGACATTTTAAGCCTTTATGCCTTAATAAGCAATACATATTTATGGATTTCACTATTAATAATGGATGCAATGAAAGATGCATTATGCATGTTATACAGCCATCAATGTATTGAATTCTTTAAAAAAAAAATCAGTAAACTGTGCTGTGCATAATGAAGTATATAACTTACATATCATGGCTACAGCTTCATCTCTTGTAACACCAGCCATATAAGCAAAATCGGGATGAAACTGCACTTCACTTCTTTTTAATAACACTTCTGGTGGTTCTGGTAAAAACTGCCTTTCTCTTTCCCTTGTATGACCATCAACAACAGGACCCCACTGTAACCAGCCAACTTTGGGCTAATAAAAATAAATGCAATTATTACATATTTACAGTACTTAGGATTTAGCAATGAGCTTTTCCTTAAAGTTCCGACTAGCTGTATTTTTTTTTTTCATTTCTCAAGGGAAAAAAAAAGCATCCTGTTGCAAAACAAATAATGTATAGAAATATATCATTATATATCAAAAGAAATAGCATTCATTTCTGAACAATAATATAACAAACATCAATAAAATAGCAAGCAAAATATTTTAATTTTCATTTTTAGTGTTGCAAACGAATTTTGTTTTACCTTTTTGAAAATTAAATTTGGTAGTATGATATGTTTTTAATTCATTTAATTGTTGTTTAATCTATTACTTACATATTTATAGACTATTTATCATTATCTGCATTTCAGCCACATGATAATTGGTGACTACAACTATTTTCACTGAGTAACATCAACTACCTAAGAATATGGATTAATTTTTTACTTCAAATGTTTTCAAAATACATATAATCTAAATTTAATGAGTCATTGGACCCATGGAAAATTTACATATATCAATATGAAGCTATAGAACAGTAAAGTCTCTTGGTAACTATGTGCATTTTCAGGCTTGAGCAAGGAAGGAAGTTTGCCTTCTACCCCTAGGATCTACAAATAGTACCATAAAAATACATCCAATGGCATGCAATGCCCTCACCATAAATGAAAAATACTGCAAAATTGTCCCCAGGATTTTTTATGCACATACCAATACTTACAACATTAGTGTAAAAGTTGTTCCCAATTTCCTACATTAATTATAAAGAAATTAATCCCTCAAGCAAGGGATAAGTAAGGAAATCCTCAGCAGAAAGACATCACTAGAAAAGAAACATCCATCTTTATCCAGGTTTGAAACCGTGTCCCTTTGATTGATAACGAAGCATGCTACCCATTAGGCCAACAGGATGATTATTATTTTACGAGAGAAATTAAAAAAAAATCAGAGTATATATATATATCAACAGACATATACAACATGCACAATTATCAACCAATACCTATCAGTTTAAAAATAGCTAATTAATTTTACATCTCAAAACATAATTAACTTGAAGAAAAAAACATACTTAGCTGCCTAGTATGATGGTAAAATTAAAACTACTTTTGTACAATAAAAATACAGTTAAATTTCAATATTTAACCAAAAATACTATAAACTGCACACACACACACAATTCCTTATTATGCAATATATGGGTCCAGCTGATGGCACTATACAGCTATATAGGTCATATCCTGCACCACTTAGGAATGTGATTTTAATATGGCCAAACATGCAAATTCAGCTTTTGCAATGAGATTTTACACATAAAAAAATTTCTTTGTCAGTGAAGATACCCATGTTCTAACTAAATTTCTTGCAAATAATGTTGAGTTTCTGTGGTCGACAATATAAAAAAAAAAGCATTGGATATTTGACTGTCACAAAAAGTGATTTTACTACATTTGACCATTCAACTGACTGGTCAAATGTAGAAAAATGATATTTTATCTGTTCACTTACATTAAAAAAGCAATAACTGCTTGCAAATTGTTAAACTTTAGAATGATAGAAATATTTTAAAAAACATTTCACCCATGACTGTAATATAATCATAAGACTTGAAACTAATTGCAGGTAAAAGCTAAATTTAAATATAAAAGGGGAATAAAGAAAAAAAAACTTATCCTTTTGTTTTTAATAAATGCATTATAGACATTTTTTGTCTCTTTCCCATTTTTATCTCATTAAAAAAAAAACAGATATGTGTTCACTTTGTCATCTGTTGTCTGTCTGCATACATGGAACTTTTTTTTTGTTTTTTGAGATAAATAAAAAATTGTTTTTGTGTTGTATTAGGTATTGATGAAATATTACAGTTTGCACTTTCCAAATCTCCCAAAAGATATAATTGTTCCCAATAACAGTGTTCTATTATTATAAACATAAGTTCTTTGTTTTTAGTTTACCTACTAAAGTGATATGATTGAACAAAAGTAGCTCAATAATCAGAGCATTTGAAAATTCCAAACTTTTAAGTTTTGGTGGTGAAAAGTGAAGGTTATGATGTTTTCTTTGGCAACAATGAGTTGACCCTTACCCTCAGTGGGGGAAATCCAACTTTTTTTTGCTTTAAGAGATAAATTAAAATTCTTTTTTGGTTGGATATGTATCGATGAAATATTACAATCTGAACTTTCTGTATCTACCAAAAACTATAATTAAGCCCTCTAATGGCAGGAAAAATCGAAAATTTTAAATGATATTGCAAATGATACATTTATGCTAGAAATTTTGAAGATAGAAGAATGTGAAGGTCATGAGGTTTGCATCTGAAACAATAAATTGCTTCAACCAGGGAGGTGGGTGGGAAACACAAATATTTTATTTTAAGAAATTATTGGAAAATTCTTTTTAGTTGGATTGGTACTAACAAAATATAATTTGCATTTTTAAAATCCTTAGGTGGTTTTAATTTACATCATCAGAGAGCATTGAATATGGAAAAGGCAAAACTTTTAATGAATATTGTAAATGATTTATTTATGGTAGAAATTTGAAATGCAGTGGTCATTCCATTGACAGCAACAAGTCATTCCACTGACAGCAACAATCTGCCCCTTTTCTCAGAGGGGTGTGAGGAAAGAAACCTTTTAAATTTAAGGACTAAAAGACAAATATAATAAATAGGCATTTTAGTGTCGATTTAAATTTTAGAGGAAAAATTGTCTTCAGCCAGGTGGGATACAAACCCACAACCTCCTGATAACATGTCAGGTGCTCTGGACCACTGGCCGCCAATCAAGATCTCCTCTAACAAGTGCTACGAACATTCCATTAAGTTTCATGCTTGTGGCTAAAAAAATTGCCAGGTGCTATTCTGGCAATTTTTTTAGCCACAAGCGGCATTTATATTAGCCAATAGATGGAAGCATGTACGACAAGTATGCAGATAATAAATAATTAATGAAATGGGCTCGACGTATTTCAAATCAACTCATAATAAAGAGGCACTTTAGCATCAATTTAAATTTTAGAGGAAAAATTATCTTCAGCTGGGTGGGATACGAACCCACGACCTCCTGATAACATGTCAGGTGCTCTGGACCACTGAGCTACCGGCCACCAATCAAGATCTCGTCTAACAAGCGCTATGAACATTCCTTTATGTTTCATATAGGTGCTATTCTGGCAATTTTTTTAGCCACAAGCAGCATTTATATTAGCCAATAGATGGAAGCATGTACAAGTATGCAGATAATAAAAATTAATGAAATAGGATTGACGTATTTCAAATCAACTCATAATAAATAGGCACTTTAGCATCGATTTAAATTTTAGTGGAAAAATTGTCTTGAGCCGGGTGGGATATGAACCCACGACCTCCTGATAACATGTCAGGTGCTCTGGACCACTGAACTACCGGCCGCCGATTAAGATCTCCTCTAACAAATGCTATGAACATTCCTTTATGTTTCATATAGGTGCTATTCTGGCAATTTTTTTAGCCACAAGCAGCATTTATATTAGCCAATAGATGGAAGCATGTATGATAAGTATGCAGATAATAAATAATTAATGAAATAGGCTTGAAGTATTTCAAATCAACTCATAATAAATAGGCACTTTAGCGTTGATTTAAATTTTAGAGATAAAATTGTCTTGAGCCGGGTGGGCTCAAGGCAATTATGTATAATGTACTTTCTGTTTTTATATTTGCAGCATTTACCAATATTTTGTAGCATTTACCAATCACAAACTGCTAGTTCAAAATTTTCATTTTACTCTCTTTCCTGCTTTAAACTTATTTTATTATTTGTACAATTATTTTTATCATTTATTGAATACATATTACAAAGTAGAAAATTGCATTTTGAAAAAGTTGTAACCACTATTACAACTGTTACTCCTATGCACACACAAAACCCTGTTACTTGTGCACAGGATTATTGCTATTGATTGAAACTTTTCCACATATTAAAATATTGAAAAGCTATTTAGTAATATGCAAATATAAAACTGTAAATAACATTTATACCTATCTTAAATATATATATATCTATTTCAATTATTGGAAACGTCTGCATCATTATCAAAAGTCACTGACAAAATACTGTGCAAGTTCATGCCGATAATTTTTTCTTTTTGCAATATTTTGGAGGGGTGTAAACTTTGTAGTGAATAAGAAATTTTTTACCCGCATCGAATTTTTTCCTCCACTTTTCCTCCACTTTTTTTAGTCTTTCTGGTCTTCAGACTGCAGCCACTATAGTTGTTATGTCACAATGACTCGAAATTTACTGGCAGTGGTGGTTTTCAGTATGAGACACAGAATCAATGGCTAATAGCAAGCATGATGAGCTTCAGTCCATATGACTGAAACTGTCATGCAAAATGCTTAATGTTATCAAAATTTAACTTAAAAGATAACAATTAATAGTCAATAAATAGCTATCATAAATTAATCAATTAATGCATATATAAAGCAAATTAACACTAGAATAAAGGGGAAATAAAATACTACCCATTCTGCCAAAGGATATTTTATAAAAGATCTAAAAATGTGCTCAAGATCACTTTTCCTCCATTAACCATTAAAATAATCCATAAAAAAATGAAACACAAAGCTTAATACTAAGGTTCAAGAGTACCCTCCATTAAAAATGAAACACTGGTGCATCATAAACAAGTTGTTTTTACGAATTTTTGCAGCCAACAATCCTTGACAATCTAATGAACTTCAACCAAATAGTAATACGATATCTACTTGTCTAAAGCTATAAAATAAAATTTAGGTATAAAATAAGATATTTGTAATAAGTTCTTGGTTATACAAGAACTCCTGAAAATGTTAAAAAAAAACTGAATATAAAAATATTAAGTATATATGTACATTATACATATTTTGAAAGAAATATTTTTAAAGACCACTGAAATGGAGGGGAAATCTATACATTGAAAGGCATTCTGGATTGATATTTTCACTGGTCCTCACTTCCAAACTTTCTTTACAGATCCAGACCTGGCCTAGACTGAAAGTTTCTATCTATCTCCTAATAGCTATCTATCTCTTACCCACATCTGAGCCCTTTGAGTCTTTCATGCACCCAATTTCAATGAACAGTTTAACTCTAGTAGTTATATTGTATATTCAGCAATATAACACATTTTTAATTCATTTATGTACCTTTATGCTTGTTGTTTGTAATTCTGTGATTGTGCGATCACGCAGGCAATTTACCATCCTCCAAGTAGAGTTGAAATAGCAATTAAGCTTCTTGGCAAATTCAGCACTGTTGTTATAAATAAAAGTTGGATCCACAATTGTTGCCCAATCAGCAACTGCTGCTCCGCTTTGGGCTATAACTCTTCTAATTTTGGCTAAAAAGAAAATACATTACTATTGAGTTGCTAAAATAGTTTTAAAATGCATACATGAAAAACTACACACACACACACAGGCCTGGATCTAGAAAAAAATAAAGGAGGAGGCCTATGAGCATGAAATAAATAAAAGAGGGGTCAGCATAACATTCCCCCATTTTAGAAGTCTTAAATAATTTCTTGAAATATACATAACTGAAATATACATAGTTTGCCATCTCCCTAGATCCAGCCCTGTGCATACAGCATTTTTTGTTAAACACACATATTAAGGAAAAAACTGCTCCCTACCAATAAAGTTGCTTCATTATAAAGGAGTGGAAACAGGGCTGTGTGAAATTTGAATCTTGAAAAATTTCACACAAGTTGCAACAATGAAATACCTACTTTGTTTGCAGCCTGGAAATATTCCTTAAAGAATTTCACAATAGCCATATTTAATCTGCTATATACTTAAAAAATGCCACCAATAAACCTTACCTACTGACAATTATGCATATGAAGATGTTATATCGACTTTAAGATAATTTTCATGGTTGTATCTTATTACATCATGAGTTATGTCAATCATAACTTTTTTCTTCACAATAACTTCTAGTTTCATCCTCCTTTTTTACATTCAAGAAAAAGAAGTACTTTTAAGTGCAATCCAAAATTATGATTGTAGTCGAATTTTTATCATGTGAGATGGGAAAACCATTTAAGAGTAATTGATATATTATAAATTTTTCTTGAATAAAGAATTCAAGAAGAACTTTCCTATGGATAGCACAGTGCTCAATTATATATGTAAATGTAGTTGACACTACTTAATTTTGAAATTATTATTATACATTTGAACTCTTTCGTAGTCCATGGTCTTAGAATTAATTCTTTGAAACAACTAATTTGGAAAAACTGCAATTTATTACTTTTACCAAAATGTATACTTTGGCACTGTAGAGCTCCTACTAGTTCTCACATTCAGTTGAGTCACATTTAGTTCACAAACTTTCAATTACTGAAATCATATTACTTGAAATACTTCTTATAGAGTTGTAAGAGTTCTTTACCATTGGAAATATAATAACAACTTTGCTTACATATCATAAAATAAAATGATTCTGTGTTTTGTACATTTTGTTTCTGCAGAAGTTTCAGCGATTTTGGTACAGCATCTTTTATAGTTTAGAAATATGCATTAAATCTTCCCAAGACATCAACACTTTACTGCATGTCAAATTTCTGCAGATCAGGAGCATAGGCACTGGTCAGCATCACAAGCACAACAAATAAGTTTATTTTAAAATATAAATAGAAATTCCCATTAGAAAAATTTTCCCCTTTTTAATCCACACTATTCATTATGCAGTTAGCCATCTACCAAATTCTTAATTCTATTAAGCACAATAATGTAAATAACTTTATCTGGCACAAAAAGTAGACTAATTTCCCTTATAATTATCAGAAGAACAGCGATCACCTTTTTTTAAAAAAAAAATAGGGATAATAACAACTCTCGTAAAATCTTTAAGTCCAATACCTTCATCATAAAAAATATTCAATATTTCAATCCCCATATGACAACAACAACATCCCCAGCTCCAAGCATTTCAACAGTAATTTCTCTTGCTACACACAAACACTTACCAAGAAACATAAATATATTGCCTTAGTAGTAATGTTTACTATAAGCTACACCAGGTAATGGTGTAGCTTATAGCAAACATTACTAATAACACCTTTAAATATATTAAACACTAAAGTTAATTACCTATTTTAAAATATGAAGATCATATCATATGATTATGTATTCTATAGATCCCATATATTTACCTTTTTGGAGTTTTCTAAGTTTTTGTATTTTATTTATAAGTGTATTTACATTTATAGCATCCTTTTTGGAGTTTTCTAAGTTTTTGTATTTTATTTACAAGTGTATTTACATTTAGAGCATAACCATGCAATAGTTATTGCATGGAGAAAAAAATTTAAATGATCAATTTCATGACTACTATTTGCTTATTCGTTCTAATAATATTGTTCTTTTTGGGAGGGTTAGTGGTTATTTTAAACGAAATTAATATTTAAATTAAGTGACCTTTATCAAGAACAATAACAAACTTTTAATTGTTTTTATTTTATTGCTCAGAATTAAATTAATGCTCCTTCCTTTAATATATAAAACATGGTCTATTGTTGTTTGACATCATTATAGACATCTAAAGTGAATAATACTTACATCTAAAGTGAATAATACTTAAAGATTCCATAATTCTAAAGGGAGATGCAGCAATAAATTTACTATTCTTAATTTATTTCACTATATTCAAAGTATCACACATATTTGAATATTCAATATACATAAGTTTCTAGTTCTTGCCTTGCTCCATCAATTATGTCAACAGTTATTTTAGCCAAACTTCTCACTCCATTTACAGAGAAAACAGAAAAATAAAATAATCCTTGATCAAGTACAACCACAAAAATCTTCATGATAGATATTGGTAAATAGCAACTATTTTAGTAAATTAACCATAACCTTAATTTTGTAAGGACTTCAAGTGTATTAGAAGATGAAGACCATGAAAGAGCAGATAAAAGTGAAAAGCAAATAAAAATAAATAAAAATAAATACCCCCTCAAGCAGCTGCTTGTCACAGAGGTCTGACAGGAGCAATTCTATTAAAATCAGTTCTTATTTCTCATAATGAATAAGGGGAAAAACTGTGTAAGGTTAATTTCTTTGTATCCAAGCTTTTGTCTGCTGTTTTGGAGAAAAAATTAAGTTTTTTTGTATGCTACAGATTTTTTTTTCATTTTCAACACTAGAATACTCATTTAGTAGTTGTACTTACTACCCAGTCTAATGGACAGCATGTGGAGACCAGCACTTGCAGCTCCAACTCCAGGACCAAATAACGTAATTCGTTGTGGATCACCATTAAAAGCATCAATATTGTCAAATACCCATTCAATCGCCATTGCCTGATCAAGAATTCCATAATTTCCAGCTGATGCATTGGTAGCTGTGGCCAAAAAACCTGTAATTTTAAACATATATTTATTCCAATATAAAGAGAAATTGCACAAACACTGTTTATTAAGCACAATTACTTTCTATGAAGATGAAGGATATTAAAACTAAAACCATAGTATCGAATAGATCTTTAAAGCTTTTTAATCTTGTAGAGTGTTGTTTTAGCTTGTAATCTATTTAGATCAAGGTAAAGTGTTCTGCTTAAATGAAACTAAAAAAAAACACACTCCAAGAGACATTAAAAAGTTGGATAAATGATCAAATCAGTAAAAAAACTGATCTTATGCATAAAATACCCAGCAATGAGTTACTGATAAAAACAGCAAGAGTTTAACATTGATTTAAGTGGCAATAGCATGCATAAGTTTCAAAAGAAATTAGTTGAAAACTAAGTATGCAGTCAGGGAAACTAGTCTAATGAACTTTTTAGTTCTTTTCCTTTTTTTCTTCTACTGTTTAGTAAAATTAAATCATTTAAAAGCACTTATGTCAACTATTACTTTGTACTTTCCTTTATCTCCATAATTTTCCTCATGTTTATTTAACCCATTTTTTTTTCTTTTTTTCCCTCCCAATTGTCTATGTCAACTTAGTCTTATTGATTGGGGTAAGTAGATATACTAGAATTTGAATCTGCACAAACACAAAATAAGAAATTGAATATAATATTGTTATCAAGATATACCAAGGGATTTTAGCTGTCATAAATGTTAACAATTTGAAATAATTGTATATATATATATGACAAATATAGTGCTCATCCTTAGAAGTATTCATGAAACCATTTATGACATGAAATGCACTAAATCATTTTTTTTTCTTTTGTTTGCTGTTTTCAAAGTTGTTTTGACGATGTGGCCTTAATTCCACATTTTTAACAGTTGTATTCATGGTTATCTTAGATTTAAAACTTTTAAAATTCAAAAACTTAAATATGAAATTCGCTAACTTATGATTAAAACAATCCTAATATTTTGATCACATTTCATAATCGTCAGAGGCAGCAAAAATTTCAAAAATGTTGATATTTTTTAAAAATCATATCTGTTTTGGATAAGAAGAATTATAACATTTGCTTATTATATCACTGAATTAATTAAAATTGAAGTTGGTAAATAAGTACAAATAGGTTTACATTGTTGAATTTAAAATTAGCTTTCAAATTTTCGTATAACATCTACATAATACATACATGCATAGTGTCAAAATTTTGCTTGTATATTTTATTGCCAACTTGAAAGTATTATCTTTTATGATATCCAAAGCTTCAACTATAGCAAAATATTTGCATATATTGAATTTATTTAATTCAAGGATTTGTTTTCTAATTAACATACTCAATTCAAATATTAGAGTATTGGTATAGGCTGATAATGTATAAAGAATATAGTCTTCCATGGTCAGGGATGTATAAGTTCTTGATGGAGTTGATGAAATCAAATGATTAACTCATTACATATTTGGTTTTTGCAAATATAGGTGATAATTCTTCAAATAATTTTTCTTTCAAGTTGGTAAATTGGAAATTTTTGTTTGGTCTTTATGCAGTTATATTTCATTATATTTCCTATGTAATTACCAGTGTTTGGATTCCTTGCTGATGTCATAATGAGAAACTTTGAAAACAAAATAGGTGATAATTGAATGCTAAAACCTTTGCTGTGGAAAAGATACACTGATGATATATTCTTCGTATGGGAATATTCTGAGAAAACATTAAATGATTTCATATCTGAACTCAACAATCTATACTCAACAATCAAATTTATCTTAGAAACTGAAAAAAAAAAAATATATATATAAAGAATTCCTTGATATCCTTCTTCAACAATGTAATAATAAACTCATAACATCAATATACAGAAAACCTATTTTTAAAAGCAACCTAATACCCTAAAAATTCATCTCATCAATGACAATATCTGTCTTCAAGTTTAAATATTTTATTTTACAAATTATGCAACACATTATCATCTACATAAAGTAATATAATCACTACAAAATAATATATTCGCTAGGAAAAAATGCTGGTTATCCATTTAATTTCATTAAAGAAAATTGCAATTCTACTACTACAGACAGAAGTAATCATCAGACCACCATTAAAAAAATTGAGAACATTTGTCAATATACTGTTTTTATAATATACCTACCTGCTCTAAATAATACCATTAAAAGCATTGTAAAAGCCAACAACTACAAAATACCTATTAAATTTCCATCAACTTGTCAAGATCAATTGTAAAAGATAGAGACAACTACAACCCAACATGAAATGCCTCCTTAATCCCTTTAAAAGAAGAAATTACTACTGATATTAAATCACCACTTGGATATATAAGCATGACTTCAAGAAGCTTAAAAGAAAGAATTAAGGAAAAAATACCAGCAACAGCTTTATCCAACATAATTATCAACAATAATGCAACTCCCATCTTTGAAGAAAGTAGAATCATTGCCAGTCCTGATTCACAATTTAAACTTTCCTACACCAAAAAATTAATTATCTATGTCAATCAAGAATTATGCTGCGATGATTGCATGCCAACTTTACCTATGGCCTAGAAACTGTTATTAAAAAACTACCTCAATCCTGACATTTTGATCATCAACAACAAATACCGCCATTTTTCTCGCAACATACTATGTGTGCAGTTGCCTCTTCATCCACTCAATAATCATACTATCCAAAATCGCAATGCATGCTATCCAAATATCGATATGTCATATATCATACATACTACATTTTTTTCAAATAAACCTTCTAATAACAGAATTTGATGTAGAACTTCCACCATTTTGCTGCCAAAAAATGTATAGTATATTCAAGATCTAGATCTTTTGGTAATATTCAGTAATAAATTATCACAGGAAAAGTCCTGCAGATAAGGAAAACCTGAAAAAATGAGTTAAAAAGAATTATTTGTCCTGACTGGGTTCGAATACCAGTCAGGACAACAAATTTTTTTCAACTCATTTTTTCAAGTGTTCCTTGTCTACAGGACTTTTCCTGTGATAATTTATTACTGAATGGCTTACATAACACTGTGAGCATGAGTAACAAATATTACTATCATCAAATATGCGGCAGCTTGGCTGCTTAACTCCTTACAATAGATGGTGCCATGGATGAATCAAACAGGAAAACTTATATGTCACTTAGTTGGAGAGTTGGTCAGCTCCTCGGTGGTCTAGTGGTTAAGACGTCCAGCATGTTTCTGGGAGACTTGGGTTCAAATCCCAGTCAGGGACAACCAATTTTTTTCAACTCATTTTTTATAGATTTTTTGCATTTGTGCAACATTCAATTTCTACAATGTGATTTTAACCAGTCTCATTCCTACAATGTGTGTAATCCAACTAGGATGTTAAATGTTCAGCATTTTCCACCATTATTCAAGTTTGTATATCAAGGATGTGTGATTTACCAATCTGTTTTTCAGAACTATAAGTGCATCTCTACATGATCGTTTGGACTACTGCCAAATATTTTTATCTTAGCTGACTTTATTTCACAAACAAAAAAATTAATCTACATTGTATAAATATTTTTATCAGAGTTTTAAGGTAAAAGCACCTTAAAACTCTAATAAAAATATTTATACAATGTAGATTAATTTTTACATCTTTACTATTTACATCATTATATATTACATCTTTATTGTATACATTATTATATTATTATTTACATCATTATTAACATCTTTATTGTATGTACACTGAGAATTTCAACTCTTTTCCTAATTTTTCTTATTTTAATTGAATATTATATAATAATAATATTATTACTCATTACAAAAGCCATCTCCCCCAGCATCTAATATCTTATGCTATTTGTAGTCAGTATAATTTCATGTGTGTTCTTTCTGTGAGGTCTAACTCTTGTCAGGAAATTGTAACCTAACTGGTGGTTTGAGATCACAACACGACTTCAAATTAAGTATTTATTTACATTTATTTACACATATATACAATAATAGGGTGACCAATACTATGGTCTTACATCCGACATGGTTGCCTATCCCAGCAAACCGAATTAGCATATACTGGCCTATATGGGGGACACAGCCTCGGTGATTAAAACAAAGGATATCTCATAGCAGTTCCTGATGTGACTGCTGTAGCTGAGTACCTTTATATCAAAATTGCAGTAGAAATTTAAATATTAAACATTTTGATATTACATCAACATAAAATTTATTAACAATATGAACAAAATCTCAGGCTTTTATTTTTATTTAAGGATGATCATTTGTACAAAGTGATAAGGCATTTTGAAACTGAAACTAGAGGTCGATTGATAAGCTTGTGTTAAAATTACCAAAAAAAAATTTATTAAAAATTAGTCACTTGGTAAAAAAATATTTTAATAATAATATAAAAAAGTAAAACAATTTTAAAAGTGCAAATATAAAAAAATAATGAAATATTAACATATGTTCTTGAAATATGTGAATTACACTTACTCTGAAATACATAAATTACATTATATGTGATTACATTATATATGGCACTGTGGTGAAGCGCCATCTAAATGCTACCCATTTCAGATGTTAATGCATGCCAAATTGTTTCTGACAAACATCAATGTTAACAATATGCTGGAATTGTAGAACTGTTATTCCAGAACTATTTTTCATATATGATATTATTGTCCTCAATTTTTATTCATAATGTCTTTTTGAATGTTTGCAATATGTCTTGTTATACTATCCTTTAGATCCACATAGCAGTCTGAACCTAAAATAATTATTTTCATTTTTTTAAACCTTGAAAAATTTTTAAAAATTAAAGGCAAATCTCCTAAAATACTGACTAGAAGTGAATCCATAGTTGCTGGATGATGCAACTCCCAGTAGTAATAAAAAATCAATATCTAATATTTTTTAGGAAGCATTAAATTTTGCAAGATGGAAAACTAGATTAAGGTCACTGAAGCCAAAATTGATCAATAATTTTATTGTAGTTTTAAATGTACAGGTACAGCAGAGTATTATGTAAAATATAGCAGAGGAAATACATAAATTAATGATTTGCTATTTTATGATACTTATGACTCAAGCAGTGAGTGGATTGGGTTGTTTTACCTCTGAGCGGCACTTTTTTGCACACCATGGGCTAAATGGCCAGGCCACAAGGACCCCGAAGGCTCAGAGAAGGTTGGGGGAGGGGACCCACTGG
Source organism: Ryuthela nishihirai (assembly GCA_038380435.1). Taxonomy (NCBI): domain Eukaryota; kingdom Metazoa; phylum Arthropoda; class Arachnida; order Araneae; family Heptathelidae; genus Ryuthela; species Ryuthela nishihirai. Next base: position 18,023,118 of record JAWZYU010000022.1, read on the forward strand.
AACAGCTGTTGGGAGACAGATGGTAGCCTCCTGTCAAGGCCATCCAGTGTGCACAGGGTATGGCTCTCCCACACACGGGGCCACAGCTTAACGTCCCATCTGCAACTAATGCAACTTTGATAGATGGAAAAACAACATCAATAGCTGTGAAACCAAAAATGATCAATAATTTATGCTATCAATTCATGCATTTATTATATTTTTGACAAAATAATATCATCAATATATGGAACAGCAGAGGATAAGTTCAAACATATGTTTCAGCAGTTGATGATATTTACAATGATGCAAGCATGTGAATGCATTTACTATAGGCAAAAAAGAAACAAATTTTATTAAAGTCCTTAGTCAATATTTTCAAGTGGAATCAACAGGTGAAAATTTTATGTTCTAATTTTATATGAAATTTCAATATTTGATTAGTAAAAGTAAAAAAAAAATGCTGATTTCTGTTTGGAAAAGATGACAACTTTATACTATGAAATTACATCATTTCCAGGTCACTAAAATTCAAAAAGTGAAAACAAGATCTTGTCTTCTCAACATTCAATGCAAAAAATATCTCTTAAATTGTGAATTATATAATCACTGTGCAACTACTAGAATATAACAGAAATGTTAAATAAACAAATTCATGCAATGTAAAATCACATGCAATGCACAGCATATCAACTGAACTATGCAGATATGCACAAACATATATTTAAGATAATGGAAAACTGGAATAATATATCCCTCTGGTGAACATAAAATACTCATATTCAAAGAGAATGGAGATTTTCATTTTACACTTTTAATACCCTCTAACAGTGGAATTTTGAACCAGAGGATGATTGGGAAAATGCATTTAGTAATATTTTATTAGTATCTACACTGCAGGAAAAAAAACTGCTACACCTGGAAAAATTAATGCCATTTTATTGAAATGCAGGTAGCCATTAGCATACACTGAGATGTGCAATTGATTACATTATCAAAAACAAATTATGGAAAATAACCACTTTACCTACCCAATAAAGTGGTATAATTAGTATGACGTTGAACTGTCCACACAGCAATGCATTCATGAATATGGTGGGGAAGGCTATCGTACAGCTCTATAATGTCCTCCTGAGGGATAGAACGACAAATAACGTGATCTCACTGTTCCATTTCAGCAACAGTGGTTGGCGCACCTCTTAGGTGTTGCTGGAGCTGTCAGCCCATCATGTCCCAGACATGTTCAATAGGTGAAAGATCTGGCAAGAGTGCTGGCCATGGTAGTACCTGAAAATTTTGCTTGTGTAGATACTGCAGAACTAATGTTTGCTGTATGGAGACGGGCGTTATCTTGCTGGTAAAAGGTTCCGTGCTGCTAAACAAATGGGATAACCACTGGCTGCAAAATGTTGGTAACATATCGCTGGACAGTTAGAGACCCCCTTATGATGACCAGTTCTGACCAAGATGTCCAACTAATGGCACCCTACACCAAGACACCAGGTGCTGGTGCTGTGTGACAATGCCACATGCATTGAGTGGCAATACTTTCCCCTGGATGATAGTGAACATATTGTCTACCGTCATGGTGACCAAGACAAAAACGAGATTCGCAACTAAACATCACAGTACTCCACTCTTGTTCGTTCCAGTTCTGTCTGAGACAAGACCACTGAAGACGTGCTTGCATGTGGGTAGATGTAAGGGGCAACTGCAGTGCCAGATGATACGCTTGCAATAAAAACTGTAAAAGCTTGTTGTTTACCATCTACCTGGTAGGTATTTGATATGATAACTGTTATCAGTCCCTTTGCAGTTGCGTTGTAGTTGTGAATCTGTCACGCAATGCCATGCATTGCAAATGGCAGTCCTGTCACTCCATGGTCATACATTGTCTTCCTGATCCTTGTCAGTGTGTGCTGGATCCTTCTTGAACCCACTGGCGCCATATGTGTACGATGGTGGTGGGATTGCATTTTGTCAGCTTTGGTTGCCTTTATCTGTATTTGACTGCTCCGCACCTGTGACGTCAACTTGCACATGTCCAATTGTTTCGATCATCCTGCAAACCGAAACATTTCCATGCATTTTCATATACTACTGCCTCCCTAAATTTCGTCACATTTGTATAACTTCTTGCAAGTGTCACATTTTTTATTTCCTGTAGTGTATATAAATAAAATAAATAAATAAATACTTCCTGAAGCAGCTTCTTGATACAGAGGTCTGATAGGAGCCTGTCAGTTTAATATGCCATAGTAGAAAGGTCTGTAAGGATGGTGGGACCTCGGTAGAAAAGCAACATACACATCCATGCCTTACCTGGGGCTCGAACCTAGGTGCCCTAGATCAATAACCAAGCATGCTAACACATCGGCCACACACAAATGGAATTTTTCATTATTTCTTTTAAAAAAAGTTGCATTTTTCCATACACCCTGTAAGGAGTGATTTATTGCTGCCAATGTAAAACTCTTACTCATCACATTCTATCATCAAAAGGGGCGGGGGTGGCTCAGTCGGTAGCGTGCCAGGCTCGTAATCTGTAGTTCCCAGGTTCGAGTCCTAGCTGGGTCAGCGCTGAGATTTATCTCCGCAAAATTCCCCGCCCTGCCCACGGTCAGTCGGGGACACCGATGGGCTTGGAAAGGCCGCCGTCCGTCGGATGGGACGTTAAGCCGTGGCCCCGTGTGCGGGAGAGAGCCATACCCTGTGCACGTTAAAGAACACGCTGGATGGCCTTGACAGGAGGCTGTCTGTGGAGGAATCTGTCTCCCAACAGCTGTTCCAGTGGGTCCCCTCCCCCAACCTTCTCTGAGACTTCGGGGTCCTTGTGGCCTGGCCATTTAGCCCATGGTGTGCAAAAAAGTGCCGCTCAGAGGTAAAACAACCCAATCTATCATCAAAATTTCAAATTTCTACCATAAATAGATAATTGGCAATATTCTTCTAAAATTTTGCATTTTTTCAAATATTTCCACTATTAGAGGGCACTATTGAAAGCTATTGAGAGATGTGGGAAATATGAAAAAAACAGGAATTTTTAAATTATCTCTAAAAGCAAAAAAGTTGAATATCTACAGATGGACAGACAGATAGGGAAATGACAAAATGAAAACATAACTCATTCTGAAAAATAAGCTAAAAATATATATTTTCATAAATTTTACATAGAAGAAAAAGAAAAACTACTGGTCTGCTTATGACTTGCTATATTTTACTGTGGCAAATATATTTTAAAAGCTAAATAAATTCACTTCTTTCATAACCTAGATTGAAAAAAATCTACAGATAAATTAATTTAGCTTTGGAAAACTGCTTAAAAGTAATATGAAGTGATGAACATTTACCTAATGGACCAAGTCTGTAGTTGAATGTTACTACTACAACTTCCTGTGATGCTGCCAACATGTGTGCAGGAAAAGAATTTGCATTTCCATGATTCCAATCACCACCATGAATATACACCATAACAGCATATTTATCATGTAATGGAAATGACACCTATAAATAAAAGAAAAACAAAGAGAAACAGATTATACAGATATCTTAAATACCAAATAAAATGCATTCATTTAATGTTATTCACATTCTGCTAAATATTACAAAAATGGCTTTTAACACTGATAAAAATTAATGGCTGAATGGATGAAATAAGCAAAGATGTAAAAATACTTTTTCTTGGATGAATTAACAGAAGATGCCACTGGATTTTCTTTGAGAACAGTTAAAAGATGATTTATCCTCTGTTGCATCACAGTCAGGGATGTATTACTTGTTACACAATAACAAAGATGTATAATAAATTAATACATTCACTACCAGAGGCAACTTAAGATGTCTCATTACACCTGGTATAAAAAAGTATTCTGTTCAATCTTTATAAGCACAGTAGGCACATCATAAATGAACAAATGTATTACATATTTGTTGGTCATGTTCTGTGCATGGAGAATGCCCACCATAAATACCTTTGTGTGAGCAATAATGATAATGGCAACTATAATTTTATTAAGCAAATAATTTTTATCGCATTCAAATTTGAAAATCTGTAGTTTATTGCTAGCACAAAGTTTCCTGTTTATCCTTCTAAATTTCAACTTCAGAAACAAATGGGAAATGGAAATGTTTACTTTTTGCAGCTTTCCGAGCAATTTATAATCACTGCAGCAGCAGAACCCAGAGCCCATTTTCCTTACATCACACATTGTCATGGTCACATGACATCTGCCTTCTCCATAGAGGAGGCTTTGCTCTGAACCAGGCCTGGATCTAGAAAAAATCGTAGAGGGGGGCCAAGAAACACAATCAAGCAGGAAAAGCGTAAAAGGGGGTGGGGCAAAAGACTGGATTACCAATGCATTGTAGCATTTCTCCCTCAGTTTTGCAAGTCTTTAAAAAGTTTCTTGTAAAACAAATGAAATGCTCTGAACCATGAGTCTGTTCCTCTTAGAAAACTGCATACGTTCCAGAAGATAAAATTTGTCTTAGAAATGGGTGTCTGCAGACTTCACCACAAGATCACTCACTTCAAAGATCACTGAAAGAATTAAGTACATTTACTTACAATTTACCTAAAGGGGGGCAGTAGTAGCAACATCAAAGACCAAGTATGGGAAAACATTTAATTTTTCAGTGTGTGGGGGGTCTGTAAGCAATTAGTTTGAAACACTGATAATGCAACAATTGCATCGTGATCGCTTTCAAATTGTAGTCGCATTGCAGTTGCAAATTGCTGTGGTATGTGCCTTTCCTTAGTGATTTCTCTTTTTTTGGGAAGTGATACAAATAATTCTAAAATTAGTAAAATAGGCAAAAAATAATGAAATTAAAAGAAGAAATGAAGTATTAAATCTGGGCCTTGAAATTATACAAATAAAAGTAGATGAAGCCACAAATTAATTCAGATATGGCAATCACAATTATAACAAGGATATTTTATAGCACATCAAATTGAAAATGTAAACATATTTATTACATTTAAACTATATATTTATGTAAGAAACGCAAAAAAAATGACGATTTTCATGTTTTATACTAAGAATGGATGTATCTGTTTCTGGACTGTCATTTCAGAATCTGTTAACATTTGCAATGATAATATTACCCTAAAAGTATTAATACACTGATGGAAATTGAAAAAAGAACACCATTAACAATTGAAGCATAATCTATGAGATTTATTTAGTAGAAACAACTTGTTGAGAAAGGATAGTGATCACACATGTGAAGTGATTCAATATTTATTTTACCTTTTAATAAGTATTACATTTTACAGAAGGAACACTTTAATAAGGTGTTGAACCTCCTCCAGCAGCAATACAAGCTCCCAATCTGGCATGCAATCGGTCGTACAATTGCTGGATATCACACTGGGGGATACCATTCCATGTGCTTTCAACTTGGATGCATAATTCAGTGATGGTCATTGTCTACCATGGTCTGCAGAAGAGTCTGTGATCCAGTCCCAGACATGCTCAATTGGAGACAAGTCCGGAGAGCGTGCTGGTCAAGAGAATTGGTGCACTGCCTGAAGAGCATGTTGAGTTGCCCGTGTGAAGTGTGGGAGGGCGTTATCCTGCTGGAATATCGCATATGAGATTACACTCAAATATGGCAGGACGACCGGTTGTATGATGTGGCTGAGTACATATTGCTATTCAGTATACCCTGTACAAACACCAGACATGTACGAGATAATCGCTCCCCACAACAAGATGCACGGCATGGGTCCTGTGTGATCGGCTTTCATCAATGAAGACCACAGACTGCCATTCTTCCCTCCAATGAAATCGTTCTTGACACCACTGAAAACGTGCTTGACAGTGACAGTGGTAACCATGCCAGCCGCACGCATGCACATAATCCTGCTTCCAAAAGACAATTGTGTATGGTTCTTGTAGACACCCTTGGTATGACAGAGGATCGAATTTGTGATGCTGTAGCTGTACGCTCTGCCACCCTCCTGATACATTGATCCTCTCATGCATCTGTAACTCTGTTGTTGCCCAGAACCACATCTGTGAGTGTGCAAATGCTCTTCTGACCATCGACGCCACCATTGTACCACTGCTACCTCTCATCCAATATGGTGTGCAATTTGATGAAAAAACCAGCCTGCTTCCCAAAGACTCACTATACGATCTTGCTCAAACTCTGCTAACTGAACAAAGGTTGCAAGCCTGTGTCATCCAGGCATGGTAGCTTCTTCAAAGAGCACTGAACAACATGACAAATAACTTCTTTCTTCAAGACCTAGTCCTTAAATATGTGCTGCATACATATTTGCATGTTATTGTCCTCAGTGACGTCATTATTTCATTCAATGACTTTCAATCTTGGATCATGGTTTCTTCTGCTCTTAACTATTAACATATTATAATATGACGCTCCTAAAGGAATTCCTTCTGGGTGTTCTTTTTTCAATTTCTGCCAGTGTAATTTACTTACATATATACATATAAAAGAAATCAGGTTTGTTTTGCTTTTGTAAATAAATATGAATTTCTACACAACTTACAAATGGAGAAAAAACATTCAGGTATAGACAATCTTCGTTAGTTTCCTTCACTCCTTTGTCAATACCATAATACATTGGAGACTGGGGACAAGCAGGCTTGTATTGCACAGCAGAAACAACTCCCCGTGAAGGTGGAAACTGGGGTGGCTGAAATGAAAATTATCAGTTTAATAGCATTCAAGATATTTGCACCTTCCTATTACACATGGAATATTTCCTATAAGAGTTAAAAAAACAGTTAAAGGAAATGGCTGAAATATAGTTAACATACTAAAGAGAAAAAAATTAGTCTTCAGGAACTTATCTGGCAAAGAGGTCTCATGCAATCTGTCATAGGGAATATGTGTAAAGGTGAGATCTAAGCAGTAAAAAATATACATGGCTTCTCTGTCATCAAGAAATTGGCCAATGGGACTATACACAACAATTAAAAAGCAAAAGAAGTTGTTCAGATAATGCACCAGTAACTCTTACACAGTCATATAAATAGTTCAAAATAATTCTTCCCAACCCCTGTAAAAAATTGCAATTATTTTAGCAGTAAGCAACAAATATTAACTACAAAAAAGTTTAATCATTTCTTCTGAATATGGAATTTTGAAGAGAACTTTTTAATAATTTTTCGCCTTTAGCACCCCCTAAGAGAGGCAATTCAAACTAGTAGGAGAATTGGAATATGTAAATAGTAATATTTTATTAGTAGTATACAACCAAGAAATAATTTTATATCTCCTATACCAAAAAAGATGATTTTTCCTACTCACCATTGGAGTAAAAGAGCAACACTGTTGTCAATGAAACCCCTTGACCAATAATACAGTCAATTCCCAAAATTTTAATTTTTTGGCATACACAGAATACTGTTTGCAATATTCATTTAAAATTTTGACATTTTCCAATTTTAAAGCTCTCTTAATGATGGAAATTCAAACTATAGAGAAGTCAGATATCAGCTATTTATTATCGAATCCATTTAGGATTGTTTTTATTTTTTTGCACTGAATATTCAAAAAATGCAAATTGCAACATCTTTTTTTTAACTTTTTTCATTTATATATTTAAAATAAAAAGTTTAACATCTATAATTGGAAAGAATAATGAAGTAAAATATATAATTTTAAATGAGTTACAATTGGAAATTTTTGTCATTTATATACACTATGCTGAAAAAAGTGTCCAGACACTTCCATGTTATGTGAACGGAAAGCCACTTTCAAAGCTCCCTAACATTGAAAATAAACCTTTTACACAAAAAACATTATTGGCAATAAATTGCAGATGTCACTCAAATCTCTAAATAAATTTCTCATAATATTCATTTAATATTTAAAGAATGAATATGAATGCATTTATCTTCAACTTTTGACACTTGTGAAAAAACACTTCAATAGATAAAACACAACTCTTGTAACAATTTGTTCACTAACATAAATTAAATATCTGAAGTTTGTATGATGATTTTTTAAGATTTCATCAATTTGAAGACAATGTGAAAGTGCCATCTGCTGTTAAATGGTCCCGCTGCAATGACTTTTTAAATATTGATCGAAGATTGTTGAAAATTGACACTGTCACATTGCCTCCAAATTGGGGGGGGGGGGGGGGGGGGAGGTTGTCTCTGATGAGATTATTTGGTTTCAGGGGCTTTTTTACAATACGGGTAGGAGGTGCACTGTTTTTGATTTTCACATTTTTCATTGTCTGCGAGGACATTATTTAGTTTCAGGGGCTTTTTTTATAATTCAGTCGGCAGTGCACTGTTTCTGATTTTTATGCTTTTCAGTATGTGTTATCACCGATGAGATTATTTAGTTTTGGGGGCTTTTTTATAATTTTGTCGGAGATGCACTGTTTCCAATTTTCGTGTTTTTTGGTTTGTGCTATCTGCAAGGACATTATTTAGTTTCAGGGTTTTTTTTATAATTTGGTCAGCTGTGCACTGTTTCCAATTTTCATGTTTTTCAGTTCGTATTGTCTGTGAGGACATTATTTAGTTTCAGGAGCTTTTTTATAATTAGGTCGGCTGTGCACTGTTTCCGAATTTTATGCTTTTTGGTATGTGTTATCACTGACGAGATTATTTAGTTTTGGGGGCTTTTTTATAATTTGGTTGGCAGTGCACTGTTTCCGATTTTCGTGTATTTTGATTTGTGCTATCTGTGAGGACATTATTTAGTTTCAGGGGCTTTTTTATAATTCAGATCAGTGGTATACTATTTCCGATTTTCATGCTTTTTGGTATATGTTGTCTCTGATGAGATTATTTAATTTTAAGGGCTTTTTTATAATACCAATCAGTAATGTATTGTTAATGATGTTTTGGTTTTGAGATTTGTGTTCAGTTTCATTAATTCTGGTGATTTATTTATGTTAATTATTGTATGTGTGATTTGATTTATTAGTTTAGTTTGTGGAAATATATTTGTGAAGTATTTTAACTATTGGGAAAAGAGGACACGTTATTTCAGAAAATGTAGTATATGGGATGGCAAATGTGTTGTTGTAGTTTCTTTTTATGAGTTTTTTTACAATTTTATTTCTTTTAGAAATTCATGGTTGTGAAGTATTTTTTTTAGGGGAATCGCATTTTTTTTGTTACATTGCATTCGTTTGTAACGCAAATTGCCGTTACCATGATAACACTGCATTTGACGTAAACTTGAGTTATCATTACCATGGTAACAAAAAAAAAAATCTCTTTTCCAGAAACACCTGTCTGGGTTAGGGTCTAGGGGGTTGTGGTAATCATCGAAAAGGATAGTTTTGTTATGTTGTGAAAAAGAAAATGGCGACCAAGGACTGATTAAATTGAGAATATGTATTCATTGTCTGTATTGACAACCCATTTATACATTAAAACAGCTTACTACAGAAAATTGTTAATAAGGATTGGACAATGGATTATTATTTCGCTGGCTTTCTTAACTGCAGAAAGGAAGTGTCATGTTAAAAAATTCACATTTTTGGACTAGTTGTCTCTGATTATCTTATTCTGATATACTGTTGTCACAAGGCAGCTCTGTTCAACCAAGGATAAATTATTTTGCAATCTATTGAACAGTTACTTTTTACATATAGAAATTAAAACTGACCATATAATAAATTGATATTGCACATTAGATTTAATTTAGTGCCACTCATCGATGCTTTGGCATCCCTGTACAATTCTATAATAAAAGAAAAACATTATTTACCTTAAACCGTAATCCGTTGTCTTTTGTGGGAGGTCTTGCATAAGGAATGCCTAAAAATGTGGTAATGTTTCTATAGACTTTTGGACGATTCTGATTATTACGTGGCTTAGGTCGATCATATTCAGGAACACCAGGGCCATCACACAAATAGAAATATCGGCCTTCCACTGTTCCTAGTCGAGTGGTAACAGTAACAGCTGGAGATCGACTCTTGTCAACAACATCTAAGCAACGTTTATCGCTAATCTCTATATCACTACTTCTGAATGTGGGACCTCTAAAATTTCTGTACCTTTCACTATTATCTAAGAAATCAGAACGAAAATTCTGCGCATAACTAGCTCGCTTAATTCGAGGTGTTTCTTCGTGAGTGTGGCCACTACCAATCATTTGGCAGAAACAAATCATTAATAGAATGCTACTCATAATTATTTCCAAGTTAATTAACTTTCTAAGAAGTCACATCATGATTAGCATTTGGACTCTGCAATCATTTAATCGAATATAAATTTATTAATAGTAAGGATATTTTTTTCCTATTAAAATTTACGGCTTGATGGTTTAATATTAAACAAAAAAGTAAACAATATCAAACTACACCAATCAAACACTTTACACCATTAGGTTTCAAATTTTTATATCACTTCGTTAACGACTCCACGATAACCTATCCTTGGAACAATTACGGTTTCTTTCACCCAATTTTTTTTTGGAACATATACTCGAACGGCTACGCCTGGAACTAATTTAACACGTGATCCTGTCGACAGATTTGGATAAAGACTACTACAATATATATAAGCTCACATTTGTAATTTGTATATTTTCTATTTGTTGTATTAAAATTCATTAATGATATTATTATTTTAGAGTAATCATATTGCTATTTTAAATGTCAGCAATGCATGGCATATTGTGAATATAATTATACTAGAGATAATATGGATTAAATAATGTAATCATTATTATCGTCGTCATCCTCAAGCAGCCATTGGCTATGGAGGTCTAAACAGATTATATAATTTAGTTCTCCAAATACATCTGTCCTGAGCTACATTTGCTGCGTCTCACCACTGCAGACGAATTCTAATAAGATCCTGTTTGACATTGTATACTCACAGCATTATTCTACATCTCCTCCTTTTTTTTGAGGTCTTTAGGCATACTGCTCATAACCCTATTCGCTAATCTATAGTTATATAAAAAAAATAAATAAATACCCCCTCAAGCAGCTGCTTGCCACAGAGGTCTGACAGAAGCCTGTCAGTTTATATGCCAGAGTAGAAGGTCTGAGAGGATGGCAGGACCTCAGCAGAAAAACGACACATACATCCATGCCTTATCCGGGGCTCGAACCCAGGTCCCGTAGATCAGTAGCCAAGCGCGCTAACCACTACATATGGGCAAAATGACCAAACCAACGGAGTCTCTATCTGCATAATATGCTACTCAAAGGAGGTTGCCGACTCCTTTGCCTAGCCTCATCATTATTTATAAAATTGAATCATCTAATGCCCAAGATACTATGTAAGCTTCTAGAATCAAAAGAATCAAGTTTTCTGTTATCCTATTTACAAAGAATCCATATTTCACTACTATAAATAACTCTAGAAAAAACTAAACATTTTAGAGTCTAGTTTAGTTTTTATGCCTATTTCTCCATACTCTCCATAGATTTTTAAATGTCCCAGCAGCAATCCCTATTCATTTGTTTATTTCATGCCGTGGTCGAATGGTTAGCGCGCTTGTCTACTGAGCTTCGAGCCCCGGGTCATTTCAGACCCATGTGCCAATCAACTGCTTGAGGGGATATTTATTATTTTTTTAATACATTTCCAACATCTGTTACATAATAAGTAGATGCAACTTAAACTCTATTTTAAATGGCAATGTTGATTTAGTCAGCTCGAGGTTAGGCAATTTATGCCATTTGGCATAAATTGGAAACACAGCGGACACACCGATAAATCATACTTAAAAGAACGAACTTTAACATTCTAAAATGCAACCCAGCGACGTTTCTGCTAACTAGTATCCTAGCCTGTTTATTCCCGATTGGCTTCACTTTGAGAGCGAGATGCTCCCTCAAGTTCTTCCTACCTCCATGGTTAAAAAACTGTTTTTTGTGATTGAAGTAATATTTCTTCATTGGGTGCAACGTTGATATACGGACTATATATCATGCCTCTTCAGGATTAAAATTTTTGACGAAAGAGGTTATGAACATCATCCTGATCATTTGAAATGTGTTAAATTCGGGTGACTTGTAGATGCACACAGTCTGATCAACGAAATAAAAAACATCTAAAATCTTCCTACTCTGGGCTTGGCCACCAAAGCTCTGGGAGATGCGATGCCTTAATTTGGACGTTGAAGTTTGGCAACACTGCGAAAAAGCTATTTGGCAATTTTCACATATTTGGTACGTTGGGTGATAGGTGGTGTTTCCTAGTAATTGCTTCGATTAGTCTGAAATTTTCAGAATACCAGCAAGACGGATTACTTGTGGGAAAAAATTAATAAGATAAGGAGAAGTAATGTAAGTATGATGGTTTTTTTTTTTTGTAAAACAGTAAGGTTTTTTAAAGAAATCTTTTACTATTTATGTAGAAACTATCATGGCGACTGAACTTCGATCCTTTGTTGGAATGACGTCATAAATGCTGTGCCATTTTGAAAGCCTACGTATTTAATATTTCACTAACTTCCATGCACTAGTAGAAATAATTGTGTTCCGATATATCAGTGGGAAAGCTTTCCCATTTCCATGTTAATTTATTACAGTAGTTAATATAGTTTCCGAATATTCCATACGTTCATCTAATAAAAATGTAGCTCGTTTTTCTCGTGCGTAGTTATGCACTCTCGGTATGGTAATGAAGGGATGTTCTAACCAAACTTAAGAAATTTTATTCTCTTAAAAAGCATCTATTGTAAAAACCGTGTTTAACTTTGTAAGTTAGTATATGAAAACTAATCGCAGAAATTAAATGTTTTTAGATAATTACTCTCTGATCCTTTGTAATCGATTTTAGGATTTGGAAGCACTAAGGAACTGAATATCAGCAGAAGTGCATTTTATGTTATCCAGGTGGAATTTTTTTTTTTGCAGTGTAACAGGAACGGAACTTTTCAATTATTCCCACAACCCTCAGACTCTAATCTAAACAGCAATTTGTATGGAAAAGACTTTTATTACCATGGTAATGAATATTTGGGTTTATGCCGAACGCCAACATACCATTATCATACTAACAATTTGCATTTTAAACAAATGCGTTGTAACAAATAAATCTGCAAATTCAACCCCTTCAAAAAATGCAACTGCTAATTACTAAAAAGTAAAATTGTAAAATAAGGTATAGATACATAAATCACATTAACAAAGCACAATTGCCTTCCTACACACTATAAATTGTCCCAATCCACTCTCATCTTTTCCACATATTTAAAACACTCAATGAATACATTCCAAAAAATTAAATTCCTTAAACAAGTTGCATAAAAAAAAACCAAATGAAGCACTAAAATTAATCTAACTGGAAGAAACGTATTAAAAAACAAGAAAATTGCGAACAGTGTGCCACCAACTAGCGTTATAAGAAATCCCCTATAACTAAATCACAGCAAATATATCTCTAAAACAAAACTGGGCAGTAGTACAGATCACGGGCCTCAGCAGCCATTTTGTTTTTGATGCAAGGTAACAAAATGGCCCTTTTAGTTGATTCCCACAACTCCCGAGACACTAACCCAAATGGGTTTCTAGAAAAAAGATTTTTTTCGTTACCATAGTAACGAAAAACCCGAGTTTACATCAAACGCAACGCACCGTAACCATAGTAACTTAAAATTGCATTTTAAACAAACGTAAAAAAAAATTAAATTACCGCAAAAAAAACTCGGAACCGTCAATTACAGAATGAAAGCTCATAATCCAACAAAAATAAAACGATTGCCTTCCCACATACACTAAATCACTTCCACCATTCCCCCTCCCCTCTTTTCAAAACACAATCCACTGCCGACCGAATTATAAAAACGCCCCAAGACTAAATAACGTCCTCCAAGATAACACAAACCAAAAAACATGAAAATCAGAAACTGTACCGCCGACAGAATTATAAAAAAAGCCCCAACACTAAATAATGTCCTCCAAGACAACACGCAACGGAAAACCATGAAAATCGGAAACAGTGCACCGCCGGCCGAATTATAAAAAAAAGCCCCAAAACTAATGTCCTCCAAGACAACACAAACCAAAAAACATGAAAATTGGAAACAGTACACCGCCGACGGAATTATAAAAAAGCCCCAAAACTAAATAATGTCCTCCAAGACAACACAAACCAAAAAACATGAAAATCGGAAACAGTGCACTGCCGACCGAATTATAAAAAAGCCCCAAAACTAAATAATGTCCTCCAAGACAACACAAACCAAAAAACATGAAAATCGGAAACAGTGCACCGCCGACCGAATTATAAAAAAAAGCCCCAAAACAAAAATCTGACAGAAAAAATACCTTACAGCTCAAATAAATAAAATAAATACCCCCTCAAGCAGCTGCTTGCCACAGAGGTCTGACAGGAGCCTGTCAGTTTATATGCCACAGTAGATCTGAGAGGATGGCAGGACCTCAGCAGAAAAACAACACACACATCCATGCCTAATCTGGGGCTCGAACCCAGGTCCCTTATCAAAACCCAGGTCCCAGGTCAAAATTAATAAATCACTATAATACATTAATAATTACCATACTACACGTGACTACTAAAAAACATTCAATTCACCCCCAAACTATTCTAACGAAATACATGTGTTCTTTACTATCGCCATTTTCAATCCCACACGCAAAAACTTGCATACTCCCCCACTACATGGGCCCCTAAATATCTTTAATAACTAATTATAAACCATATCCTAACCAATTTTCAAAAAAAAAAAGCTAGAACATATTAATTATTCGTATCCTACCTATTACTGAACACCCTCCCCCCCATATTAAATATATAATACGAAGTTACCTCCGAAAAAAACCAAACGTAACTTCACACTCTCGTCAAATCACACACATAACACGTGACTCCACATTACCCACCCAAAAGAAACAAATCAAAGAGCCATAGGCCACCAACAACCAACAGTTACGTTTCTACATCATACTTTACACTTCGACGTCACACGCCACTTGAGCAATGCCATCTATCGGCTGAGGACTGTAATCACTACACTGGCCCATATAACAACCATCATTCCAACCTGCAATATTTATCACAATACTAAATAGAATTTTACCCCCATTAAAATATTACCCAGCATTTTCAGTAATTAAAAATGTAATTAAACTTCTTAATTACAAATAGTAATAAGCAAAATCAAAGGTCTGTGTATAGGTTACGGTCCTCAGTTAACAGGTGGCACTACTCAAATGGTGTGTGACTTGAGTGTAAAGTATGATGTGGCAACGTAACTGTTGGTTGTTGGTGGCCTATGGCTCTTTGATTTTCTTTTGGATGGGTAATGTGAAGACACGTGTCGTATGTATGATTTGACGGGAGTGTGAAGTTTGATTTTTTTTTTTGCCATTTTTGCTTTATAATTCCTTTGGATAACGTGCCTGTACAGTTAGAGGTAAGTGTGCATATATCGTATATTTAATGAGGATTTTTTAGTGATAGCTAGAATAATTAAAATGTTCTTTGGAAAATTCATTAAGATATGGTAAATAATAAGTTATTAAAGATATTTTGGAATTGAAATTATTTAATATTAAAAGGGTTCTTGTTGATAGTGTTAGTGAACTGTTTTGTAATGTTAAGGTCACGTCGTTTGGAAGTGGGAGTTCAGTAGCTTTTTACTACTGTGTGTAGGGAGGAATGTTTTTGTAAGTTATTTGGAGTGAGGGGCATTTGAAGGGGTAGGGAGGAGTGGTTAACCAGATGGAATTATTTTAAATTTTTTTTGCATTTAATATAATGCAGTAGTAGTGTTTTGTGAGTGGAAGAAAATGGGAAAAGATGATTAGTTTAAATTTAAAAATGAGTTTTTATGAGTTGTTAGGGTTTTAGGAGAATAGTTTTTGGTGAAACAGTTTTCACAGAATTCTAATGTAGTGGGGGGTGAGTATGCATGGGGGAAAGAATGTTGGAAGTTTTTTCGTATGGAACTAGAACATGGCGGTAGTAGTGAACACATGTATTTCGTTATCGTAGTTTGGAATGAATTGAGTTTTTAGTAGTTACGTGTAGTATGGTAATTATTAGTGTATTATGGTGATTATTAATTTTGTTATATATTTTGGAGTCTTATAAAGTTATGATTTACTGTGAATATGTGGAAGCATTTGGTGGCTTTTTGATGTAGAAATTATGGGTTGGGTTTTACCTCTGAGTGGCAGTTTTTTGCACACCATGAATGAAATGGCTAGGTCTCAAGGACCCTGAAGTTTCAGAGAAGGTTGTGGGAGGGGACCCACTGGAACAGTTGTTGGGAGACAGATGGTAGCCTTCCGGGAAGGCCATTCAGTATGTCCTTTAACGTGCACAGGGTATAGCTCTCCAACATGGGGCCACGACTTAATGTTCCATCCGACGGACGTCAGCCTTACCAAGCCCATTGGTATCCCCCGCTGACTGGGCCGGGAGTGTTGCGGAGATAAGTGAATGCTGACCCAGTTGGGACTCGAACCTGGGAACTGCAGATTGCAAGCCTGGTGTACTACTGACTGAGCAATCTCTGCTGCAGAAATTATGGGTATTGTAGGTGTGGAAAAACATGGTAGTTTTTGATGGAGTCGGGAAGGTAATAAATAATTTAGGGGAGGGCTATTTGAGCTATAAGAATTTTTATTTTTGTTGTATCTGATGAGATTATTTGGTTTCGGGGGCTTTTTTATAATTCGATCGGAGGTGCACTGTTTCCTATTTTCATGTTTTTCAGTTTGTGTTGCCTGGGAGGACATTATTTAGTTTTGGGGCTTTTTTTATAATGATGGTCAGTGATTCATTGTCGGTGATATCCTTGAGACGTGTTAGATTTCATTAATTCTGGTGTTTATTTAGGCTAATTATTGTATGTGTGACTGGATTGATCAGTTTAGTTTGTGGAAATGTATTTGTGGAGTGTTTTAATTATTGAGAAAAGGGGTATTTCAGGTATTTGTAACATATGGGAAGGCAACTTTAGTGTAGTTTTTTTTTTTTTTTTCATAATTTTTCAAGAATGTGGTTGTGTGGTTGTTTTTAGTGGAATCGCTTTTTTGGAGGGGGGGGGTTGCATTTCTTTCCAACGCAAATTCCCATTACCATGGTAATGGTACTTTGTGTTTGACGTAAACTCTGGTTTTTTCGTTACTATGGTAACGGAAAAAAATCTTTCTAGAAACTCCTGTTTGGGTTAGGGTCTTGGGGTTGTGGGAATCAACTAAAAGGGCTGTTTTGTTACATTGCATCAAAAATGGCGGCTAAGGACCGTGATCTGTACTACTGCTGAATCAAAAACAGACATTCAATTCCACAACTAATTAAATTAATCGCTATTAATATCCAGGCTGTGTTGCAGTATAGGGTCCTCAGTTGCCATGTAGTACTTTTCTCCAGGTAAACCTGTAACGTTGAGTTGTAATACGATATCCATCCCCATGTTCCAATGTATATGACTGATATATGCTGTTTAGCATAGTTCTCTCTAATGAGATTATTAGTGTTCAGGGCTTTTCTTAAGTTGATTCTTTAGCAATGAGTGTTGTTAAGGAAATTTGCTTTTGATATTTATTTTAAGGGCTTTTTTTTAAGTGTGAAACAAAGTTTCATTATTTAGCAATAAGTGTTAATAAAATATTTTGATGAGAATATTAATTCTGGGGCTTTTTTCAAGTGCAGAATGAAGGCTTATTCTTTAACAATAAGATTTGTTAATAAAATATAATTTTGATTAAATTGTTTAATTTTCAGTGGGTTTTAAGTGCAGAAACATGATTTTCTTCTATGTAGTGTTGCCTATTTCTTTTATATATATATATATCCTTTAAATTATATATATATCCTCAATACACATTTCAAGGTATACTCTGAACAAGACACCTACATCCTACTAAACACAAATATATGATTAAAAAGAGTTCTGAGCACTCCTCCCTCTAATGCTCACTCCAAATAAAACAGGTACAACATTCCCCCACACCCATAGCCACAAAACACTACCAAAATCCCACTTTCTAATGACCTGGCCATAACATTAAAAAACAGTTCACTGGCACTTTCAACAACACCCCTAAAATTAATTTCAATTCCTAAATACCTTCAATAATGTATTTGTATAAGTTGAAGAAATTGTTTGAGGTTTTGTATCCACCTGGCTCAAGGCAACCTCTTGATTGTGATCATTCCTGCAAATTATCCAAGAAAGAATAACAAAATATCCAAATTGCATAAAAAAAATATTCCCCAAAGTATGTGAGGTAATTTAATTTACCACGATAACACTATCTTATAAGGTTTTGCCTATGAGCAAGCAACCAAAAGTACTCTATAGTTAACTATATGTTGCCATATCAGCAACTATAGAAACTCGCAGGCAAGTTTAAATATACTTTAAGTTCTTTTGCAATGCAAAAGTGATTGAGTAACAGATGGAAGTTTTAGGATAGTACCACATTAATGTTTGCCATTTTTAAGTTATTTCGCATAAGAGTGAGAACAGGTCATACCACTTGCAAAGTCACTGTTGTTGGCTGGCTCACCTGATGGCTTGACACTTGCACTGTTGAAGTCTAGTTGTTAATTTCACATTGAAGTACAAGTCCATTTTGTTGCTGCTGTTCTTGCAATTTGACACTGACTTGCAGTCATTTCTTAAAGTATCCTTTCATCTACTGGTGCAGTTGTACTGTGTATTAGAAGCCTGCTCAAATGGCTCAGTTTTAAATCATTAAAAAATTTTAAACTGACTGAACTTATCAAACATTTAAACAACTCGAAGGTTAAATCATTAAAAAAAACTGTGGTGATATGCTTTGCATCTCATGAGGCTTCATCTGGCAGTAATAGCTGTTAAGAGTAGTTTGATAAATGAGATAAACTCGACAGTTCAATATCCACCAATAAATTAGCACTTTGATGTCGATTCAAATTTTGGAGGAAAAATTGTCTCGAGCCAGGTGGGATACTATGAACCCACGACCTCCTGATAACATGTCAGGTGCTCTGGACACTGAGCTACTGGCCGCTGATCAAGATCTCCTCTAATGCTATGAACATTCCTCTTATGTCATGTATATGCACTATTCGGCAATTTTAGCCCAAGCGGATTTCTATTTGCCATATAGATGGAAAGCATGTCTTACAAGTATGCCAATGATGATAAATAATGAGATAAACTCGACAGTTCAATATCCAATAATAAATCAGCACTTTGACGTCGATTCAAATTTTAGAGGAAAGGTTGTCTTGAGCTGGGTGGTGTACAGAATCGACGTCAAAGTGCTGATTTATTAGTGGATATTGAACTGTCGAGTTTTTCTCAATATTTATCATCATTGGCATAAATGTAAGACAAGGGCTGATTCATTAGTGGATAAGAGTAGTTTATATATAACTCTGCCCTGGTGGTGCTACTGATTGCTATGGCCAAACTCATTGAATAGGAGGTTTCATGCAGCTGGGAGGGTTGTAACAGCAGTGTTACAGATGTGTTCCTTTCACATATTTATTACAAAGTTTTCCATGTAATTCAACTGAAATTTTGTAGGGGTGCAGCTAATAACGTTAAAACTGAATTAATATCTTTAATACTTAGAGTATTAACTCTTGAGCACCCAGGAAATTTGAAAGAAGGGTAGAGGGTATTAAAGACAGGAGTAGCACTATTTGGACGAGTATATTTCAATTTTTACTTATGTGCATTAAAGATATTCAGTTTTAATTACTGCACTGTGAAGCTTACTGTAATTCTTGCTAATCATGTTATTGGTAAATCTTTTATTTCATTTTTAATTATTGCCCGTGCCAGAGCTGTTACTGGATTTGTTTTTCTATATCTTGTTTATGCTCTGTCAGTCTCTCTTAAATGTTTTATGTTGTAAAAGGACTTGGAGCTTGCTTGTGTTTTTATAATTAACTATAGAGTACTTTAGATGCATTGTAGTATGATCTGTTCTTACTTTCATCCTAAATTATAAGAACTTAAAAATGGCAAAATTGCCAAAAATGTGGGTATACTATCCAAAATCATCCTTCGGTTGCTGAAGCACTTTTGTAAAAGAACTTGAAGTATATTTAAACTCCGAGTTTCTATAGTTGCTGATTTGGCAACAGATGGTTAACTATAGACTACTTTCAGCTGCTTGCTCATAGGCAACACCTTTTATAACAGTGTTATAGTAAATTAACCAATTGTTGAGTTTGAAACCTTGTTAAGTAAAAAAGTATTTGAAGAATAGAACATAAAATACAATAATTTGTAGCTCATTATTTGCGGGCCACGGGTTGACCATGACTGATTTAAGAGAACATTAATCTTAAGTACATAGTGGTACCTAATGTTTGAAATTCCTTTTTAATATCTAGTTTGGAATCAACTATTGTAAATGGTGTAAAAATAAGATCCCAAGAAACCTATAGTATAAAGGAAAAGTGTGTGAAAGTATCCTATTTTGACAGCACCCTATAGGCAGCTTCCTGTGCAAAGCCAGAGCATGAGCATTTGAAACAAACCTTCATTTAAACAGATTCCTTCAGATCTTAGATGTTGAATATATAATGTTTTGAAATTGTCATAAGTTGGCTCTTTTGAGATCAATGAAGAACCCAGTAAAGTTGAATGATTGTCAGAATATTGGCAGAGAGCATTGAAAAGAAATGAAATATAATTGCCCTTTTTTTTCCTTCTGAGAAGGAAGTCAGCAACTCCAACTAAGCTTTTTAGAAGGAAAATAGCACTAGAACAACTATATGTAAAGGTGGAAATTTCAAAAATAAATTCCTTAGGGTAAGAGAAATCACAGCAAAAATGTGCTTTTAGGTTACTGTGGTCAGAACGTTGCAGTCAGGGCTGTTACCGTAGTCAGGGGTGTTATCGTAGTCAGGGGTGTTATCTTAGTAAATTAACCTTAGTTTCTTT
The DNA here is from genome assembly GCA_038380435.1 of Ryuthela nishihirai. NCBI lineage: Eukaryota > Metazoa > Arthropoda > Arachnida > Araneae > Heptathelidae > Ryuthela > Ryuthela nishihirai. The sequence goes on from JAWZYU010000022.1 coordinate 18,043,932, forward strand.
CACACTCCCTTCTTAATCTTTCATAAAGGAAGCTATCAAGCCAAATATTTTGTCATCTAGAAAATCGCACTAAAAGACTATCTTTTAGAGTGAGATCACTGATGCAAAATTAATAGCATGCAGAAGTAAAGACTATTGTTTTTAATTTATAATTAATTAAATTCATATTCTGCATGGAACATTTTTGTTGCATTTTCTGTCAAAAATTGTTGTGTTCAAAAATATTTCTTAGAAGAGCTATAAAGGGTTATATGAGTCAATAATGAAGTCACATATTCTGATGGATACTTGTAGTATAGTGCTGTATCAAAAACTTTTGATCAGTAATTTAGTTGTTTCTAAATGCATCTATACAAAACCGATGAAGAATTTCATAAAACTAGAATTTCAATTAGTTTGTATGCATATTCTGCATAGTCAGTTATTACTGGAAATTTGTCAATGTAAGAAAATGTTACATCTTTGTTATCAGAAGTGAAATTATTACATCACAGTATACAACTGAATATATCAAGCACACAAGTTCAAATGGGGGGACACAATACTGCTTTACATGTAGTCTCCTAATATAAAACTGAAAGAGATGATGAGCAGACTTAACAAATGATTCACTCCAGTCATTTGTATATTAATATAGCATAATATATATTAATATACCGTATAGCATGGAAAAACTTAAAATTGCAAGTAAATTGAAACCTCTGTGAAAAAAAGTGGGATAGCATTTGTGTTAATTTATATTCCTTTAATATTTTTAATCAGAATGTTTTTTTTTTTTATATAATTAAAATAGTGAAAATTTGGGTTTCAGTGTTATAAATTTTGTCCTTTTTCTTCTATATACCCTGTTAACTGATTGCTTTTCTTTCAATTATTGAAGGTTGTGCAAGGCCCGGATAAGGAAAAGAAATTGGGGGAGGCAAATAACTGAAATACAGTTCCATTATCTAAATTTTATTTAAAACTTCAATGCCAGTAACAACTATGATTTTAAATATTACAGAAATAGAATACATTTAACTAATACCGCTTCCCATGAGTAGGAGACTTATTTACGATGGCAGAACTTACTATAGACTCTACATGTATCCAATTATAATATATAAGAATGAAAAATTTATGTGTTTATAAGCAGTAAAATTTAGAAGCTTATCCTTTGAACAATTTGCATAATAAAAAATTCTCTGGAGCAAGGATAGTGTTCAATGAATTGGCTGGGCTGTTTAAAACTTTCATATATCATGAAGGGTAGTCCAAAGTTGATACTGACTGACCTTTGGGGAGGGATGATAAGCCCTTTTGGTATTGGTAGCGGCATTGGGTACTGTCTCCTACAGGTTAGTAAACTCAATGGTTTCAGAATAACTAACACTTATTACAACCACTGTGACATACATAGGTTTCACCTGATGGGCTGCATAAGAATGATTGATTATATATTAATTAATAGCAAATGGGCTAGTTCTGTTAGAAATACCAGGGCATATAGGGGAGCTGAAATTGGATCTGACCATTACTTTGTTAAGTGTTGTGCTAGGGGTTAAAAAATTTACCTTTAATACTGAAGCTCTGAAAGACACAGTTATAGCCAAAGCTTACCATGATAGGTTACTTAGTCATTATAACAGTCATGGTTTACTTACTACTGAAGTTGAGGAAGAATGGGATCATTTTAAACAGGCTTTTTTGGACACTAACAGAACTCTTTTAGGAAAAAAGGAGCAGAGGAGGCAGAATTATTTGAGTGATAAGGCACTTGAGCTTATTTCAGAAAGAAGGAACTGCAGGAATGTCCTTAATCAGTACCCTACTAGTCCTAATAGAAAGCATTACAGAGAGCTTAATAAACGTGTCAAGGATCATTAACTACTGATAAGAGCTAAAGATAACTTTGGCTTGGCTGACAAAGCTGAGGAAACAGGCAGCAGAGAACTGTACCAGATAATGTTTTATGTGGTAGAAAATGGACAGGTATATAGGGATTGAAGGATAAACAAGGTAAGGTTATAGAAGGGGAGTATTCTGTCATGGCTAGGTGGGCTGAGCATTTCAGTGATGTTCTAAACAATGTGGTTAGTTCTACTCCCATTGTTTGTAATGATGATAGATGCATTGGTGGCTTTAATGTTGGCCCTATAACACAATCTGAAGTTATTTTGGCTATTTCTAAACTTAAACTTCATAAATCCCCAGGGGTAGATTAAATTACTATAGAAATGCTTAGAGCTGAGAATATTTCGGTTACCACTTGTATGACTGAAATTTTGAATATCTTATATGATAAAGACATGGTTCCTAAAGTTTTTACCAGAGCTATTATTATCCCCATTTTCAGAAAAGGTGATCGCAGTTCTAGTTATAACTATGGGGTATCAGTCTGCTCTCTGTTCCAGGTAAAGTTCTTTGCATGATTGTACGTAATAGAGTTAAGAATCTGGTTGACAGTCAATTGCGTGATGAGCAATGTGGATTCAGAAGTGGTAGGGGATGTGTGGATCAGATATTTTCACTTAGGCAGATTCTTGAGAAATGTTTAAACTTAGATACCTTTGATTCTAAATGCTTACATAGTATCTTGGGTATTATGTGGTTTAACTTTGTAACTAATGATGAGGTTAGGCAAAGGAGTCAGCAACCTCCTTTAAGCAGCATATTGTGCAGAGAGACTTCGCTGGTTTGGCCATGTTGCCCGTATGGATAATTATAGATTGGTGAATAGGGTTATGAACAGTGTGCCTAGAGGTCTCAGAAGGAGGGGGAGACCTAGGATGCAGTGGGCAGACAATGTCAAACAGGACCTTGTTAGAATTGGTGTGCAGTGGCCTGATGCAGCAGATGTAGCTCAGGACAGATATGCTTGGAGAATGAAGAAAAGTATATTTTGCTTTCTGAGAAGTCCAACATAAGCTCCATAGCTTAGACAGTAATTAGGGGCAATTAAAAAAAAAAAGCATTGTGATAAAACCATCGCAACTGAAAATATAGAAATGGAAGATTGTAATTGTGCACGAATACTTATTTCTATAAACCAGACATACCAGTCGGAGGGGTAGTTAACCTCAAATGATGCTATAATGTTTAGTTCCAGGAATTTGATATAAGTATATTTGGGGACTCTTGAACCACAGATAAGTATGCACTATTATATTCTAGATGACAAATTCTTCCAATTAAAATAAAAAAAATTTGAATCTTGGCCACTTGACAAATTTTGTTGAAAACTGAGTGTTTTAACCTTATGTTTTACGGTCATTCATTATGTGCCAATGATGTCTGATCCTGTTTGGAGAGATTTCGAATTTGATATGCCATGATGTGAAAACTCCTAGAAATCTGATTATCTGCTCTTCATCGTATCAATTGCCATTTCCCAGACCACTTGTGCTCCCTTTCCCACTGAGGGCATATAGAGGAACTTTGGAGAAAATCTGAACATCCATGCCTTACCTGGGGCTTGAACTTGGGTCCCTTCATCAATAAGCCAAGTACACTAATCACTTGGTCACGGGATGGCAAATTAATTCTTTAAAGGCCGTAAATTAAAAAAATGAAAGGACTGTTTAAATTTTGAATATAGAGGGCTTATGATAAAAAAAATTGCACAAACATTGTTAAGTCTGCTCCACTTGGGAAATTTTTTTTCATAAGTATGCAAAAAAATATGATTTCGATATGCCTCTATTGTTGCTAGAAACCAAGGATTCTTCTGATTCCTGTAAAAAGCATGGATGTCTGTAGCCTTTCCGAGTTGTATTTTTAGTTATAGGATCTGAAATTATTGCAATCTGTGTATAATTAGATGCATTTTTAACAGACTGATATGCAGTGGTTAACATAGCAAATTTAATCTTGTGGTTTTGTTTTTTGCATTTTCTGTTTTCAACATTTGTAATACCAGCAGAACAAATATGTATAATACTTAAAATGTGTTTTGAGATTAATATGCTCATGTCTGTCAAATTGCATTTAATATTCTTTGGAAAATGTTTCAGTAAATTTCCATATTACTCTGTTCTTATATAGAGCATTGAAAAAAAAAAATTTTTTTTTTCAGGATAAGAATTTATTTTCATTGGGACTGATATATAGTTAATTGCATACTTGATTATAATGTATAATTATTTCTGAATACAGATCTATATGTACAATAACAATATTTTCCAGATGCCAAGATCACGAAAAAGGCATCATTCAAGGTCATTAAGCAATGATTCACGAAGCAGTGGTGATAGCTATCGAAGAAAACATCCAAAAATACTGCATAGAGATTATAAAAAGTATTCAAGATACTCCAGAAAGTAAGTATTTTAATGCATTTGGTATTAAATACTTTTTTGTTAGAAGTTATTTTATATTGTATAGAGGGTTTGTTGAATATATACGAAGACAATCAAATATAAAGAGAATTTAATGGTAAATTTTTTCTAACGAAGTAGAGAAATGTATACTACTCTTCATTGTAGTCCCTTATTTGGAGATATTTTTTTTTTTCCTTATTTTTTTTATTATATATTATAGATGAAAGTATTTCCTTACCATCTATATGGCATATGGCAGCCGCTTGTGGCGAAAATTGCTGGAACACTTCCTATGTATGATGTAATGTATGTTGAAAAGGTTCATATCATCAATTAGAGGAGATTTTGATTGGCAACCAGTAGCTCAGTGGTCCAGAACACCTTACGTTATCAAGGAGGTCGTGGGTTCTTATCCCACCTGGCTCAAGACAATTTTTCCTATAAAATATAGGTTAATACCAAATAAGTCGAGTTTATTTATTATTTATCAACTGCATCACTTGTAAGGAAATACTTCCATCTATGTGGCATGTGTCAGCCGCTTGTGGCAAAAATTGCTGGAACACTCACTACATATGATTTGAAAAGGTTCATATCCTCAGTTAGAGGAGAACTTGATTGGTGGCCAATAGCTCAGTGGTCCAGAGCACCTGACATGTTATCAAGGAGGTCGTTGGTTCATATCGCACCCTGCTCAAGACAATTTTTCCTCTAAATTTTAAATCGACTTCAAAGTGGTAATTTATAGGTTAATGATAATGGGGTGTTACCTCCATCTAGTTTTCTACATTGGAAATGTTAGTTTTATTTCTGTGACTGCATTAGAAATTAATTCTTGATAAGTGAAGGCATTGCAAAGTAATACGTGGTAAATGGGGTGTTGAGCTTGTAAAGATTGGGAACAACTGATCTGCACTTTTGTTAAGGACTATAACAGTATTCTTCAACTGTGTTTTGGTACTGGACCTTTTATAAAAGCTTGCTCATTCTGTGGACCTCCTCTCCAAAAATTTCTTTGATTAAATAGAATATAAATACAGATAAGCCGTCCCGTGGCCGAGTGGTTAGCACACTTGGCTACTGATCTAATGGACCTGGGTTCGAGCCCCGGATTAGGCATGGATGTGTGTGTGTCATTTTTCTGCTGAGGTCCTGCCATCCTCTCAGATCTCCTACTGTGGCATATAAACTGACAGGCTCCTGTCAGACCTCTGTGGCAAGCAGCTGCTTGAGGGGGTATTTATTTTTTATTAAATACAGATATGCAGCTTTTTACTCCAAAGGGGAAATTAAAAAAGTTCAAAAAGCAACATTTAAAGTTGAAATTTTTGGAAATAGATACTTAAGTTCTAGAAACCTTTAAGTCAATGCAATAAACTATAACAAAAAAATTTAATATTTTAGCAGTAATAATTATATTAAGATGGGGGGGGACTTTGAGTAGAATCTATTCAACTCAGAGTCCACAGATCCTCAACAGAGAAAGACTGTTCTATAATATACACAATGTTTAGGTAGGCATGGATGAATGTCTGTTATTGGTACTTCAATATACTGAATAAATCTGTCAAGAGCTTTATCTCTTATAGTTCTGGTGTCAAAAAAATTGCAAAAAATTAATTTCATCAGTTTTGACATTGCTATAACTAATGTTTTCAATGTAAAATCTTTGCATGTGTGTGTGTGTGTATAAACTTTTGTTTCTTTACTAGGGATGGCTATGATCCTCAACGCAATTACCGGGAGTATAGCCCTGTTAAAGATTCAAGTTACAGTTACCATAATAGGAGGCAGCACAAGCAAAAGCGACGACATAATTACAGTCCATCTTCTGATTCATCAGATAATAGCTTTCACTCTCGCACTACACACCATCATCGGAACCGAAATAAACACCATAGTAATCATCGGTGTCAGCAACAGCAGCAGCACAACCATCGTAAATCTGCTTCACGGGTGAGTTGTTATCTTTGATTTATATGCTGTAGAGTGAAAATATTTGCATGATTTGATTATCATATAGGAAGATAATATGAAACTAAATATACTTAAACCAATTCAACTAAGTGTATTAGTTTCAAAATTATCAGGAAAGTGTATATGAAGAAAGCAGTGATTATTTTTAGTAAGCAATTAGCCAGGAACTAATTACAAAATGAATTAATAGTTCCATATTTCATTTTAGGCATAAAATTAATGAACCATTAAATAAAAAATTAAACAGTTAAAAATGAAAATTGCTCATCATATTGCTGTTCATCACGAAGTTTATTTTTATTGCACATTTGTGTAAAGCTGTAAGATATTTGTGGGAAATGTAATTTGCTGGAGTATTCTGAACCAATTCAATATAAAACTAAGTGATAGTAATCTTTCAGAAATTTTTAATTGCAGATACATTAGTCTGTCAATTCTGAGTAAAATTACTCGATTTCATAAAAAGAAATTGTCAAAGGTGTTTCAAAGAGGTTGATTGTGTACAGATTTCTCAGTACAATAGTGATTAAAGAGCAATAATCATCACATATAATGTAGTTATTCCAATAATTATGGTAATTAGGATATTCAAGTATAATTGCTCTATACTGGTGGTGTGTTATAAGTATCTAAATCAGTTTGTTTTAAAGTTAATTTTTCAAATGAAATTGTTTTGAATAATTTTTTGAAAGCAGTTCTGAAAAAAGGAGCCATGTACATATTGCATAGGTTTTCTAGCTGATTTTAACATTATTTTACTCTCCCCACTTTATTCCTTAACACTTCCTTTTTAGCTCTTTCAATCCTTTAATGCCCAAATCTCAGAAAATGTTAGAGAGGGGTGGGTAATAAAAGAAAGCATTATTTAGACTAGTCCATTTCAAATTTTGGGCCTTTATGGGTTGAAAAAAAACCTTTCACATTCACCGTTTTTTAACTTCATGGGCAGAAAAACTCTGTAGAGATTCAATTTTGTTTTTAGTTATAAAATTTTCTTGGGCTGGATAGGTATTGATGAAATACATTGGGGCCTCAACTTCAGAACATCGTGATATCGCAAAGAAAGTGATGTATTTGCCTGAAACTGACAGGATGAAATCTATGAGGGTAGATGTGCAAATGATAAAAAAGAAGGAATGTGGGAATGCAAGATCTGTGTGTTTATCGCAGATTCATCAGTTCGTACTAGTTCCACCTCGAGTGGTTATACGAGCCTGTAGACCTCTTGGCATTCCATAAATCATTAATGGTGTCCTGAGGTATGATGTTCCAAACAGCATCCAATTGGGCACACAACTGAATGAGTTCAGGTTCATTGCTAGAGGCAGCTGGTGAAGGCAGCGACCATAGAAGAATATCCACACATTGGAGACTGTCCTTCATTGCCCATGCAGTGTGTGAGGCGGCAAATGCTAATTCTTTTTTTTTATGTATGTATTGAGATGTTTTATAACTTAAATAATCTTTGTGAAACTTTCGGGTCATTCCATGTCAAATCAACCAAAATTATGAAAAAAGTTCACCACCCATCACAGATTTCAGTTATCTTTGGCATAAATATTAGTAAACAGAATGTTTAATTGTCCAAAATATTTTGAGTAAAAAATAAATTTTGTTGTAATGATGGCCAGCCTACAACTTGTTTCATTTTTACTTCCATAGATATATTCATGGTTATTGTATATCACTTGGCCACCTTACAACTTTTTGATGTAATTTTTTTAACGTCACATTTGGTTATACACCGAAGAGCCAACACGTTATGACCACCTACCTAACATGATGTTGGTCCTCCATGTACCACCAAAACTGCTCTTACCCGGCGAGACATGGACGATATAAGATTTCTAAAGGTGTCTTGTGGTATCTTTGCCAGCAGATCCTTGAACTCTTGTAAATTATGTGGTTGAGCCACCACAAATCGGATATGCTGTTCCAACACAAACTGCAGATGCTCAATTGGATTGATGTCTGGGGAATTTGGAGGCCAAGGCAATACCTGAAAGACTCTTTGAATGTACTAATAATGACTACCATGAGCACCCCACAAGTCTTGCAGTTTTGGAAATGCTCTCACCCAGTCGTATGGCCATTACAATTTGGCCTTGGTCAAACTCTCTTAAGTCCGTTGCCTTTTCCATATGAAGAACAAGAATAACATTGACTAACAGAGCTCAGTATCAGATGTTATTAAACCATTTCATGATCTTCATTCATGCTGTCGTTTACCTGCAGTTGCTTCAATTTGCATAAAGATGGGCTGGTCGCATGTTTTGCCTCTTCGGTGTACGTTAATATTTTTATTACTATTTTTTCCACCTAAAAACCAATCTTTTATCATTTTCTGATAATGAAGTCTTGGATATGGAAGCAAAAAGGCTTATTATGCAAATCAGGCCTATGGCTGGGAGACAATTTCATCAAGGATATTATAACTCCCTCCCCTCTCCCCAAATTTCTTTTAGAAATTATTACATTGAATAGTTTTAAAGTAATCTTCATTATCTTGCCTATGCCACTCCAAGGATGAGTGAACCTTGTCTCATTGCCGTGATCCACAAAATTGAACACCCAAAGAAAAATATATAATGTTTAGTGAAAAAAAAAAGCCAAGAAAGTATTCATCTCATAACCAGGACAGAAAATCCCAAGAATGTGAGCATCAAGTCACATTGTATAAACACTGCCCATTTTTAAAATGTACCATAGTCAAAAGAATTATAAAAGAAATAAAAGTCATGTTCCAAGTAAATATTAAATTTTTTAAGAAATTTTGATTAATATATAATCTAAATATATTCGAGTTTTCCAAAATTAAGTCTTAATTGCATAGTCAGATATATTTTTTCACTATATCACTGAAAAAGTATTAATAAAATTAATGTGTGGGAAGTCTTTTGCATTAACATTTCTAGTGAAGGGCAATTCAGTTTGTGGCCAATTTTTCTGCTTTGCAATAAGCTGTTAATTGCGCATTGCACCTCTTGAGATATAAATTTCGTAAGTTTTGAAAGCTGCAAGGCTCAGTAACTTGAAAATTGTACATGATTGCCATAAAAGGATGTTTTGTTTCTTTACACGTAATGACTGACTGCAAAGGCTGCATCACAAATAGAGGGAAAAATTACAGAGAGGAATAAGATTATTTATAGAGAGGAAAAATTTACACGTAATGACTGACTGCAAAGGCTGCATCACAAATAGAGGGAAGAGAAAAGCTACCCAAAACTAATATTTTTTTAAAGAAATCTATGCTATAAAATGAATAATTTTATTATGTAAAATACTAACATTAGAATCTGCCATGAAGGTATTTTAGAGAATGAAAAAATACTGCCCAATGAGACAGTAGCTTAGGCTAATACAGTATTATAACTAATGAAAAAATTTAAATTAAATTTAATAATTTAAATTAAAAAAAATTTAGAAAAATTTGACCAGCCAGCAGTTTTTACCACAAGTCAAGAGTAGGGCATATACCAACATGGGTGAAGAAATCTGCTTTTATGTGCATAAAAAAAATAGATCATTGGTGCAGCTGCTTGAGGGGGTATTTTTTTTATTTTTTTAAAAGATACTATACTAGTGTAATATTAATCAGTTAGTAATTAGAGTTGGTGTTTTCACTAGAAATTCTTTGTTGTTCTAATGTTTCCTAGCTTTGAAAGTAACAGACTATACCAGAAAATTTGCTCATTAGTGATGAGTGGGTAAGGGGATTTCCCAATCCTTGGTCTTTTTGTCAGTACGTCTAAAAACGTTTTATTAAATTTTTATCACAATTTTTGCCTTATCAATTTGTGAATGGAGGTACCAGATTTTATTACTTTTTTCTATATTGTCAGATTTAAAGTATTTTTTTTTTCACCATGTTGAGAGTGATCAACTTCAAAATTCCTGACATATGACTTTTTTATATGGACTAAGCATTCCAGTTTTTATAACTGGGAATAGAGGAGAGGATTCAGCAGTCCTCTTCTTTCCTGCCAATTTATCATGTCCAGTTCTTATAAAGGCAGAAGAAAAGTGAAACAGGTGCCCATTACTATTTTTTAATTCCATTGTTATTTTAAATTAATAAATTGAAAATTTGGAACAGTACACAATATTTAGTTATAACATAAATTAGAATATAATCAACTGTAGACTTCTCAATATTGTAAGAGAATCAGTAGTGTTTATTTATAGCATTTGTTTAAAATATATTTGAGGAAGTTTCATCGAGAACTCTTAAATGTTAAGGGCTAGGACTACCAAATTGGTACATTCTCCTCATTTCACAGTGTAAAACAGTACAAATTTGGCATATAGAATGAAAAATGTAGGGGAGAAATGATAAAACAGTTGCCAAGTATAAAAAGTTATATACCAAATGAAAGTTTCTGACTTGAACAGTATCATGGACCTATCTCAAATTATATCCTCCTGTCTTCCCAAAAAAGGTCAAAAATTCCCTGGGGTCAATTGTGGCAAGCTGTAAGTCAAATGAAAACCTGCAGTGTGGGAAGTATCTACACATCATTTTAGAAAGTTTTGAGTTAAAGTCTGAGCAATGCTAGGTAAATCTGTTTTATAAAAAGCTGAAATTTTAAAGCATTTTGGGTGAAAAATATTTCACGGAACACATGCAAATTGCCCATGAAACACTGGAAAATAGGATTAGGCCATTATTTTTTATAAATTTCATTTCTATTTAACTTCTACTGTATGCTACAATTGTCACTCAGATTGAGAGAAAGGCAAAAGATTGGAATCTTTATCTAGACTGGCCAAACATTAAAAAAAATGATATATACACAGTTGTATCAGAATAATATGACCACCTAACTAATAATGGTAATAACCACCCTTGGCCCGGATGACAGCAGCATGGACACAATGAGGCCCTAGAAGGTTGCCAGAGGCACACGTGCCCATTTGAACTCCAACAGAGCATGGAGGTTCCAGAGATGACGTGGTTGTGGGTCTGCACGTCAAACCTGTCGATCCAAATGGTCCCACAAGTGCTCTATGGGATTGAGGTTGGGTATATTATGGGATTGAGGTCGCTGGCCAAGGGAGAACGGAGACATCACTGTCGTGTTCCTGGAACCAGTCATTCACAACTTTAGCGACATGGCAGGGCGACACCATCACCACCAGGGTAAACATCCAGCATGAAGGGATGCATGTGGTCAGCGAGGATGGACAGGTAGCCATTGGCACTCAGGGACCCATCCAGTGGTACCAGCGGTTTCAGGTCATACCAGGAAAACATCCCCCAGACATGCACACTGCCAGCCTGTACTTGACTGACAAGCTTGTCCAGGTGTTGATTCTAGTGTGTCTGACACCATATCGCCATCACCCATCACTTCTGTGGAGTAGAAATCTGGATTCGTTGGAGAAGGCAACCTTTTTCCACTGTCCAATGACGGTAGTCTCATGCGAACTGCAAGCGTTGTTGCAGATGGACCTTGGTTAATATGGGTGCCTTTATGCAGTGCTGACTCCGGAGACCCATGCGTAACAGGCTTCACTCTACTGTTATTGGGGACACGTACCTGGGTGCCCCAATGTTCATTTGAGTGGTCAATTGCTGCACTGTTGCGCGTCAATTGCCCTTTACCAGTCGACAGACGTTCTCCTCTGGGGTTATGTCTGGAGGTACTCGGTGTGCCAGCGGTCCGTTCTTGGTACACCCTTACTACAGTATCTCGCGAACAGCCCACAAAGTGCTGTTTCCGAGATGCTTCCACTTTTGCCGTGGTAGCTGATGATCATTCCTTTTTGAACGTCCCTCAAATCATTACCTCTGCCCATTGTGCTCATGTTATGCACTATGGCTCATCTGTCCTGGCCGGCCGCTTATATATCCATGTGGTCGACCTTGTCATGTGCACTCTGTGACGCGCCTGGGCGGGTACACTGTGATTCTGGGGGTGGTCATATTATTCTGATATGACTGTACATATATGTCTGTAAAACTATATTCAAAAGTTTCATAGTTTCTAAAGTAAGCTTCAATTTTTGTTAAGGTAAGAATCCATTTTGTTTAATGTTCCAGTGTCCAAAACAGAGATGCACTCAGGCGCAAATTTTAATCCTTTACCCAACCTGAACTCTTTGATAATTACTGATGGTTTATAAAATAAAAAATGTATCTGACGTGATTATAAAACATGCAGAAATACACTGCTAAGACCTTTTTTCACTTCTTTGTATTGCAGGATATTATAATTTTAAGTTATTTTAAAAGCAAAATTAAAGTTTCAGTGTTACTTGAAACTAAAAATACTAGAAATAATTCATGATTTGAAAATTATATATAAAGTTGTTATAAACACTAAGGGAGATGTCTCCTTGATGAAATAATCACATATTATGCTTTTTTTGCACTTAATCTACCATTCCTGGTTTTTCTATAGCAGCATTTCCCACAGACATCAGCAATGCAAACTGAAGGTCTGTTCTTTGTCAGTTTGTAGATTTGTCAAAACAGTTATTCCACCGTATCATTTGAACTCGACAAACTTAATGATTTATACCTCAAATAATAGCTTATGGCAAGGTCATAGGCTATAAAAAATTGACCCTCATGCTTTTTGCACCCCCTAAAAAAGGGAAATATGAAAATGATTGTTCCACTATATCTTCGGAATGCGAGGGTCGAATGTAACAAGTGTATCAAATCAAAGCTTGTGACATGAGGAACGTTGTGTAGGCAATAACAATATATTCCCCTCTTGATTCCTTCTCCCTAAAAGAGGGAAAATGTTAGTCATTCTTCTATCTTCAAAATGCAACAGCGTCAAGTTACGAGTTAGGTGTCAAATGAAAGCACATATGAGGTCACCATATACTACTTTGAATTATGCACCCCCATTCTCCCCTCCCCCAAAATGGAACAGAAATTTTGGGGGTCGACCTTTAAGAGTAGTTAATTTAATTTGAGTTAAATCTCAAAGTAATTAAAATTTGTCTCCAAGGTCATAGGTTACCTAAAATACAATTCCAAAAAATGGAAGGAAATTGTGGTTGATATTTATGAGTCTCATATCAAATGAAAGTTTCTGAAGGTAGGTGTTTTAGTGACAAAGGTATTTTTTAAATTTATATTTTTTCTATCTTCCTATATGCACCCTAAAAGTAGAAAACCTAAACTATACTGATGTGCACTCAGTCACTGAATTCGTATTCGCATCAAAGGAAGATAAGGCACTGATTTCCCTACACAAGATTGCCGACTCCCTATCCTTCCTTTGAAGTGAATGCGAATTCAGTGACTGATTGCACCATCAGTATATTTTAGGTTATTTTCTATCTTTTAGGGTGCATATAGGAAGATAAGTATTCATAAATTTCGACAAATTAATCCACAGCTTAATACTGATTAAATATTTAGTAAATCAATGATGAGCTATGGATTCATTTGTCTAAGTACAAGGTACTAGTGATCATTTCAGAAGTGAAGCAGGTTAAGATTTGCTCACTAAAAGAATATCTGTCAACATACTCTTAGAGTGACTGGTCACATTGCACATGCCTGGAATGGCTCTGGAGAATAGCCCTCAAATGCACTCAAAAGACAGTGATTAAGATGAAGGTGTATAGCATAACATCAGCAGTAGAGGAGAGATTGCTCAGCAGCTGGTAGATCAGTAGTCAGAGCACTTGGTGTGATCAGGATGTTGTGCATTCAGATCCCACCTGTCTCAAGACAATTTTACCTCTACACCCATCTTCATCCTGTTACTTGAACATTTTTGTTTTTTCTGTTTGTTACAAGAAGCTAGCTTTTAAACATCGGTGTCTCATTAACAGTGCTAGAAATGTAGAGTACATTCATAGAATTCAGCATCAAATGGCATTTGGTAATATATAGGGTATTTATTTTAAGTTTTTATTCTCAAATCTAAGAGCATCAAAAATGCCGCATTTCTGTTCAGAAATGTCGTAAAAGTTCCATTTAAGAGTGCTTTATATAATGGAATGCCACACTTTTTCCTGTTATATGGGTTTTTATGTGTGGAATTTGTGTGTTTGGGGAGGGGATGTAAATTCACATCAGTCCTGGAGATTTCTCATAGCTTTCAGTCTTTATTTCAGTTAAGAGTAAATAATTTATTTTTCACATGTAATATTACAGATTATAAAACAGAAAATTTTAGCATATTAACTACATAACTTTTTTTAATTCTGTGACCTTCTACTATGGCATGTAAACTGACAGGCTCCTGTCAGTTTTTATAGAAAATTTTTATAGAAAACTTCTAAAGTTTTCTATAAAACTAATCTATTCAAACATTTCCAACTGGTATCTTTATATTGTTTTTTGAAAAGCATTATGGTTTTTTACTATGTTTTCAGAAAAGTAATTGAACTGACTATATTTTGAGTGTAAGACAATTTTGAAATAGTTATTTTACTGATAGAAATGATTAGTTTGGCAAAGTTTTCAATTAGGATTCATTTTCAGCTCGTTTTCAGAAAATAAGCTACTGTTTTTACTTCATTATCTGACCACCTTTAGGTGTTAAATTTTTGTATTTTTAGAGATAAATGCTATTTGTGTTGGAAGCAGGGCTGTGGAGTCTGCATACAAAATCTGATTCCTCAATTTTTTTCCTTTCCTACTCCTCTCCAACTCCTCTTTTTAAATTTGATTCTCTGGTTGGTGCATTTCTACCAGAGCCACTAAAACCACTGATTTGTGCTTGACATAATTTTTCACTATCACCGTCTATCATACACTTGACACACTAAATGTTTCCCAGACCCCCCAATCTTGGTTATTATAAAATATTAAAAATCTGCAGACTTTGTTGGAACTTGAAAGTTTAAAAATTACGAAATTTAGAAGGAATCCAAAATTAGCATTGAAAAATCAAAAGTATTTTCTGAAAAGAAAAAAATTAATGGCATTAGTGTCTGAAATGGAAAACATTGTGTTTATTATATAGGTGGTTTAACCACCATAGCTGGCATTGATGTCACACATAAAAGCATATTTTTTTAAAATTTGTATTGAGGTTGGGCCGAGTGGTTAGCACGCTTGGCTACTGATCTAAGGGACCTGGGTTCGAGCCCCGGATTAGGCATGGGTGTGTGTGTCGTTTTTCTGCTGAGGTCCTGCCATCCTCTCAGATCTCCTACTGTGGCATATAAACTGACAGGCTCCTGTCAGACCTCTGTGGCAAGCAGCTGCTTGAGGGGGAATTTATTTATTTTATTATTTATTGAGGTTGGAGTCGATAAAAGTACCAAATCTGACATCAAAATTGCTTTCAACTCAGACTCCACAGCACTGGTTGGAAGTGTATTGGACAAAGAGTTTACATTGACAGTAGTGACTTGCCCTTTTCTGGGGCAAGCATTTTTTAAGAGATATTCCACGCTTAGAGGAAACTAAAGTTGTATATGCATCAATACAAGGGTGAAATCAAAAGTTCATATTGGGAAGTGCAGAGTTTTTGTTTTGTACATAAATGTGAATATCTACTCTATTTGTTTATTGTTGCACACAAAAAAACTTTTCGACTTACAAAAAATCTAGTTTTTTGTCGTATTTTAAAGTTTCTTTTAAAAAAGATTCATTTACTCTCAGGATTTTGTAAATATTATATGGAATTCTTGAAGGTTGCAAATACATCCTTGCACCACACCCTAGTTGCACTACTACATGAATATAAACTAGGTTCGAGACCCGACTGTCACAGCATTGAGATTTATAACCACTAACCCTCGCCTTGTCCTTGGGTGAAAATGGTGATATGGTTGGGACAAGGCTATAGCCTCTGTACAGTAAAGTCATACCATACATTAACACAAATGGCTTAACAAGAAGTCATCTGTACTGCACAGAGGCTGTGATATGTCTCCTATCCCCTAATCCTTTTTTGAGCCTTTGTGGGTTCTTGTGATCTTACCATTTAGTCCATTGTGCACAAAAAAAGCCACTCAGAGTTAAAACATCCATGGATGTAAACATAAATTTGAAGAATAACATTGACTCTGACAAATATGGAATGCTTGTTTTCCAAGGATTTGGATTCCTGTTTCTGTTTTTAGCGCCTTCTAACAGTGGAAATTTGAAGAAATTGTTGATTGGAAAATTGCAAATAATGCAGAACTGCCAACTGCTCTGAATTTTGGTTTGCAATCCGAAAATCCTCATTGGTCATTGAAAATCCAAATTTTATGTGGCTTGGGACTTAATAGGCAGATGTGTTGGTGTTGCAGCCCGTCAAACACATCACGTGACCCTTCAGGAGCCGGAACATTCCCTCGAGGAGGAATGGCTAAGGATCCCAAAGAAATCTTTGATAACCTAATTTTATCAATGCCACACTTATGTGCTGCTGTGATGGCTTTCAGTTAGAGGTGACATACACCCTACTAGAGGTTCTTGATACATTTTTGCTCATCACTTTTCTGACGGTTTTTTTTTGTTCATCCTTATATTTACAAGTTGATTGTCTTTCATTTAAAGTGCATTAAATTTGCAATTACATTTCATACTGACAATCATGTTTTTTGACTAGTGTAGTTGAGACTTGAACCTGGAAACTTCAGATTAGGAGCTAGCTCTAATGGTGGAAAATTTTGAAAATTACGAACTTTTAAACGAATATTGCAAGCGGTTTATTTATGCTAGAAATTTTTACGGTAGAATGTGTGAAGATCGTGAGGTTTGCATTTGTAATAATAATTTTTACCTTACACCCAGGGTGGTAGGAAACGCAATTATTTTACTTTTTAAGGGAGATTTGAAAAATTTTCTTTAGATAGCTAGCTAGTAACGAAATAAAATTATATTTCAAATCCAGGCACGGATCTAGAAAAACTGGAGGGGGGGGCAAGAGAATGGATTTACGTTACAGTGTAACGTTTTACTTTCGTTTCAGAGTAAAAACTTTCAATGAGCTTTCATGGAAAAATGCTTGAAATATGCACGAGTTTAATAATTTTTGGCCTCCATTACTCTTAGTAGCATTCTTGGGGGGAGGGCATACTCCCCTCTAAATTTGGCCGTGTTCAAATCCTTAGAGGATTTTAATTTATATTGTTAGACAGCACTGAATATGGAAATAGCGAAACTTTTAAGGAATGTTGTAAGCGATTTTTTTTTAATAGAAGTTTCGGCAGTAGAGTGTCAAGAGATAATTATTCCACATGCAGCACATCTGCCCCTTTTCTCAGAGGGGTGCGAGAAAGGCAATTTTTTAAATTTAAGGAAAATATTTTTTTATGTTGTATAAGTATTAATAAAATGCTACTATTTGCATTTTCCCAATCATCGATTAGTTCGAATTAAAACTTTTTGAAGAGTGCAAAAGTGGAGGCGATATGTTTGCCTAGTGACATAAATTCGGTCATGGCTACGGGGCGAAATCGATACGAAAAGCCAAAATTCCAGTATCATATTTTGAAAATACGTTGAATATGTTTGGGGAGGGGTGATTTGATTTTTTTTTTTTTCAAAAGATTAAACATGGCAATATGCAGATATTGAAAAAAATAGCTTATAAAAAATTAGTGGTACGTTTTGCACCAATGCTTAAATAGTTGCTAAATGTGTCAAATGACATAAAACTAAAATAGTTTTTGAAACGTATACATGAGGAGCGCTGAGTACTCCCGAAAAAAAAATAAAAAAAATAAATACCCCCTCAAGCAAACCTCCCCTTAATACACCATTGCTCATTGCACTCAGAGGAAGGCTCATAGCGTGAATTTGGAAATGGATTCTCGTCTTGTTCTTGCGAAATTGTTCAACACTTCATACAGTTCATGGTTGTTGTTTTTTAACTTAAAAGACAAATCTGTTTACAGTTTCGCATGAAATGAAGTTTAAAATATGATTTGGAATGATTTCAAAATTATTTTTAAAAAATTCAAAGGTTTCAAATCTCATTAAAAGAGATTTAAATCTTTTATTCAACAGATTTCTTCCATAAAATGCTTATTTTAGCAGTTACGGAGCTTCAAACGGGACTGCACTGACATTATCTAATTGTTTTTTTAGCAGTCTACTTTTTTACGCACATGTTGCTGAAATAGAAAAACATGCTTCACTTTGAAATGGGAAAATGACCTTGGATGTTGGCGTTGGTGCTTTATATACTATTTTGAGTCGTACCGCTGGAATTTCTCACGGGGCAACAAGCCAGAGAGAGAGAGAAAAAAAGCCCGTGTTGACGTAGATACGCATCATACATGTATACCTTTGCATGCTCTTTCGTAGCTTATTCAACATAGACGGCCAAATTCTGATCTCCTATATGTCAGTTAAGTAGATGTGATAGTTGCGGAATTGTCTGCCAGCGGATGAAAGTTTTCGCAGTGCATGGTGACCATGTTGGATGGATGTGGCGTGTGTTTGCTTGTTTCCTACAATGTCATGATACGTTCTTGTTCTCGGCTAGTCCATATGCTTTCGAGTCGACTCAAAGCGAACGACAGTGAAGAGATGCCCATCAACAGTGTAAATTCTCTTCTGTGTGTTCTACAAGGGGTTTGTTTTTTGGTGTATTTAGACCTAAACCAAGCTTAATTACGAAGGCTTTGATATCATAAATTCTATATTTTCTCCAAAATCAGGATACAGATTAAAGAAGAACGTCATGATAAAAGTTTCGAATAATTTTTAATACCTAAATTCATAAAGCATTAAAATGTAGTCAGCATCTTGAAGTTTCGCGGTTTTGTATTTTATGTTGCGTAATTATTGACACTTCTGTTTTCGGTAGTATTATTATTGTCTTATCCCAAAAACAAAGCCTGTATCTTTTATGTATAAATTAAGGATTGTTTGAATATTTTAGGAAACAGTCGAGCGAGCAACGTACACTGTATTGCAATTTGCAAAAGGCTTTTGACTTGAAAAGATAATGTAAAAACTTGTTAGAAGAAATGCGTTAAAATTACTTAACTGATTCATCCTATTAAAAAAATAGCCCTATTATTAGTTTTTGGGAGAATCTTTTGTATGCTAATATCTTCATTGTTTTCATTAACTGCTTTAACGTAGTTTTATAGTGATGATATATTTGCGTTATTCATCGTTTAACGTTAGATGTGCTATTTTTAGGATTTTGATTACCATTAATAGTTTACTAGAAAATTATATTGGTCGTTTTAACATAAACTATAAAAAAAAAGTACGTTCATTTCAGAATTTAAATTTTATAGAGTAAGTTATATGGTAACGTCGGCTTAACACGCTTCTCTGGTCGACAGTCACGATAAGTCTTTATGACGTATTTTAGTGACATTTGTTCCCCTTTAGAGGGGAAGGTTTGAGTGGTCAACCCTTTACCTAACTTTAATATGGAGAACTATCTTACCGCCACCGACATTGGGGCGGGGGTGGCTCAGTCGTTAGTGCGCCAGGCTCCTAATCTGCAGTTCCCAGGTTCAAGTCCCAGCTGGGTCAGCGTTGAGATTTATCTCTGCAAAATTCCCCGTCCTGCCCATGGTCAGTAGGGGATACCGATGGGCTTGGAAAGGCCGTCGTTCGTCGGATTGGACGTTAAGTCCCGTGTGCGGAAGAGTTACACCTTGCGCATGTTAAAGAACACGCTGGATGGCCTTGACGGGAGGTTATCATCTGTCTCCCAACAGCTGTTCCAGTGGGTCCCCTCCCCCAACTTTCCCTGAGCCTTCAGGGTCCTTGTAACCTGGTCATTTAGCCCATTGTGTGCAAAAAAAAGTGCCGCTCAGAGGTAAAACAACCCAACCAAGTCCCCGGCATTGTTTGGGAGGGGATGCGGTAAAATCTGTTCTTTGTTTTTAAATTATGATAGAGAGAAGGCGTGTTGGCTTCACGATGGTAGCATTTGCCCTCTTTAGGTATAGGCTTTTGTTTAGATAAGTGAATTCAAAACATCCGAAATTTGTAATAATTATTTTTCTGCTTGATTTGATTTTGCGCGAATGCGGAAAATGCGAATTTTCGAGTAAATACGTTAAATTTAGCACGAAGTTTTTTATATGTAAAGTTTTAATATTTGCACACGATGCTAATGAAAAGTATTTTTAGGTTGACTTTACTAAATAACAGCCCAGTTGTTGCTTCTGTCAACAATGATCAGACGGAGAGACAGCAGAATCTAACGGAGACTTATCTTTAGACACAGGCAAATTTAATTTGGGAAACGCATGATGATTGCCTCTCTGTCAAAAGCAATAAATCACTGTGCTGTGCGTGGAGAAACGGAACATCAGGAAATAGCAGACATACTAAAGATTGTATGGCTGCAGTGTCAGTGTTTTTAAAAAAAAACAATATCAAGTTTCTATCGGTACCGCTTATTTTTTTTCAGAAAAAAAAAACAAGTTGATGTTTTCACTTAGGTTGAATGTCTACAGACGGACAATTTTTTTAATTCTTCTTGGGTTGGATAATTGTTGAAGTATTATTATTCCCATTTGGAAATCGTTCTTATTTTCCAAATCTCCTAATAGCGTCCCACTAATGGTGGAAAAGGTTGAAAATGGCAAAACTGAACCAATATTTCAGACGATCTTTTTGTGTAATTTGATCAGCAATATACTGATAGTAATGATTTGCTCCCTTACCCATGGGGAGGGAGGGGAAGCACATAACCGTTTTAAAAGTTATGAGGAAAAAAATTCCTTTTGAGTTGCTGATGAAATATTAGTTTCTAATTTTTCAAATCATTCAGAATGTTTTAATTTTCACCTTTAATGGGTGCTAAATGTGAAAATATGCAAAACTGGAAACTCAGAATTCCATCAAAATGTTTAGCAAAAATTGATCGTTTATAAAGTTTATTATGAAATTTTAGTGATAGTGTGATCAAGGGGTGTACATTGATCCCCCCTTTTCCCTGGGGGTGAATAAACGTTTCCCCCCCCCCCCTATTTCAAGGCAAAATTTCAACGAATATTGCAAGCGATGTAATTATGTTAGAAATTTGGTGGGTTTTAATGTGAAGGTCATTGACAATGATTTTTTTTTACCCCTCTCCCACCATGGGGGGAGAGGGGAATGCATTATTTTTGTTTTTAGAGGTAAAAGTTTTTGGTTGGATGGGTATAAATAAATTATTACAATTCACATTATTTTAATCTCTCAAAAGTTTTAATTGTGCTCTCTGGTGGGAAATTTTGAGCTAGAAATTGGATATTTTAATGGTGCGGTGCAATGATCAAGGGGTTTTACATCAACAGCAACGGTTTGCTTTCAGAGATTAATGAAAAAATTCTTTTAGTTGAATAGGTAGTAACGAATTACGATGATAGTTTTTGAATTCTTCAAAAAGCTATAATTTGCATCATTAGAGGGATCTGAATGTTGGAAATGATATATTTTTGGTAGAAATCATGGTGATAGTAATGCGTTGATCTAGAACAGATACCCAGATAACTCACTAGCAGTGTAATTTACATCAATATGTGTTTTAGTTTCTATTGATTAAAATTCAATTAGTTGCTCATTGTCTTTTAAAAGTTAACAAGTTTTAAAATTTCCAATAATAATTTGGTGTAGTAATAAATTATTTTATGTGCACTGACTGATTTGTCCCCTTAACTCTGGGGCGGGGGTGGCTCAGTCGGTAGCACGCCTGGTTTGTAATCTGTAGTTCCCAGATTCAAGTCTTAGTTGGGTCAGCATTGAGATTTATCTCCGCAAAATTCCCCGCTCTGCCCACGGTCAGTAGGGGACACCGATGGGCTTGGAAAGGCCGCTGTCCATCGGATCGGACGTTAAGCTGTGGCCCCGTGTGTGGGAGAGCCATACCCTGTGCACGTTAAAGAACACTCTGGATGGCCTTGACGGGAGGCTACCATCTGTCTCTCAACAGCTGTTCCAGTGGGTCCCCCCCTTCCCCAACCTTCTCTGAGCCTTCAGGGTCCATGTGGCCTGGACATTTAGCCCATGGTGTGCAAAAAAGTGCCGCTCAGAGGTAAAACAACCCACCAACCCCTTAACTCTAGGGGATGAAAAAACACAACTTTCTCATTTTAAGGAATAAATGATAATTTATTTTCTCAATGTATAGTGCTAATATATTATTTTCCTTTTCCAATCACCCATTAATATAAGTTACTACTATTAAAGGGAGCAAAATTCGGGAAATGAAACTCTTGAAAATGGGTATCCCATATTCACCAAAGGCAATGGGTTATTCTTCTAGTTCTTTATTGTTGTCTCTTGATAAAAAAGGAAAAAAAATAGCAAACATGTTAGTTTAAAATTTTTATTATGTGTTATGACTTATAGTTGGGGTAAAAATAGAGGGGCCCTTGATGTATGTTTATGTTGGGCCTACATCCTCTAGTTATGCTACTGGCTGTGGAGTAATTAAAAATTGCATTCCAATATATACCCTAGAAATAAAAAAAGTTGTTAGTATGGAGCAAAAAGAATTGAAATCACTGCTAATTTACATGTTAGCCGTAAAGTTGCTGAGTGTATTACAGAGCATCTTTTTGGTGGGGAATTGCCATTACAATTGTAGGCACTCTTTAATCCATAAATATTTTTTAGTGTGGCAAGTCATTTTAACCTATTTTCGTGTGTCAGTGTCATACTTTTTTCTTTCTTCAAAACGCCATTCCAGAATATCTTTCACAACCAGGAGCAATAAGATTAGAAGGTATTAAGATAAAAAAAAATATCTCCAATTATTTCTCACCTCCTTAAAGAGATCAGTTTGTATTTTTTTTTTCTTTGTCACCCAACTGCATAATGAGTTATATTAAAAATTTGCCTCCATCTTTATCCTTCTCTCAATAAGAAGTTTGTGAAGGATTACCCCATTATATCATCACTAATCATGAAACCTATATCTAAATATGTTCTGCATCAATTGAAATTTTGGGTTCAGGGATAGCTTAGAATTATATTAATATTACTCCATCCAAAGATTGATTTTTAATGACAGTGCCTCCTGCAAAGTTGTCTTTAAAAATTAATAAATTCTTTGTGCTTTAAAAATGAAACAATATTGCCAATAATTAAATCACTTGTTTTAATATCAAACGAAGAAAAATGCCAAGTTTCTTTTACCCATCAAAAAAAAATTCTATTTTCATTTCTATGAAATTTCAGTGAGTGATTTGATCATTGGCAAATTTAATTCTGTTTTTATTTTTAGGGTACATATTAGATTTTAATAAAAAAAAATTCCATTCTATCTTCCTATTTTTGTGCATACCATTTGTAGGTTTTGTATTTTGTAGATTTTTAGAGCTTATTGCACCAAGTTTTCCTGAAGCTAATTAGTTTGACTTCAGGATTGTTATAGGCTATAAGGAAAGTTGCTCCTTAATCTCCCCCTCCCTTCAAATAAAAGTTGGCCTGGGAAGTCATTTATAGTCTGCAGATAAGCTAGTTACTTTGTAGGTCCAATCACAAATTTAAAAAAAAATGAGTTATATATCGAAAGAATTAATAAGTATTTCGCGGGAAAAAATTGATGACATGGGATCTGCTTCTCTCCCGAAAACATGCCAGAGTATTCTCACAGTTGAACTAAATTATCATCTATGTTTAAATCAAAAGAATTATTGTATTATTACTTTAGGAATGTGGTATAGTATAGAAAGCATTGTTCATTTTCACTTCAATTTTCATTTATCCTCCTATGAAGATGAAAGTTATAAAATATTTTAAGTTTTAGCATTATTTTTCATAAGGTAGACAACTGCAATGATTTCATAACATTTCAAGTTTCTCTTGCAATATGTAGAAGCAGGTTTTGCATACAGAGTTTTTTTGTTGACAGTTTCTAAGAGTGCATTTTACATTAAAAAAACTACATGTGCATTTAAACAACGATAAATTTAAAGTTAGCTAATGTTAGTGTCTGGATACCAATCAGTTCAAGAAATTTGCCGTTATTCTCCAAAAAGTTCCAACTTTTTTAATGTGGCAAGTTTGGGCTTTTAGATTTTTCTGCCTAAAATTGCATTTTTATCTATTAAGAAAAAATGTATGAGATGTATACTGGCTACTTTGTAATGTTTTCATTTTGATTTTAGTTTGTCATATTGCAATTTATTTTGTGGGTTTCTTTGTAGGAGAATAGTACTCTCTGCATATTAAAGAATATTCCAGATGGTCTGTGGGAGGCTTTAATAGTTAGTGTAATAAAATTGATAAATGTATACCACTAGAGGGTTAAAGTTTTTTGTGTGAAGTCACAAAAAACTGAAATTTGTGATAAATAGAATTAGCATAAAAATTTTATTCTCACAGTTGCTTTATGAAATACACAAGTAATCACAAAGTATCTCTACAACTTCAAACATATAACTTTGTCACACCAAAGAAAATTGACATATCAATGAAAAGGGTGGTTTTTCGTTAGTTTGCATTGGTCATCTGGGAAATGCTGCTATAGAAAAAACAGAAATGGCATTTTACACAAGTGCTGAGGAAGCATAATGAGTGATTGTTTCATCAAGATGACACACATCTCCATTATTTGCTATGAGAAATTATTAAATCAGTAATTTCTAACTGCTGAATTGGTTGTGGTGACTTCCTTAAGTGCACGAAGTTTAGAATGGATATATCCTGAACTCAAAAATATGTGACCAGTTTTCTTAGAGCCCCTCAGACCACAACACACATTGATGGTATGAGTTTGTTTATTTAGCAATAACTATGCAGCTGTTGACTTTATCATATTGATATTTGGTACACTGGTTCTTTATATAAAAGCACATATCATGTACTTGAAATTAGTTGGGAAAAAAATTATTGTCCTGAGTGGGATTCAAATCCACATCTGCAAGAAGCATGCCAAGCATCGTAACTGCTAGACCACCAGAAACTAACCATTTATTCAACAATGTGACGTAAGCATTTGAATTGGGTTTGAATCCCACTCAGGACAACCAATTTTTTTCAACTAATTGTTTTAAGTATTTCTCATCTACAGAACGTTTTCCTGTGACACTTTATTACTGACATATCATGTAGGATATGAAATATATTTGTTAATTTCAGAGGGAGTTCAAAAGTTCTTGGCATGTGTCTGTAGATTTGTACTCATTATGTGTTAAAAACAAAGGCCATGTCACAATTTCTCCCTTTGCTGGCAGTGCTTAAAGTTCAGTCTGTGAAATCTGTGTTATGAAACTTTCTGAAGATGGTGAAAGATTTTACATTTTCAAAAGGATGCAACTTAGAGATGATGCAAAATAAATTCATATTGATTTATCACAAGTATATGACATGTAAACTGAGATGCTCCTGTCAGATTTCTGTGGCAAGCAGCTGCTTGAAGGGGTATTATTATTTGAGGATCATGCCTGTTCATATTGCATTGTTATGGGATGGGTTTGCAAATTCAGAAAACCATCGCTGCTGTTCGTGAACTCGTTAAGGAAAACCCACACATCACTGTTCAGGTAATAAGTTAGATATCAGTGTATTGATTGGCAGTGTGGAAACAATTATTCATCGACATTTAAAGTTCTGCTGGATCTGTGCCAAATGAGTATCCCACAAACTCACAGAACAGCAGGAAAGGGTTAGAGTCGACTCATGCAAGATTATGCTAGCAATGTTTGAACTTTGTGACCCCAGACAATTAACATTGTTGCAGATGATGTGTTTTATTGCTATACAACTCAGATAGATCAACAATGTTTTGGGTTGCAGAAGATGAACCGCATCCCCAAATCCTTCAAGACTTTCTTTCAATTAAACAGGCTGCTATGTATACTTACCCATGAGAGGTTTTGAAATAACCTTTTTAGTCTCTTATCTCAATTTCATTGCATTGAGTGAAGCAAATTTGTTTTACTGTGTCACTTTATTTTTGTTGGCTTTTTGACCTCTTGCCAAAATTACAGAACTAACCACTCCCACATTTTGGAAGGTACTGTGATTATTACAGTGTCACCAGTTTTGGTGTTTGCTGATCTCAGAGATGTTTTTAACAGTTATATTTGATGTCCCCTTACTATTCTTGCAGTTTTTTTTTTCTTTCAAGGTCACCTTACACTTTTTACCTAGTCTGTTTTGAATAATTTTACAATTTTTTCATATTTCTCATGTTTTAGAAAGTGAATTTTATGCATGAAAATTTGGAATTAAGAGTTTTTTGTACAACACATGAAACTTTGATTTTAAAAAAATTGCCGTTTGAAAATTATCTTGCATGTCTTTTAAAAAATATGTAATTCAAGTTTGAAAAATATTATTTGTGTTGTCAGATGCATTTTTTCACTACAGGACTTTAAAAAAAGTCCCATTAAAATTAAACTTGTCTTCTTTTTTTTTGCTAAATCTTTTATTTTCAGAAAATCCAGAATTAAATGCTGATTAAGTTGGCATATAACATACCATAATTCCTTTCATTAGTTATTTGGCAAAAGAGTTCTAAAGTTATTTTTTTTTTGCCTGATAAGAGTGAAAAAGTAGCTGGATCTAGGAAGGGTTAAACTGTTACATCTCATATGCATAGTTTCATATGGTTTTTTCATCAAATAGTCCTATTCCTTTAAATGTTTATTAAAATATATCTAGAATCAGCATCCAATCTATCAAAATAGACTAGATTTCCATTATACAAGTAAATCTGTTGCTTTTGCTCCTTTGTATCCAGAACAATCTCTCAGAAGTACATCATTATTAAAATACCATTTTTTATTATCACACCTACTTAGTACACTAAAATTTGTGATGGTTTTTTTTTTTTAGTTTCTTGGGTTTTTTTTATTGATTTGTTCCTGGGGTCTGGTTAGAAATATTAGATGTAATTGTAAAGCACATTTTGGTTATAGTATGTAAGAGATTAGAGGGCATTACATTGAATTTTAAAGTAATAATTTTATTTTTATTTTGAAGTGTTTCTGGAACTTTTTTGTGTCAGATTTTTCCAATGTAATATATGTAAATTATTAGCTAGAAATTTATTTTTAACTGTATAGTTTTCTCAGATCTGCTGAATGACCTACTAAAAGATATTTATCACTTTTGAAATTGGTATTTTTGTTGTTCAAATTGGTTAGGAGTTGAGAGCCATCATTTTAGAAAAGTTATGAAATGTCAGTAGCAATGACAAGTATTTGTGGAGTTAAAAACATTTAGTCACACTATTGCTGCTTAGATCAAAGCTGTTTAATAAACCCTTCCATGCAGTTCAGGGCTGTTTTTCTGGCCCACAGGAAACATTATTGCAGGTTTATATATTTTTACCTATTACTTTTTGCTCATTTGTTTGTCAAAACAGTTGTTCACCACATCTGTGGGACCTTTGATACGTGTACTGACAACTCTCAATGCATCCCAGTACGTAGAACTCATGGTTGACCATTTGCACCCATATATGGTCATTATGGATCCCAATGGAGATGGCATCTACCAGCAAGACAGCTGTTCATCTCACAGGTCCAGGTTGGCTACTGCATAGTTGCAAGAGCATTCTGCTGACTTTGAAATAATGAATTGGCCACCTAGAAGCCCAGATTTAAATACCATCGAAAATCTTTGGGATACCATCAAGCAGAGTGTTCGGGCCTGTGTCCCATCAGCGACAACCTAGAGAGAATTGTGGACAGCTTTGGAGGATGCATGGGTCACCATACCTGTGGAACATTTACACAAGCTTGTGGAGTCCTTGCCCCATCGTGTGGCGACCATTTTCAGGGCTAGAGTGGGTCCAACACGTTACTAGGTTGCTATCCCTAATTCAGTGGCACTTCAGTGTATAGCAAATGCAGTTTAGCTATCCTTAATGAGCACATTTATGGTTGTGTTAACTCGAAACTTTTCCTGGATGGCTTTTGTATGAATCTCCTTGCCACCATATTCCCCAGAACTAAACCATATTATTTTTAAGGAGAATACAGAATATAGTTGACAAATTAAAGCAAAAAGTTTCATCATTTGTGATCAGTTGAATCAAATTCTGGCTGGTATGATGGCTCATTTACAAAACAATAATAAACTTTCCCAAATCTGGGTTTTGTGACATTAAAAAAAAATCATTCTTCAAAGTCAAATGCATCATGTATTTCAGAATATGTTGCTCAATTTTAAACTGGAGCTTCATTTTTGGGATTATCTTGTACATTGCCATGGATGCACAGTATATATGATTTTAACATGCTTAAAAAACAGAAGATAGTATAAATGCTTTATTGGTGAATATCATTTGGCTCTAAAATATTTAAATTTTATGTTACTATTAAAGAAACTTTTAAAATCACTAAGTGTCGTCAGTCTGAGTATAAAATTATACAATAATTACTATTAACTACTAGTAATATAAATAATACTGGGCAAAATAAAAATCCAGTTGTACTTGGAGTAGGACAATTTTTTTTAGAATTGTGATAAGTGAGTTTTATATTCGTGTAATCAGGTAGGTACTTAACCACCTTGGTGTTTATGCCCCCCCTCCCCTGAGACTAAGACAGCGTAACACTGAGATAATGGCGCTTCATAAAACTCATAATGCCAAGGTGGTTAAACTTATTTACACTGTATAAATTTGAAAATGATGTTGAGTGAGATACAGTATATTTAACTTCAAATTTATCATAGTAGTTTTTAGCACAAAATTGTGCATTTTTTAATTATTTTATTTCTGTGAAATGTGATGAACTAGCAAAAAATAATCACTGCATGAGAGGTTTCATCTGATAATAGTATTGTTTTTATTAACATTTACTGATATTAATACATATAATTATTAGTATTTTATTTTCGGGTTTTGATATGTGTTGTTTTGCATTGCCACATTTGAAATGTTGTTCACACGGCCATGCCTCCCTGTTTGTGTCATTTGCCATGTTCTTGCCATCGCCTTGTACGTGAACCCGAAAAATGGCGGTAATCTTCTTGAACACGGCTATGAAAATCATGCTGCTCCACTGAAATGGTTCGTGCTTGGGGTTGTCCACCTGACCTGGTCCTATGGAACTGAATATGGCTTCTGCGCCTGGGATTGCGCTTTCTTACTGCAGTCACCTCATGAACAAAGTGCCCAACAACCAAGCATCAAGGATGATGAAGATGGTCACCTGATCTATCACATCGGCGACATCCTTCAGGACAGATGTACTCACCCTTTCGTAAAGTCTTTAGTTTCATAATAAATAACCCTCATAAGTAAATAATGACACAGCTGTTATAATCTTAGAAGTGGGATTTTCCCATAAATTTATTCAGAACTCAAGGCACTGGGAAATAACGATCATATATTCATAACTATTGAACAATTATAAATTCATAACCAAAAAAATATTAAAATTATAAAGTTCTTGAAATTTAACCATATTTTAGTTTAAATAATGTTAAAAGTAAATATTCATAATATAGGTAGAAACATTGGAGAGATTTTTTTATTACTTCTAAGATTCAGTAATAGTTGTTTTACTCAGTTTTTGAGCATGCATATGGTAAAAAGAAATTTTATAGTAGTAGTAGTAATGCTATTAATTTCACAATCATTTCATTCTAGTCAACCTCTCAGTTATGAATGTTCAACTTAAATTTAGAAAACTCATTCTATTCTCTCTTTAGCCAATATTGGCAATTTTAACACATTTAAACATTAGCCATATATTTTCTTTGTGTGCCTTTTAAAACTTGTACACCAGTGCTATTTTACTTTTTGCGTTCAAACACTTGGTCGTTCTTTCCCTGTTGTTACATATTGAGACAGTAATTTGTTTTAGAAATTTAAAATTTTACTTTTCCAGATTTAATTTCAACATTATTTTTCATTAATATCCATTTGCAAACAACTTATCCTTTCAAAAACAAACTTTCCTCCCATAAAATGCAAACATTTTTTATGTATTACATAATCTATTGTAAACTATAAATAGATAAAAATTAAAAAAATAATCATTGTTTCTGAAATATTAAGTTGTTTATTGAAGAATTTTTTGGAATCATTTAAAATTCAAATACGTGTGAGTTACACGTTTAATTTCTTTTAATATTGTAATTAGGGCTGTAATGGTGGATCTGTTTTATTTTCTAAGCAAGGTACATGCTTATATTTTGTAAATGTTGCTAGTGGGAACAAAATTTTATGTGCATTCTTCCCTTGAACAGTATGCTGCAAAGTTTTAGCTTTTTCTGTTTTGTCAGTGAACAGAATTAATACTTGATTGTTTTGATATGTGAATATGAGGATATAAAAACATTGTTTTTTGATATTTTGAAATTGTTTTTCAGAAGCAGTGTAGATCAAATTATTCAGATAATATCAAAAACCTGACAAGGACTATAACATTAACCATATTCAAAATTGATGTGGATCTGTAACTATTAACTACTGTGTGGGCATTTAAATGGCTTGCTTCCCTCTCTAAAATGGCTATTTAAATCTGTGGTGTAACTGCTGTTGCAATGATTACTTCAAATGGAAATATTTCGACAGTCTCTCAATGTATAATGAATTAAACTATGCCCTGTCCTTCCTCATAGATGTTCCCATTGGCATATTAGAATGACAGGTTCATATCGATATTTTCTTCAAATGGGGGCTGGTTGAATCAATAGTGTGCCATGCCTGTAATCTGTTGTTCCTAGGTTTAATTCCAATTGGGCCTGCATTGAGATTTTCTCTGCTAACTTCTCTGATATCAGTGAGAAATTGGGCATTGAATGGATTTGAAAAGACTGTCATCTGTGGAATGGGACATTAAGCTGTTACCCTATGAGCAGGAGTGCCATTTCCTGTGTACATTAAAGAATGTAGAACAGGAGAGCCATGAATGGAGGCTTATATCTGTTTCCTTAATAGTGGTCTATGGGTTCTTGT
Organism: Ryuthela nishihirai; assembly: GCA_038380435.1. NCBI lineage: Eukaryota > Metazoa > Arthropoda > Arachnida > Araneae > Heptathelidae > Ryuthela > Ryuthela nishihirai. The sequence goes on from JAWZYU010000022.1 coordinate 18,074,956, forward strand.
GACTAGGCTATTTAGCACATTCTGTGCACAAAGGTGCCACTCAAGAGATAAAACAGCTCAGTAGTTTCTTTATAAATGTGTAGAGGAAAAAAAGTTACTCAATGTTGTTCCTAGTGGCAGCCATTTGGTCTCATGAGGGTAAACTCATTTCCAACACAAGAAGTCAGTCTTAGTCCTTTACTGTTTGCATTAGCTAATAACCCACCTGGCTCAAGACAATTTTTCCTCTAAAAATTTGAATAGACTTAAGTTGTAATTCATTAGTGTATACCAAAAAAAGTAGAGTTTATTCAATTATTTAATGTTTAATCAATTGTGTACTTGTAAGATATACTTTCCATCTATATTGCATTTATCTGCCACTTGTGGCTTGATTGCCTGAACAGCTCCTACATGTGACATAATGGAATATGTACTGTAGGTAGAAATGTTCATATCATCAATTAGAGATCTTGATTGGTGGCCGGTAGCTCAGTGGTTCAGAGCACCTGACATGTTATCAGCAGATTGTGGGTTCATATCCCACCCAGCTCAAGAAAATTTGAATTGACTTAAAAGTGGTAATTCATTAGTGTATACCGAAAAAAGTAGAGTTTATCCAATTATTTAATATTGAAACAATTGTATACTTGTAAGATATACTTTTTATATGGCATTTATCTGCTGCTTGTGGTTAGATTGCCGAAACAGCACCTACATGTAACATAAATGGAATGTGTACTGTAGGTAGAAATGTTCATATCGTCAATTAGAGTAGATTTTGATCGGTGGCCGGTAGCTCAGTGGTCTAGAGCACCTGACATGTTATCAGGAGGTCGTGTTTTCGTATCCCACCCAGCTCAAGACAATTTTTCCTCTAAAAATTTTAATTGACTTAAAATGTGGTAATTCATTAGTATATGTAATAAGAAAATATTTTAAGACACTTGTAACTAATCAGTTTATACATTTTTTGTTTTTAAAGACTTCGTTTTTCTCAATGTTATGTGATCATGTCTTTAACCTACTTCCTTAAGTTTGCTTCTTTAAGTCTATATTTGCCTAACTTTGTAACTCTAGTACTATTAAATAATGATAGTGCTTTATTTAAAAAACGACCTATAATAAAGAAATCTAACAACATTAATAGTGTTAATCATTAAATAGTAAATCCACCAATTACCTGTTGACTTTGTAGTCAGTAAATCAATAAACAGTTTTGCCAACATGTAGGAAACATTTTGTGGAAAAAAAGTTTTCCCACACATCAGCAAAACTTTTCCAAAAAAACTTTAATTGATTAAAAGAGGTATTAGGGGAATATAGAATATAGGTTCACAAACTTTTCTATCTTTGCATGGTAATTGCCTTCTCCTTTTTCCACCATGGAATTGGTGTGTGCTCTTACTCAGTTTGATTCAAAATCAACAGTTTTGTATTAATTATGTGAAAAGAAATTGGATTCACTCATACCATTCATGCCTTATATCAATATGGGTGGGGAATGTTTTAACTGATGGTGTGCCAGACTTGTAACTGCAAGTTCCCAGTTTAAGTCTGAACTGTGTCAGCTTTGAAATTTATTGCTATTGCTCTCAGGGAGTAGGGGATGCCGATGTGGTTGGGAAGGCTGCTGTCTTTCAGATAGTCTTTGTGTGCAGGAGTCATGCATACTGCACACAAAAAAATAGAAAGCCACACACATAATTTTAGTTATTACATGCCGAAACCAAGGGGCTAAACCAGGTTTCGTTTTAATTACCAACATCAAATTTAGGCAACCAATAATGGGAATAACAGTTCTTAATATAATTTAATACATCAATTATAAAAGATAGGATTACATTAGTATTCATTAAATATAAATAAAAGATTTAAATGATTGACCTTAAAGTAGATTAATAACAGTTAATATATATGTGTAATTTCTTTTTGAAAACAGTCAAATTGTTTTTCATCTCTCATAACCAGTGGTAAAGAATTGTAAAATTTTGGTGTGAAATAAGCAAAATGCCTCTGGAGAATATTCTTCTTTGCCAATGGTATTTCGAACATTGCTTTTTAAAATAATTAAAATAGTTAAAAAATTTTAAACTATTTTTTCAATTAATTTAGAAAATACCAACAACAATGAGATAGGTCTACAATTAATCAACAGTTGTTTATCACCCAATTTGTAAATCGCAGAAATTAAAGGATATTTTAGTTGTTCAACAAATTTTCCTTATTGTAGTGATAAATTAAGTAAAAATGTTTAAGTTATATTTAGCAATAATTTGTAATATGGACACTTGAATACCATCATACCCAGAGGCTTTATTTTTACTCATTGCTGCAAGCTCTTTACCAATTTCTACATCAGTCTTTTCCATATAAAGAGATTGTGATATACAATTTATACCACATGAATAACCATATCTATACTGATTATCAATTTCAGGGTTCAGATATGTAATACCTTGGGTAAAATTTCTATTCATGCCATCAACCAATTCAGTTGTGTTCTCATAAGGTTCAATATTTTTCTTTTTTTGTCCCTAACATATCATTAACGTAATTCCATTGTTTTTATTTTTTTCCATTGCTCTGAAAACCATACATATAATAATCATTTTTAGCTCTCCTTAATTCTGCCTTTAAATATGTGCAAAATGTCTTATATTGTCTTTCGAAGGAAATAATCCTTGGATATCATTTATATTTCTGATATAATTTTTCTTTTTAATTAGTGTAATTGTTACTTGTAACCTAATTTTTTCATTTACTTTTTTGTTATTTTACATAAATATTTTTCTGTTCAAAAAAACTATTAATTTTTCACTTGTTCTTCAAATTTACTGTAATTAACAAAATCATTAGTTTCTATAGTTGTAATTCCTGGTCCTTCCACCACTGGATTTAAATGTGTAATAGATGGATAATGATCTGTAAATGAGGATTCAATAATGTACACTTCAGCTCCCCAAATCCCTATTAGATTTTATAAAAACATGATCTTAAGCAACTTATACTATATTTTACTTACTCTAGTGACCTAGCATACTTAATAAGAGTAACCATTCTCACTAATTATATTTAAATAATCATTTTACTTCTCTAGATTCTTTTAAAACATCTATATTTATATCTCCAATAAAAAGAAAGAATATTATTTATCCTCAATGAATGTCATTTCTGCTGCAGTTCATTAAAAAAATTTACTGTGTAATCATGAGACCTATAATACATTAGAATAATAGACAAATTAATGTTATCTATGCACTACCTCTGCATTTACATATGAAAACTTAGCTGGGTACAAGAATGTGTTTCTAATTTAATATATATTAATACTCCTCCTGATTGGTTCGATTCTACACTGATAATTTATGTATCCTTCTATATTATATAATTCAACCTCTTCAATTTTCACCCATATCTACATACCTGAACCCAATTTCAGGGTTCAGGTATGTAATCCATCTGCTCCATTAGCACAATTAATTCGTTAAAGTTTTAGCTCAAACTTCTGATATTAAAGTGAATTGCAACATATTTGGGGATTCATTTAAATTATGATTCTCATATTCACAAAAAAACAGGTAGAATTACTGATTTTATGTTATATAGCTCATCTACAAGTAGGGAGAAAGTGGGGGTTCTGGAACAGTGGCAGATCAATGTTAATCCTATGGGATCCGCCACCCATGTGTTTCAAGCTGGTGGCGGAGCACATTGGTCAGAATTCTCATTGTTTTTAAGACTGAAGTCAGACAATAGTGAATAAAATACCTTTCTCCAGTGATGTAATAATCTGAAATTATTCAGTTGCGGATAATCCATTAGTAATTTCCACCGACGTCCATCTTGGTTTCCACAAAGTCCGAAATTTTTTTATTTTTTTTTTTCAATTCCACCATTTTGAAATCTGACGTCACCGATTAGCAGTTCTGCCTTTCAAAGTATTTTTACCAAATAGCATTATTTCTTTTCGTTTCTGCAGGTCAGTCTTTTATTCCAGTTTCTGCGGGATAGTCCTTCTTCCACTTTAAATACGGCATCCGTCAATCAGATTCCTCATTCTGTTGTCAGACGTTGACAGTAACGGTTCTCTGCTGCTGCATCTCCGTGATTTTTTCCAACGGCAATAGTGATAGTTCTCGACGTCCTCGTGTAATATCAATAGACCTATATTTTCTATGACCATTATAAAACAAAAAAATTCTTGAGTTGTGATTTTAGGAAAACCCATTTGCCTTATCACAGATTTATTTTTACCACTATCCAAACCAGAAAAATATTAAGTTTATTAACAAAGTTAATCATACCAACTCCACTAGATGGCTACACTCACCCCATATAAGATTGTCAATCATGGGAAACAGCTATCGCGAAATAATTCCTTTGATAAATTTCATATTCATAATTTAAATGTAAATGTAGAACTTGGCAGTATCACAAGGGACCTTCCCAGAGAGGCACATGCTACTTGATTACTGTGAAAGATTTGGACACCATGATTTTCCATTATAGTTGACCTATTTGGTTCCAGTTTTGAACTTCATATAACATTCCCCAGTTTGTTTGAATTTTTTATTTAACACACCACCCTCGTGTTACATTTAAAACTCCCAAGTCTCTACATATGATAAAATTTAGTGTTCAAGTTTAAAATTGCATTTTTCAAATTTAAGGACTTGTTGATTTCAATGACATTTTTTCTACTAGTAAATGTATATATATTTTGTGTAGGTAGATTTTCTACATTATTTGTGAATGTTTTGCTCACGATTTCCAAAAAATGTATCACTTTGCATCTCCAGGAATTTTTTGGCTTGCCATTAGAAATCATTATTAAAACTCATTCAATTGCTATAGACCCTCTTTTACAGCTATTCCCTGGAATTAGTTACACTGGCACTGCATATAGATTCAAATTGTATTCACTGGCCAAATGTATTATACAAAAACTAAATGTAGCACCTAGAACAGGTGGCACGAATATCACTTTTTGTCTGAAATGACCAGCACTTTTATAATTTCTTTTTTCAACAAATAGCAATCTGTTACTTGTAACTGGATTACAAGAATAATCACATAAATGCAAAACAAATTCAACACTGAGAAAATAATTGATAAATGGAAAATTGATTGCACAGTATTTGGAATTGTATAAGCCAGATGTATAACACACCGACTTCCATAAATTTAGGAGCAAATGAAAAAAATATGGTATTGTAAAATTTTGAGATAGAAATACTGGCTGTTCTTCAAAGTATTGAGATAGCAGATTTGCTGGGTATGTCTGCCAGACAGACACCATTTATCAGAAATGCAATGGCAAGCTATACATCTGCATTGAAGGCAGGCCAAAGTCAAGCAGATGTTGCCGGATGGCTTAATGCGAGTTGTTCAGTGATGCATACACTTGGCATAAATTATGACAAGGACAGTGCATCCAGATGATTCAGAAGTGGATAACTAGCAACAACACAAGGGAGGACCACTATCTGATGTTAATGCATCCAGAGGAGCAGTGTCAACTTCTGTCAGACCTTTACAGTGAGTGGACCAGTTATGCTTGGCTACCACTATGTGTTGAAGATGTCATGAGGTGTGCCTGTATGCTAGGTACCAGTGGTGTGCGGGCTCCTGACCCATCATCATCAACTGGACCCAGGAGCAATGACAGTCTGTTCTCTTTGCATATGAATCGAGATTTGTCTTCCACCAATTCATGACATCAGTTGATTATGGAGGGAACCAGGAATAAGTCATCATGCTGCAAATATCTGTGAAGGTAGTGTCATGGTCTGTAGAGGGATATCTTTGGTGGCTGCACAGATCTGTATATGCTTCCAATAGGCTATGTCAACAGTTGCTGGTACAAAAGGAAATCTTGGACCCTTTTGTGGGACCACATGGTTGCATAGGTGACACCTTTATCCTACAGGGCAATCACACCCATCTCCACCATTGTCACCTTGTTGATTACTGTCTGGAGAATAGCACTGTTAACTATATGGAGTGGGTGGCCCAGTTTCCCCCCCCCCCCCAACCTAAATCCAATAGAACATGCATAGAATGCTCTCAGGATGTGTTGTTGCTCCCCTGAATTGCATTCCTGCAAGCCTCCTGGGCTTCATTGTGCTTTGGAAGAGCTATGGAGATTACTACCTACAGTGCTGCTGGACAGTCGCAACAACTGCCGGTCTGTGTATAAAAAAATTAGGCCTGGCATAGTGATTTTTATAGTTAAGTTACTGCTTAATAATAAAATAAAGTAGTTAAGTTACTTGTTTAGTATTCATATTTTTTCCTGTTTCAAGTAAACAGTGGCCCTCTTAATCTTTTGAGAATTTGATATTTCTAATGCATTAGCTTTAATTTCTCTAAATCTTTTTATTGCTTTCCAAATTCATTAGTCAGTAGGATGTTTTGTTTTTTTTCATTGTCCAAAATATTTCTACTGAAATTGGAATTTTTTCAGAATACTGATAATTTTATCTTCAGATAAACAATTATATTCTCAACCATTTTTCGAAAATGGTGAGTTATACCTCATCATTTCTCAACATATAATTATATGAATTTGATGTGAAAATGATCTCAGAATTTAGTAATGAATGCTAATTTAAGGTACACCAGCCTTGAAAACCATATTAATTTTTTTTTTAGAAAAGCATAGAAACTAGTCACTCATTTTTCGTTCTAAGAATGAAACCTATATATTTTCCATCTACTATTCATTACAAAGGTTTTTAGGCTCACTGGGCAAACAATGCATGTTGTTTCATTCATAGTGCAGATTATTAAGGGCTAAAAGAAAATGGCATACTGTTCATGGGAAGGTGTTAAATTTTATAGTTGCTCTTTTTTTTTATAGTACAAATTTTGTATCTTGCTTCATATTATTTAATGTGGTAGGTAACAAATATTTTTTTCATGGTAAATGTTTTGATTTTATAAAACATCTTTTTCAGATAAAATCCTTTCAACCTTAGGTGAAGGTACATTTGGTAAAGTTGTTAAGGCTCTTGACCAGCAAAGGTATGTATAACATTGGAAGAATTATTTTAGTTGTCCTCATGTAACATATTTAGTGTATCTAAAGTTAAAACCAGTTGTAACAAACCCAATGAGACTGGTAAAATCTGTTCATAATAGAAAGTCATATTTCTAAATGTTATTTTCATGGAATTTTAAAAACAATTCATTAATATGCTGCCACACCTAGAAAAGTATTACAGTTCTGTGAAATATTTAGGCTAATTGCAAAATAGCTTTACAGCTTCAAACATCTATAACTATGGTATTTGTTGCATTAAAGGCAAACAAATGAAAACAGAAATAATCAAGTTTACAGATGCTGATATAGATACCTGAACTGGTTCTGACAAAATTCAATTTGCTCTCACATTTATGGAACACATCAGAAGAATTATTTGGGTGATATTAATCGACTTTCAGTTCATTGATGGATTGTGATATTTGTGTTAAATTTTTGCATTTTCATCAACATTATGTTTTCATTTTGATTTTATTCATACTTGCACACATTGTTACTTCCATGCTACTTGCACACACTGTTAATTGAAAAACTGACCATAGCAAGAAGTAAAAACATTACTGTTACACCACATACTGCACAAAAATGACAAATGTTCACACTCCTTTTTTCCATGTTTTTCATCTACAAAAAACGAAGTCAGGATATGTGTTATTGATTTATTTCTTTTAAAAAATCATTTGATTGAAAGTATAATGGGATATTTAGCCAAATTTCTAATGTGGTTCTGAAAATAGGAAACTGTTCCTTAAGAGTGAAGACTTTATTAAACTAGGGTGCTGGGCTCAAAACCACTAGTGTTGTATCATCCTGACCTTAATTTTTGTGTATCGAGCTTTTCATTTCTAAGCTACTGTATCATTCATGTGTGTGTTATTGTCATATCCCACTGTCTGTAGATTGGCTTTCAATAGTTCCAAATTGAAGCTGACACAAACTATAGTAGTAGTATTCACAATAAAAAGTTGGAAGAAAGAAAAAAGAAAAACTTCCCATATTAAATTCCTTAAATATGGAGTGACTTCTGGGTTTAACTTTTCATTATCATAACATCCCAAAATATCTCTGAAGGTAGTGAAGAGGAAGTAAACGAGATAGTTTGAATGAGTCCTTTTATTAAAATTCTTGCCATTTTTCAGCCATATGGTACTGAAAGTTAAGACTGAAATGTGGTACAGAGCTCTTTATGTAATTCATTATAAAATATTTTAATTCAGTTTTTTTTTTTTATGAAATAAGGTGTGTTTTTCAAATAGGTTTGCAGTCCATTTTGCAAACTAATAAAATATAGCATTTGCATTGTAGCAAAAATCAGTGGAAGCTCTTTTGTGCTATGGCTTTTGTCACATTGACAAAAACTTAGTAATCTGGAAGTAGTAACATTAAGTGATTTATTTGAGTCATAGTTTTTAATATCAAATAACTGATATTAAATATCTATTACTAGTAGATTCTAGGAGAGATAGGGGCTTTATAATGCAACACAGGGTGGCACAAGAGAAACTTATATGCAAAAAATTTGACACTTGGTCAGATATTCGAATGTTGGGGGGGTCAAATCTGTTAAGGGCTCCCTTCAACATTGAATTGAGCATACATGTGCTTCCATTAGGTTTATCCTGTTGGGAAACAGCCATGCTATATAGGGTAGTTCAAAGGAATTACACATGGGCAAAATTCCCTAGACAATTTAAGAAAAAAAAAGTTGAATTGAAAAGAGAAACTACAGGAATATATTATCAAGAAGTTCTTTTTAGTGCATTCTCTAACTCTGTAGATGGCACTGATATCAGGAACATTTAAAATGTTCATGGATAAATTCCTTTTTTGAAACCAAACCAAAAAAAGATAGCAACTTGACGTACAGAGATTCCACATGCAGTTCAATAAGGACCACCATCCCATAGAGACATCAGAACTTGGCATAAAAAAATTCTTGGAAATTGGCAATGTTCTTGATTGAAAAATGGCAGGCAGTCCCAGCATATCTGACATTGATATCGAGCATATCACTGACATTACACTTTTTTTGTTGTGGGTATATGTCCAAGTTGTGAAGTGTTGATTACCTGAAAACTTTTTATCGATGATGCAATTGCAGAAGTTTACAAAGGCATGTTGAAATGCACATGGCTTAAACTTGTTTAGATATGCTCTGGGCTGCATAAGATACTACTGTAGTTTGTGTCATTGAATCACTGGCAGTGCAACAACATTGGAGTGTATTTACAGGGGAAAAAGTTCCCAAGTTAGACTTTGAATTACAGCTTACCATATGTCTCTGCAGTAAGTTTTTAATTCTGTTTACAAAATTTGAGGAATTTTTGCCCCACCCTGTAGAATAGTCTGTAATTCTGGCATATGGATGATTTTAGACTGAATTTCAGTTTTATTGCAAATGTAGTTGCCACTGTTACTTCTTACAGTAACAGTGGGCATTTTTTATTGTTTTATTAATGGCTGTATTTTTATAATGCCTTCAATGTGCTTTTTTTTTCAGTGACCAGTTGGTTGCTTTAAAAATAATAAAAAATGTTGATAAATATCGTGAAGCAGCAAAGCTAGAAATCAATGTTTTGAAACAACTCTGTGAAGCTGATCCTGATGGAAAGCAGTGAGTATTTAGTGGCATTTCTTTTGCAATATATTTCTGTAATTCATTGCACAACTGTGCTGTCATGTTAAATATTTTGTGTGAGAATCTGGTAAAAGTATTACATGTATTTTAATGTGTTAAAAAAATACTCATCCAGATGAAACTACATCTATTGTCATGAAACAGATTCTAGTTTCAAAAGATACAGGTCTAACTTAAATTTCATTGAATATGCACTTAATAAATTGGTATAATGGCAGTTTTCTAGAAACTCTCTTGCATGATAGAATAGTAGATTACTTATCCCATATTTTGGATATGGTTGTGACAATGGGATTATTAGAAGAAATAATTCCTTGTCTGTAGAGCAAAGTTATGGTACTGAAAATTTACAAATAAAGGTACTGAGTTCCATTATCTCAAAGGTATGAAATGCAAAAACTGACAAATCCTTTAGTGTTCATGAGCATTTAATTAGTTCAATAACCACTTAAGTACAAAAAAATCAGAATAGCCTTTCTGAGAAACATTGATATGCATCTGATGAAGCATTTAATGGCAAAACACCACAAAATTTTGCAACAGGCTGGTTACATGTATAAATTTGTATGGAGCATGTATTACATCAACAAAGATTGCAATCACTGGCAATGCAACCAAAGGAAAAAAATATACCTGACTGTTTGATGCATTAAATAAAATGATTAAACCGTGTAGTATAGAATTACCTATAACACCCAATAATGCAAATCTGCAAGTTACTAAAAATTGATAAGGACAAAAGTGTAAACACAGGTGTATACTAACAAGCAAAAGATAAGCAAAGATTACATAGAAAGAACAAAAAGATAACAGAATTAAGAATGAAAACATCAGTGAGACATTAAAAGTAAGACTTGCAACATTACTTGTTACAGAAGTGATAGAAAAGCAATATATTTCTAATTTTCAAAATATTAGAATATCTGCCACTGACAATTTTAGTTAAATCATGCAGAACAGCTCTATATATACAAGAACAGCTTTTGTGTGTAAATGATTGTCTCTGCTCCTATGGAAGGACAGACATTCTTGTGCTAATATAGTGGCTATATTTTAAACTATTCTGCAACGCTTTTTTAAATATTTGTGTTGATTATCCAGAAACATGAAGACTACAAAGAAATACCAGCACAACCTGAATATAAGTAGCAACTGGAGGCTATGCCTTTTTTTGACACCATATTGGAACATTAACTTTGAACATTTGGTAACTTGTCATTTGTGCAAATACATTTGGTAAAACTCCGAGGACCTGTGCAATAAAACTGCAATTTTGTGTGAACAAATGAGATTCACTTTATAAAAACTGATGCTCATGAATATTTATTTTGGATTGAATATGAAACTATTGTTCTTCTACTGTCATAAAGAGATTTAGTTATAGAGTTCTTTTATTTAAAAAAAAATGCTACTTTTAGCTGATACTGAAAATTTTTGTATTAAAATTAATATCTTTAGTATTCTGTGAAACTGTTAAATGTTTTAAAGCACTTCAAGAAAAGTTCTATGCTGCCTAATATCAAAAGTAATGGATGAGATTTTGCATACTTTAGAGGATGGGTATTGAGAGGAACTTCATAGATGATAGTGAATGAACAAATCTTGCCACTGATTTTCACTCAGCTAAAATTATAATATTCCTACCTACCAAATTCCAACTAGCAGTTATAGGAAACATCCTTATTAATGTAAAATTAACTGAATTCTGCAACACAGACGGGCGGGGGTGGCTCAGTCGGTAGCGCGCCAGGCTCGTAATCTGTAGTTCCCAGGTTTGAGTACCAGCTGGGTCAGCATTAAGATTTATCTCCGCAAAATTCCCCGCCCTGCCCACGGTCAGTAGGGGACACCGATGGGCTTGGAAAGGCCGCTGTCCGTCGGATGGGACGTTAAGCATGGCCCCATGTGCGGGAGAGCCATACCCTGTGCACGTTAAAGAACACACTGGATGGCCTTGACGGGAGGCTACCATTTGTCTCCCAACAGCTGTTCCAGTGGGTCCCCTCCCCCAACCTTCTCTGAGCCTTCGGGGTCCATGTGACCTGGCCATTTAGCCCATGGTGTGCAAAAAAGTGCCGCTCAGAGGTAAAACAACCCAACAATGCAACACAGACATCATTCCCCTTCTCCCAGCTTGGTGTCTGATCCTTAGGAGATATTAGCTACCCCTCAGAAATACAATGCCCCCCCCCCCTCCCAACACATTCACCATACTCTGATCACCGTTCCCACCTGCATTAACTTACCTCAGACCCCATTAAAAAACTGAATCTGTGATTCCCTTTTCCCCACACACTTCACAATACCTCCTGCTCTTACTGATATGAAAATCACTTTAATGTCTTCATTAACATGTTTATTATTAATCCCACGCTTTAGTTTTCAATGGTTATATAGTTAATAAAATTACCCTACTCTTAATCCCAACACAACAGACAATAAGGTAAGGGTGTGAAATGAATGCTGCGGATCTCAATGTTTTTAAGCACTATACTACCAAAAGTATCATTAATTATTGACGCTGCTGCAATCATGAAACTTCTATCAGAGGGAAAAAATCATCAGAATACCTCATCTGAAATTCTACTGTGGTTCTTACTTGCCAGCAAGAACTTTGAAAAATGAACTTGTCACTCGCTATCAACTGTTATCTGTGAAGTTCCTCTCACTACCCATCCTCTAAGGTACATAAAATCTCATCCATTACTTTTGATACTAGGTAGCATAGAACATTTGCTGAAGGGCTTTTAAAACATTTAACAGTGTCATAGAGTATTAAAGATATTAATTTTAATTACTGCACTGGGAAGCTCTACTGCAATTTTTGTTTAATTGTGTATTCTATGTCTTATCAATTTAAACACCAAATTTTGGGGGAAATACTGAAAACAAAATTTAGTATTTTTGTATTTGTTCTTTTTTTAGTATGTATTTCTGTTCAGTCAAGTTGTGAATTTATATGTCTTCAAAATATGTAAAATATTATTTGGCATTTGTCTTCAAATGTATTCTCACATTGCGTGATTCGTCAAGTTGCTGCATAAACTTAAAGCAGTACCAGTTGGCATGTGTTTTGTTAAAAGTGCTACTCAGTTTTTTTCTGACCATGTATTTTTTTCCTGTGATTAAGTTAAAATACTAATTTAGAAAACTTTCTAATAGATCTTTTTTATGCTTAATAGGTAATTAATGTGATAGTTATTCTTTATGATAAAGAAAAGGGATTTTTGAAACACTAAGAAATGGTTATTGACTCTTATTATTTCAGCCTATGTGTAAAGATGATGGACTGGTTTGACTACCATGGACACATGTGTATATCATTTGAGATGCTTGGCCTCAGTGTATTTGATTTTCTGGTAAGTACTTTAGAAATGTGAGCATATTAAAGGAATTATATAGATCACTAGATGTTTAGTGTCTTTTGTTTATAAATTCATAAAATTAAAAATTTTATTTGATAAACAGAATTATTTGAAACACTTTTAAAATAAAAGTGGAAAATTAACAGATTTATATTAACTATATATTAGGTAATAAACATATAAATATAACTTGTGATAGTTGATTCTTATCCATAAAAATAATTGAAAACAATGCTTTCTCAAAAATTCATAATGGCTCAAAAACTCGTACACTTCGTAATAACTTTAATGCAGCTCCCACTCTGGTCACCACTGTGTTATAATAACCAAAGATTTTGTAGATTAGCTGATAATATGATATGTAATATTAGTCTAGTTTAAAGGTTAAAAATGGTAGATTTTTACTGTCTTTATCTTGTTTTTAATTGCCCCTTTTGCTATAAAACTCAAACCAACCAAATTTTATGTCATAAAAAATAATTATTTTATTCAGGTATTTTTTTTTAGTAGATTAATGAAAAATTCTTTTTTTGGTTGGCTAGCTGCTAATAATACTGTTTGCAATTTTTGAATTTTCCATAAGGGTGAATTTCCGTATTAAAGAAGGCCACACTTGTAAAATAATAAAACTTTAATATTGTAAAGAGTCTGTGCTAGAAATTTTGTTATTTATATGGTAGATGCAATGATGCTTCCATTATGGTCTGTGATTCTGTCTCAAAGTCCCAAGATTTTTTATGCACAAAATTTACTTGCAATACCAATTGGATTATGACATAGATTCATTAAAAGGTATAGCTATAGAGAAATGGTATTTTAATATTTATTTTGGTTTTTGGAAATGATTGAATATTAACCAATGAAATTTCTATAACCGTTATAAATTATGTAGTTTTTGGCATGGCATAAAACACTATGTTCAATATGCACAAATTTAAAAGCAATTTTAGTGGTATGCATTTAATTTTTTGTCTTAGATATAGGGAGCATTGGTGTTGCCCTTTTTCGGAGGCATCCTCTTAGCAATATCTTTAGATTCATTCTTGCATTTTGACTTCTTGTAACATTGCATGTTGACTTCTGGTAATTTCAGCATTTTTTTTTTCTTTCAGAAAAGTGTAACATTTTATCCTTGTTCTTGTATTATTTTCATATATACCAGATAGGGTAGCATGAAGAATATATGGTGGTGGAATGCATATCCATGAGATTCACCAGATTTTTAATATATTATCTGTTCTGCCAGAAACATGTTTGTAGCATTGAGTAAGAGTTGGCAGGCTTAGCATTTTCCCTGCTTAATACTTCCTCCACAACTACCAGGTAGACATTTTTCAGCAAAAGGATGTGACTTAAAGCACTGTGCTTTCAATTAAAGGCTTTCCATCTAGCCATTGTAAACTGCATGGGAATTCTTGTAGTCTATATATTGTCTAGTGATTGGTCAGTCCCTTGTGTTATCTTTGTATCACAAGAAAAGCAAGCTGGCAAAGAGTGTATGGACTTCAGAATGAGTTACTTCTGTTGATTGACTCATAGCAATTTTGTTGGATATTGATCACCATATTCTGCCATTTTTCCATTAATTTCATTGGCCTGTGTTCCACCAGAGCTCTTGTATAGTTAGTGTCCAAAAGTGCAGAGATACATTATCTATTCTCATTAAGAGACTTATTTAGTTGTCACAGTAGAGTATACAAAGATTATTGTAATTGTCTTTCCGTGTTTGTCATTTTGCATTCCATCAAGGTAATCAGCCATTTGGTATTCACATTCTCATAACTAGTTCATACCCTGATTTTGTTTAAAACAAGTATTCATTAATAAAGTTTGAAAAAGTAAAAAAGCTTTCTTTTTAAAGCCTAGTCATTTACATGTACATATCAATACTCATGGGTAAGACTGAGAAACTAAGGTTGTGTGCAATTTATACAAGTTGACCTGTATGAATATAAACACTCATCATGCATGCTACTGTATCAATTAGGGCTATTATTTATCTACTTTAAAAGTAGTTGTAAATATTGTTTTCATAAGAAATCTTGAATGGGTTGAAAAAATGTTAAAAATTATTTCTGTTCATTGTGTGTTTATTGCAAACTGTTGCAATTTTTTTTCTCTCTTTGCAGAAGGACAATAATTATCAACCATACCCAATAGAACAAGTTAAGCACATTGGATATCAGTTGTGTTATTCAGTGAAATGTAAGACTATTTAGATTATTATTAGTAATAATTAATCTTTATAATTATTAATTTATGTATATCATAGATTCATGTAAAGTCTATAATAAAATTTAAAGAAAATGTAGCAATTCTAATATAATTTTATGGAAGGAGATGATAATCTAGAGTGAAGCACCCTGTTTAGAGCTGCCAACTGCTCCGATGTGTTTGGATTTCATCCATATTTTTGGTCTTTCAATTTTGCCCTTTTTTGCAAATATCTGCTCCCAAAGTTTACATTTTTTTTATATATATAACAGGAAATGGTATTAAAAGAGAGATTGTTTTCATTTTAGCTCTTTAATTGTACTAAAGTTATGCATCTTTCTCCACTTCTTAATCTGTGCCTCAGTTGACCATTTCTAGACAAAATACTATGTAAAGGTTGTACTTAAATTCTTTCCCACAAATTTGTATCTAGATGGGTGTATACAACTTGAATCTATCCCCCATTCTCCATTGCTCTTGGACAGCTAATCACAATCAGAATACTGAACCTTCAAAGTTTCCCTCATCTGTGTGTCATGATTGGCATTGGAATGGGTTAATTTTTATCTGGGTTGGTATATCTGCAGAACTGAAATATATATAACTGAAAACAGGTAATAACTAAAAAAAATTAAAATATTTCAAAGTGTGCAAAGTTTAATAAAGTATTGAGATGAGAATGAATCACTTTTAGTCCAAGTTGCATTATATAATGCTATGGAATAGCATTATATAATGTAACTTGGGCCAAATATTTCATTTAAAAATTGCAGTTTCTTGTTAATCATGAAATTACTTACAGTTTAGTTAATAGTTTTCCAACTTATCCATAATTGATGTCATTTGAGACACACTTTTTGTGGACAACAGTTTCTGACTATAAACGTAATCTAGTTCCATTTATGATAGTTCAAAATATGGTCATTATAATTTTAGAAGCAGCAAAGAAAGTTTTACAAATTCAAGTCTACTAAAATATCAACTGAAAGTGATTTGAATAGTTGCCGAATGATGCAACTTCCAGTAATAAAACTCAAAATATTAAAGTTAAGAACATTACAACTTTCCTAGATGGAATAGTAGGTAAAATTCAAGGAAGTCATCTAAATGTAATAAAAATAAATACCCCTTCCAAGCAGCTGCTTGCCACAGAAGTCTGTCAGTTTATACACCATAGTAGAAGATCTGTGAGGATGGTGGGATTCAGCAGAAAAACAACACAAACATCCAGGTCTCTTAGACCAGCTACCAAGCATACTAACCACTCTGTCACCTAACTGATTAATAATCTACTTGCGGTACAATGGAGGAAAGGCATAAACTAATGCATCCTTTGTTCTCCTTACAGTGCTTCGAGTAGTAAGTGTGATGCTGCATAAATTCAAAAGAATTTTTTTAACTTTATAGTTTTTTGCATGTCTTTTTCAGCATTTGAATAAGAACAGTTTGGAAAATTGCTGTTTTCCAATTAAAAAAAAATTTACAACTTTGTGCTATGGAAATATTTAATATTTGGCCACTGAAATTTGAAAATCATTAATCAAGCTTGAACATGCAAATATTGATTAAACTACATATTGCACAAAATACCAATTGGGTGAAGGGTTTTGATCAACAATTTCTACTCTTAGTATGCAGCATAGGAAGCAATGGTTTGTGGAGCCATGCCAAAGTTGATGCCTTGCATACTTTTTGATATAATTGCTAATAATTAATATCCAATAATCAATATGTATTTATCATAAATTGATTAATAGTTGATGTGTTAAATAAATTGTGCCAAGTACTGGAATTTATTAGTTCACACAGTGCTTTTAATTGCTCCGAAGTTTCATTTTTCAAAATCATAATTTGATTGTGTAAGGTTGGCAGCTCTGCTTCAGTGATGTAATTGTACAAAATGTGGAAGCTTGTAAATTGGAAGTACTGATCTGTTGCTAGATTATTAGTTGAAGAACTAATAATACAGTGAAGTATGACATTACACACATGTATATGTACACAAACTGGCCACTGAATTAGAAACTTTTATTCATTACCGAGTAGGACCTCCTTTAGCCCGAATTACAGCACGTATGCGGTTTGGCATAGATTCCACAAGTGTTGGAGTGCCTTTACATCTCCAGTATACCAGGCATTCACCAGACAGTCCTTTTACAGGCTCAGATTTGATGGAAGAGGAATTTACTCCCAGATCTGTTTTTTCTAAAATGTCCCATACATTCTCAATGGGGTTCAGATCCAAGCTTTGTGGTGGCCAGGAAAGATGGTGAAAGTCGCTGTCATGCTCACTGAACACACATTACATGATGGACAATAGCATTGTCGTCCATGAAGCAGCCATCATCTGCTGGATAAAAAGTAAACATTGCAGTATAGACTTAATTGGCAACAATGTTCAGATAATTATTAGAGGACACCTGACCTTCCAGCAATATTAGGGGACCCATTCCATACCAACAGAACGTGCTCCACACCATGACGCTGCCTCCAGAACCTTTAGTTGTGTTTGCAAAGCAAGCTGGGTCCATAACTTTGGGGCTCCTGTCAAACTCTCTGTCTAACATCAGTACAGAACAAGATGTACCGTGACCCATCAGACCACAAGACTTTTTTCCAATGTCCAGCCACAGTGTAAATTGTGCCAGTACTGGAATTTATTAGTTCACACAGTGCTTTTAATTGCTCCGAAGTTTCATTCTTCAAAATCATAATTTGATTGTGTAAGGTTGGCAGATCTGTAGCTGATCTGTTGCTAGATTATTAGTTGAAGAACTAATAATACAGTGAAGTATGACATTACACACATGTATATGTGTGTAATGTCATACTGTAGACAAACTACAACACCACTGTAGACAAACTTTCCAGTTCTTCGCAGAAATCAGTGGTTTACGTATAGGCATGTGACTGCTAATACCAATTCTCTTCAATTCCCTATGCATACTTCACTTAGATATGGGTCGGGAACAGCCTTCATTGAATGCTTCAATCAATTGCTGCACACAAGAAGTCCTGTTTCTCCATAAAAGCCTTCTGAGATGATGGCCATCTTGTTCCTGACAGATTGTTGTCACACCACACTTATGCCTCTTAGACAAGCAGTGTGGGTTATTTTTCCACTGATTAAAAACCATCAACATATCGCACCCCGGCAAGAAAAGTGACATAACTCAAAAATGCAGTATTTGAGAAATAACAAATTAAAGAAATCAATAAAACTGTGAAGGAGCCTAAAAGTAAAACCGACACAACTGCTCCCTGGCGGTTCATTTGCGAGTTAGAGATGTGACGTTTTTCGTTCACGTAGAGGAACACAATACCTATTTATCACTGACATAACCTCAAAATATGCATTTTTTGAGTTATGTCACTTTTCTTGCCGGGGTGCGATATATATATGAACAGTAATAGTTTGCTGTTCCCATTGCAGTTTCTATTGGCTGCATCATATATCAACAATTGAATACATCCATCATGAGTGTAATGTCATATTGCATTATTAATTTTAACTAATAATCTAATATCAATTAGGGAGCCTTCATTTTACTGGTCGTCGTCATCATCCTCAAGCAGCCATGGGCTACGGAGGTCCAACCAGACCGTGCAATTTAGTTCTCCAAGCAAGTCTGCCCTGAGCTACATCTACTGCAGCTGGCCACTGCACACCAATTCTAATAAGGTCCTATTTGACATTGTCTGCCCACCGCTTCCTAGGTCTTCCCCTCTTTCTGAAGTCTTGAGGCACACTGTTCATAACCCTATTTGCCAATCTATAATTATTCATACAGGCAACATGGCCAAACCAACGGAGTCTCTCTCTGCAAAATATGCTGCTTAAAGGAGGTTGCAAACTCCTTTGCCTAACCTTATCATTAGTTACAAATTAAACCACCTAATGCCCAAGATACTATGTAAGCATCTAAGTTTCACTACCATAACTAACCCTAGAAAAAACCAAACTATTATACAATCTAATTTTAATCTTTAGGTGTATATGCCTATTTCTCCACACTCTCCATAGATCCTTAAAAGTCCCGGCAGCAATCCCTATTCGTCTGTTAATCTCATGCCGCACATCACCATTATCTGTTACATAGCTCCCAAGATAATTAAACTGTGACACCTATTCAAGATTGTAACCATTCAGATGAACTGAATCACAACCTGCCTGACCAATTCCCATCAATTAAGTTTTCTCTCTGTCCATAACCAAACCTACTCTACTACCAGTCTCATCAACAGCTCGAATGAAAGAGTTCATCTCATCAACATCATTTGCCAAAAGGGTAAATCATCAGCATAATCTAAATCAGAAATTTTCCTATCTCCAGTCCATTTAAGGCCAAAATCTTTCCCTTGAAGTGAATTTCGCATAACATAATCAACAACCAAACTAAAGAGAAAAGGAGACAAAATGCACCCTTGTCGAACACCAGAGGTAATGCTAAACCAATTGCTACAAGACTTACCAACTCTCACACATGACTCAGTGTTATTATAGAGAGCTTTCATTATGTTAACTAACTTGTCTGGTATACCATATGATCTCACAATCAACCACAAATTATGACGATCAACAGAGTCGAAAGCCTTTTTGAAATCAACAAAGCTAGCAACCAAAGGTTTCTGAAACTCTAAACATTTCTCAAGAATCTGCCTAAGTGAAAATATCTGATCCACACATCCCCTACCACTTCTGAATTCACATTGCTCATCACGCAATTGACTGTCAACCAGATTCTTAATTCTATTAAGCACAATCATGGAAAGAACTTTACCTGGAACAGAGAGTACGCTGATACCCCTATAGTTATCACAAGAACTGCGATCACCTTTTTTGAAAATAGGGATAACAATAGCTCTGGTAAAATCCTTAGGAACCATGCCTTTATCATAAAAGATATTCAGAATTTCAGTCATCCAAGTGGTAACCGAAACTTTCCCAGCTCTAAGCATTTCCGTAGTAATTTCATCTACACCAAAGGATTTATGAACTCTAAGTTTAGAAATAGCCAAAATAACTTCAGACTGTGTTATAGGGCCAACATTAAAGCCACCAATGCATCTATCATCATTGCAAACAATGGGAATAGAACTAACCACATTGTTTAGAACATCACTGAAATGCTCAGCCCACCTAGCCACGGCAGAATCCTCACTTTCTATAACCTTACCTTGTTTATCCTTCAATCCCTGTATACCTGTCCATTTTCTACCACATAAAATATTAATTATCTGGTACAGCTCTCTGCTGTTGTGCTGTCTAACTGCTTCCTTGGCTTTGTCAGCCAAGCCAAAGATTCTTAGCAGCTAACTGATCTTTTACACGTTTATTAAGCTCTCTGTAATGCTTTCTATTAGGACTAGTAGGATATTCCTGCAGTTCCTTCTTTCTGAAATAAGCTCAAGTGCCTTATCATTCAGATAATTCTGCCTCCTCTACTCCTGTTTTCCTAAAAGAGTACTGTTAGTTTCCAAAAAAGCCTATTTTAAAATGGCCCCATTCTTCCTCAACTTCAGTAGTAAGCAAATCATGATTGTCATAATGACTAAGTAACCTATCATGGTAAGCTTTAGCTATAACTGGGTCTTTGAGAGTTTCAGTATTAAAAGTCAATTTTTTAACCCTAGCACAGATCCAATTTCAGCTCCCCTATATGACCTGGTATTCCTAACAGAACTAGCCTATTTGCTGTTAATTAATATATAGTCAATCATATTCTTATGCAGCCCATTGGGTGAAACCCATGTGTACTTATGTATGTCACGGTTGTAACAAAACATTATAACTGTTATTCAATATCATTGTAATAAGTAACAGATAACTTGTTTAAGTAAGTGTTACATTTTAGTTGTTATACAATGATATTCTGAAAGGTTATTCATTGAATTAATATGAAGTCCGTAGCTTGCCATTAAACAGCTTCGATGTTCTGACAATTTAATTTTATTTATCAACAATTCTTTTTCAAATTAGGCAGAAGGTGGCAGATGACCCTTGCAGTTTCTGTCGAAAAAAATGTGACTACTCTTAGCAAGAACGTCAGAATTGCATCTGCTATTGATCAAAAAAAAGTTTTTATCAAAGGTTATTGCTACTTAAAAATGGTCACTCAAAAATAATGGGCCCGAAATAGCTTTATGTTGTATACCTAATATTTCAAAAGTATCCATTCCAATGTTTTCATTTATTTCTTGTTTAACACATACAGCTGAAAGCTATTTGATTCTTTAATCACTAATAAAAAATTTATTTAAGAAAAACCATCAAAAAAAGGTTAAAATCAAAATTTTTTGTAATTTTTTTTTTATTTAACTTTACAGTAAAATTCTAGCAACACTGGTAGTTAATACTGTTATCTCTCCACACAAAAAGTTGAGCATTTTGTTCTTAAAAAATAAACCTAGATTTTTTTTTTATTATTGTAATATATACATTCAAAGCTGATTTGTTTAATATTGTTAGTGAGTAATATTTATTAAATAGGTAGTTTAATTTTAAAAAAAATTGATAAAGTTACTATTTTATGCAAAATTTATTTTAATATCCTAAAATTAATGCACCATTTACTGAAATTCTATATTTATATCATAACCCTGGAGTGAAATCGATGTGTTTTAGTATTGTTACAATCATTGTACTTTATACTTATACAATGTAAACTGAAATTATGAAAATAAAATTCTGTTTTTCAGTTCTTCATGACAATCAGTTAACTCACACAGACCTTAAACCAGAAAATATATTGTTTGTGAGTTCAGAATATGATATTTCCTACAACTCGAAGAAGGTAAGAATTGTAAGTTTTCAACGTTTTTTTTTATATTAATTATTTTTAAATTTATAGAAAATTTACTTTAGATACTATTTTTTACATGCATGATACTTTCAAGATTTCAGAGAATAAAAGCAGTAATTTCTGAAATGAAAATATGAATCAAGCCTAACTTGAAATCTTTCTATTTAATTGTGATAGATAACTAGAAGAATAACATATTGCTGTGGCAAATATCAATTGCTCATTTGCAAACAAAATGAAGTTTTTTTTATGAATTTCTGCATCCTTTACCAGTAGTAATTATGGGGGGCATTAAAGTTCTCAACCATGCCGAAAATGGGGCTGTATAGCCACAGGCCTCTAAGTGCCCATGCTAACTTTGGTTCACTGTCGAAAGGACCTAAAATGGGCATGCAAGCATCAAAACTGGACCTTGAATGATTGAAAGAAGGTTGTCTGGTCCGATGAATCTCATTTCCTATTGCACCATGTGGATAGCCGGATACATGTGCGTCATTTACCGGGCGAAGTGTTGGCAACAGGATGCAATGTGGGATGAAAACATGCCTGTGAAGGGAGTGTAATGCTTTGGGCAATGTTCTGCTGGGAAATCCTGGTCCAGTAATTCATATGCAGAAAACTATGATGTCTACCACCTACCTAAACATCATTGCAAACCAGGTACATCCTTTCATGGCAACTGTATATCCCTCTAGTAGTACCTTCATTCAGCAGAATAATGCACCATGCCACACTGCCTGGATTGTTCGAGAATGTTTCGTGAAACATGATGATACTTCCAGGTATTGCCCTGGCCTCCAAATTCTCTAGACATTAATCTAATTGTGCATCTGTGGTTTGTGTTGGAACAACATATCCGATCTTTGGTGGCTCAACCTCGTAACTTACAAGAGTTAAAGAATCTGCTGGTAATGTGTTGGTACCAGATACCACATGACACCTTTAAAAATCTTGTAGTGCTCGATGAGGGCCAGGTAAGAGCTGTTTTGGCGGCACTTGGAGGACCAACATCATATTAGGCAGGTGGTCATAATGTTTTGGCTCTTTGGTGTATATGCAGAGTGGTGCATGAAGTCGTTCTCCAGGGCAATGATTTAGGACAGTGCAGTCATGAATAGAAGCAGTGAATGCATGTGGAAAAATAGAGGTGTTCTTCCTGATGAGTAAGGTTGCAGCACCACAGTGGGCAATTTTGGAATTTAGAAAGGTTAACTTAGAAATATTGCAGGTAACACCAAAATTTCAATGACAGAGTTGTAGAGTATTGCCAATTATTTGCATATTCATAAATTGCCACCAATTAAATTCAATTAATGATTGCTGAGAACTGCAGTTAACTATTGCTGATGATTTTTACAGCTTGGTTATATAACAACTGCTATCATATATCCACCAGAAAAGATGATTTTGTGCCTGAATGGTACTGCACACATTCCTTGGAATGTGTCCAATTACGGAGTGCTGTTCAGACTTCCTAGCAATATGCAAATGGCCGTGTTGGTTATTTGGGTGAACAGTGTGCTTTACATGCTCACTTAGCTCATTATAGGCTTTGATCTCTGTACAGCCTTGCCCTGTTCTGTCCAAGATCTGCCAGCAGCTCCATCATTAGACAACCACTTCGACCATCCTCTTCTGTTAGGTGCTCAGTCATGTCAACACCAGGGGCAATAACTTGGCAGATGCTGCTGCAAAGTCTGCTATTCACTGCAGGTTTTCATACATGGACCTTCTGCAGTATTTTTCCATTGAATTCTGGGCACAGTGGCAGAGATCTTGGTCTGAGCATTTGCATACAAACTCTGAAATTAAGCCTGTTGTCAAACTGTGGCACTCAATCAAATCATATGTTTTTAATACATTTTCTTTACAGATGGGCAAGTAGCTTAAGTGCGAGTTTTGTGACTTGTTTTTACTCTGAAACATTTTAATTTCTTTTCTGTGTTTTAGCTTTGAATTGCATATATATTTTAGTTTTTGTGATATTTTGTCTGAGCCTCTTACACTTGGACATCTTTTATGTCTGTCTTTTTTTTACATTTTACAGGATATTTTAACAATCTAATTTTATGGCTTTGTTGTTTTATATTCTATCTGACTTTGGTCTTTTTTACACCTAGGTGGTTTTAGCTCTCTTTTCTGTATATATCTGGGGCGTGGGTAGCTCAGTCGGTAGCGCACCAGGCTCGTAATCTGTAGTTCCCAGATTCGAGTCCCAGGTGGGTCAGCGTTGAGATTTATCTCCGCAAAATTCCCTGCCCTGCCCACGGTCAGTAGGGGACACTGATGAGCTTGGAAAGGCCGCCGTCCGCCGGATGGGACGTTAAACTGTGGCCCCGTGTGTGGGAGAGCCATACCCTGTGCACGTTAAAGAACACACTGGATGGCCTTGATGGGAGGCTACCATCTGTCTCCCAACAGCTGTTCCAGTGGGTCCCCTCCCCCAACCTTCTCTGAGCCTTCGGGGTCCATGTGACCTGGCCATTTAGCCCATGGTGTGCAAAAAAGTGGCATTAATAGCATTTGCCTTACATTCTGAGGAACATGTGTGATTACTGTTTCAGGCATGAAGTAATATTTTAAAATTATTAGTGTTCACTATTGAACCATAGTGAATGAAGTAATATTTCTTGGTGGATATACATCTTGTCACCCACCAGGCTGTTTGAAGCATTTAAAGCATTAGTTCATCTTCCATTGTGGTTCTCAATTGCCATTAATCTGATTTCACTTGTGGCAGCAATTTATTTGTATGCAGCTCTGCCATTTGAATTTTGGCACTGTGTGATATTTCCGAAGTTAACATTGCTAAGTTCTACAATCTGCCACAGAGGTACTTCTACATGCATGGATTTATTGGTCCTGAAGAATAGTCTCAGAGTTTCTTAGGAAAGGAATTTTCATAGTAAAAACAACTTTAGAATTTGAGTTAACAAATACATGTACTTTCAATTATTGCATAGTAATAGAAGGAGGAGCATTTTATTCTGAAAGTAAAATAACATTAATAAAAATGAAGGTCACTTGAACTTAATTTTAAAAGCTATTAACTGGCTTTATTTTATTTGAACTATTAACTGAACTACTGACCGTGGGCAGGGCGGGGAATTTAAAGCCAGTTAATAGCTTTTAAAATTAAGTTCAAATAAAATAAAGCCAGTTAATAGCTTAAAATAATAAAGTAATAATAACTGTATGTATACATATTCCATATTTACTAAAACCTATAGTTCAGTGAGTGGTGGGTGAAGAACTGCTACACAACTCTCCCTCAAAGGTAATTCATGAAACACTCCAAGCACAGCACATCAGAAGACAGTGAAATATCTTGACAGTTTTTCTGTTACCTTGTTCTCAGCCTTTTCTTGCAAAGCCATGTTATCAATGTGTGAGTACAATACACTATCATACAGTGTTTAACAGTACTATATATGTGCTAACCTATCCAACAGTGAAGAAGAGGATATCCATTACTAAATATCACTTACACAGTGTGGACTTATATGGTTTAGCCTTTTGATGACTACAGCAGTCCTGTTAGTTCCTTCCTCTGACTGTAGTGTTGGAAGTGGTAGCTGAGTTCTGAATAGTATTTCTAAAGAGGACACTGTCTGGGAGTTTGGTAGCAGCTTGGAACCCCCCTCCCTCCCAATAAGGCAGCAGAAAACTTTGCTAATTCTGAGAAATCCCTTCTTCCTATATACCAGTGGAGAATGGAAGTGTCTCTAAACTACTGCTTTTTTCAAAAAGTTAGTGTTCACCAGCACTATTTTAAAAAAAAATAATTTGAGAAAACATGTTAGTAATTAAGAATTTCCCATTTCAGCAGAAAAGAGATGTCCGACATGTTAGGAGCACAAACATTAAACTTATTGATTTTGGATCTGCTACATTTAATCATGAACATCATAGTACAATTGTTTCTACTCGTCATTACAGAGCACCAGAGGTCATATTAGGTATGTATATTAATATTTAGTATATGTGTATATTTCATTGGTTTGAAATAATTTGATAAGTTTACTGCATATCCGATATTTTTTGGCAATTTTTCTGTCCTTTGTGTAGGGGAGTATCTTCTTCCCTAAAACCTAAACATACCTAATTAAAGATTTCCACTTAAAAATGGTTAACATTTCTCACCAACCCTGGGTGACAGCTCATCGTTGCTAAATGGAAACTTTGTGACATTTCTAGCATAAATACATCATTTGTAATGCATTTCTAACAAATAATTTAATTCTAAAACATTTACTTTATTTTTAAAAAGAGGTATTTTCAGCTCACCAAAATGTCCATCCAACTTCATTGTGGTATTGATATTAGAGCACATCATTTCAACACACTGCCCACTACTTCATAAGAAGTTTTTCAAGGGACCAAAATCTAAAAATGCTTTTAATTGGATCAGAATATAATAGTGTCACTAAATCAAGTAGTCATTTGTTTCTTTTTTAAAAAAAAGTAGAACTAATTTCCCATTCTTTGTTATCAAATGTATTAAACATTTTTAATATGGAAAATGTAAGAGCTGAATATTTTATGTAGTGTATTCCATTTCATGCATAGGAGTAAATAAAAATTTGTATCAAGGCACTTTGAATTCAATGCAACCTTTTTTTTTTGTAAGTTAGGTGATTGTTGTAACAATTTTTAGTTTCTCAGCAAGTTTCATATAATAGATGTCTAATTCTCTTAAGTTTCATGTGCTTTGTTCTGGCATAGTCACTGTTTTCAAGAAAGTGGCAAAATGTTTCTAAAGCTTCTTGCTTCAGTGTTGTACTCTTCATCTTGGCCCATTGTGATACTTAGGTTTTCAACATCTGATTGCTAATTTCATCAGTATTTAGAAGTTTACAGAGTAAAAAGGAACGTTTGTCAACATCAACAAATTCATCAAAAGGAAATCCTTTGAAATCTGTTCTTCAGAAATAGCTCACTGCCATTGTGGAATTATTTTCCATGTGAAAAATTATGAAATAGTGTCACTGGACCCTGATTCAAGATTATGCCATTTGCTATAAACTAGATATAGAATTGAAGATAGGAATATCACTTTGACATTCTCTAGATTACTTTGGACATTTTTCAGCTTATTAAATTTTTTAAAACATTGTAATGAGAAGAAAACATACAACAGTAAAACCTTGACGCTATGTGACACTTGTGATATGCCTCAGCATGGGGTATCATAAATCTGTTGGAACAAGAGATAAACTTTGAATAATAAACCACAGAAGTGATAATTCTACAGAATCTGCAGGAAGCCAAAAAGTGGACTAAGTTTAGTCTTGTGAATGTAGTTTATAGAAGTTTCTATTGTAGTGTGTGCAGGAGTTATAAAAACTGTTTAATGAGTTAGCAGTAGATCACAAAGTAGTCTAGAGTATTTAATGCCAACAGAGTGAAAAAGTGCTAAGCATGGAGGTGGTAAGAATAATCCAATGTAATGGAATATTAGTAAAATATCTGCGTTATTAATTAAATTTTTTAAACTTATTTATGCATTGGGTTGAAGTTATAAGATTTTTGCAATACAAATATTTATAAATCAGTAATCAAATGTTTGATTTCACATATGGTTTAATTATTATGATCAGTCTCATACTGATGGGGGGCATATTGATATTTAGTTGAAATTGTTATTTGTGTAATCTAATTATTTTTGTAATTATAGAGTAGTTCATTTATAAATCGATTGTTCGTTTTAAATTCACACTCGGTTAGCCACTTTAAATTGTAACAATATTAAGCCATTTTTTGCTTGGGCAAATTCCTCTCAGAAAACTTTATTGTCAATAAACAAGTTAAATTGTTTTTATGTTTGTATGGAAAAATTCTCACTTCAATGTAGCTTCCAGTTGGAAGAAAATATATTTTCTAACCTTTCATAAATTTGTTTTTGCAGAGTTAGGCTGGTCTCAACCTTGTGATGTATGGAGTATTGGATGCATTTTGTTTGAGCTTTATTTAGGAATAACCCTTTTTCAGGTAAGTTCAGGTTATCATTTGTAATGAAAAATCCCAGATTTTATTATTTAATTGTGGGCATAACTGGAATATTAGCATTAATCATTTTATTTTTCGCCCCTACATTATTGCAATCCAATGTCAAAAATCCAAATATTTAAAAAAAATTAAATTTTCTGAAATAAAGCTTTAATTACTGGCAAATATTTCAGTAATGTGTAAGCAAATATTAAGGGCTTTTTGGATAGTTTTATCAAATGAGTTCAAAATGCATTTGAATACTTGGAGGTATAAATCTTTTTAGATATATAAAATAAATATCCAGAAAATTAAGCCACTCACAGTTGCATCTGAAATATTCTCTGCTGTAGTTTAAGCAGAAAATTAAAAAATGGGGATATTGATGATAATGCTATTTGGATTGGATTGTTAAATATAATTTTCAAAGCCTTGCATAAGGTAAAGTTTAGTTTTGCAAACCTATTGTTTTTGCAGTTACCTGTTTAAATTTAAAGTTTGTTGTACTGAATTTCATATTTTGA
Organism: Ryuthela nishihirai; assembly: GCA_038380435.1. NCBI lineage: Eukaryota > Metazoa > Arthropoda > Arachnida > Araneae > Heptathelidae > Ryuthela > Ryuthela nishihirai. The sequence continues at coordinate 18,103,515 of JAWZYU010000022.1, forward strand.
AAATGGCATGTTTTGCTTCTTCCATTGAAAAAGTGCCTGGCAGTGAAAAATTTGGAATGCCTCTGGTGTAGTAGATTGAGATCATCCTCAAGCAGCCATGGGCTACATAGGTCCAACCAGACTGCACAATTTAGTGCTCCAAACATCTGTCCTGAGCCATATCTGCTGCATCTGACCACTGCATATCAATTCTAACAAGGTCCTGTTTGACATTGTCTGCCCACTGCATCCTAGGTCTTCCCCTCTCTTTCTGAGGCCTTTAGGCACACTGTTCATAACCCTAGTCGCTAATCTATAGTTATCCATATGGCAACATGGCCAAACCAACAGCTATATGCTGCACATTATGCTGCTTAAAGAAGGTTGCAGACTCATTTGCCTAATCTCATCATTACTTACAAATTGAACCACCTAATTCCCAAGATACTATGTAAGCATCTATAAAATCAAAAATATCAAGCCTCCTGTTGTATACAGAGCATCCAAGTTTCACTATCATACTAGCCCTAGAAAGAACCAAACTATTATACAGTTTAATTTTAGTCATTAGGTGTATATGCCTGTTTTTCTACACTCCATAGATTCTTAAAAGTCCTGGCAGCAATCCCTGTTTCTGTTAATCTCATGCCGCACATCACCATTATCTGCTACATAGCTCCCAAGATAATTAAACTGAGACACCTGCTCAAGACTGCAACCATTCAGATTAACTGAATTACAGCCTGCCTGACCAATTTTCATCACTTTAGTTTTCTCTCTGTATATAACCAAACCTACTCTACTACAGGTCTCAACAGCCCTAATGAAAGAATTCATCTCATCAACATCATTAGCCAAAAGGGTTAAATCATCAGCATAATCTAAATCAGACATTTTCGTAACTCCAGACCATTAAAGACCAAAATCTTTCCCTTGCAGAGAATTTTGCATAACATAATCAATATATTGAACTAGAGAGAAAATGCACCCTTGTAAAACACCAGATGCAATGCTAAACCAATCACTACAAGCCTTACCAACTCTCACACGACTCAGTGTTATAGAGAGCTTTCATTACGTTAACTAACTTGTCTGGTGTGCCATACGATCTCACAATCAACCACAAATTATGGCATTTGACAGTCTGAAGCCTTTTTGAAATCAACAAAGCTAGCAACCAAAGGTTTCTGAAACTCTAAACATTTCTCAAGAATCTGCCTAAGTGAAAATATCTGATCCACACATCCCCCCTATCACTTCTGAATCCACATTGGTCATTGCGCAAATGACTGTCAACCAGATTCTTAATTCTATTAAGCACAATCTTGGAAAGAACTTTACCTGGAACAGAGAGTAGGCTGATACCCCTATAGTTATCACAAGAACTGCAAAAATAGGGATAATAGCTCTGGTAAAATCCTTAGGAACCATGCCTTTATCATAAAAGATATTCAGAATTTCAGTCATCCAAGTGGTAACCGAAACATTCCCAGCTCTAAGCATTTATGTCGTAATTTCATCTACCCCTGGGACTTTATATAGTTTAAGTTTAGAAACAGGCAAAAATACTTCAGACTGTGTTATAGGGCCAACATTAAAGCCACCAATGCATCTATCATCATTGCAAACAAGCAAACAATGGGAGTAGAACTAACCACATTGTTTAGAACATCACTGAAATCCTCAGCCCACCTAGCCACGGCAGAATCCTCACTTTCTATAACCTCACCTTGTTTATCCTTCAATCCCTGTATACCTGTCCATTTTCTACCACACAAAATATTAACTATCTGATACAGCTCTCTGCTGTTGTGCTGTCTAACTGCTTCCTCTGCTTTGTCAGCCAAGCCATCAAGCCAAAGATTCTTATCAGCAGCTAACTGATCCTTTACACGTTATTAAGTTCTCTGTAATGCTATTAGGACTAGTAGGGTATTGATTAAGGACATTCCTGCAGTTCTTTCTTTCTGAAATAAGCTCAAGTGCCTTATCACTCAGATAATTCTGCTTCTTCTGCTCCTTTTTCCTAAAAGAGTACTGTTAGTGTCCAAAAAAGCCTGTTTAAAATGATCCCACTCTTCCTCAACTTCAGTAGTAAGCAAACCATGACTGTCATAATGACAAATGATAGTGATTAAGGACATTCCTATGGTTCTTTGTTACTGAAATAAGCTCAAGTGCCTTATCACTCAAATAATTCTACCTCCTCTTCTTGTTTCCTAAAAGAGTACCAGATGCATCAGCTTACTGAATGTATGAATGCCAGTTTTTGCTAGTGAATAATATTTGTTGATGGTTTTAAATATTTTAATTTAATTTTTTTACATATTGTAAAATATTCAAATTTAAATATTTTCAGACACATGACAACAGAGAACATTTAGCTATGATGGAGCGTATCTTAGGTCCAGTTCCTCATCGCCTGAGTCATAAGAGCAAGTAAGTTCTTTTTCTGCTGTTTTTAAATATAAGTATAAGTGTTGTCATAAAGGAATACCCAGTCTTGTTAAATAATCAAGTAACAGAAATGTGTGTCAAGTTCCTCATCAAACTTCATTTTGTGTTCAATTGACTTCCCTGTGGATGCCATTGATGGTGTTATGCTCAGCTTCCTTCCATAGTGAGCCCAACATCTCCGGTGCGATCCTTGCAATAGTTGTGGTTATTTTTTTTTTCCTTTAAGTGCTGAAAATTGTGAAATTTTGTAGAAAAAACAGTTTTTTAATGACCAAAAAAAGTCCAGTGGTTCCAAATCTAGACTTCTTGGCTACAAGATCAGCTTACCTTTATCAATCCAGCGATTTGGAAATTGGTATTTAAGACATTACATGTGATACTAACTGTATGCTGTGTGGCAAAGAAACTTTCAGAGTTTCTTCATGTTTTGGATACTTAATCTATAATACGCTATATATCAAAAGTATTCAGGCACTCGTTCATCCACCATCTCCTGGTAATAAGAAAGGAATTAATATTGCATTGGCCCCCCTTTGCTACTATCACAGCCTCCACTCTGCAGGCAAAGCTTTCCACTAGATTTTAATACATTCCTGCAGAAATTGCCTGCCATTCTGTCACAAGTCTGGTGGACTGCCAGATGGTGAAGTATGATTCATCACTCCAGAAAACATTGTTCTACTGCTCAAGAGTCCACTGGTGCTGTGCTTTACATCACTCCAACCGACTCTGGCATTGATCAGTAGCACACCAGGTTCATATTCTACAGTTCCCAGGTTCAAGTCACAGCTGGGTCAGCGTTGAGATTTATCTCCGCAAAACTCCCTGCCTACCATCAGTAGGGGACATCGATGGGCTTGGAAAGACTGCCATCTGTCGGATGGAGCATTGAGTCTTGGCCCCATGTACTGGGAGCCATACCCTGTGCACGTTAAAGAACACGCTGGATGATATTGACGGGAGGCTACCATGTCTCCCAACAGCTGTACCCTCTCCCCCAACCTTCTCTGAGCCTTCGGGGCCCATGTGACCTGGCCATTTAGCCCATGGTGTGCAAAAAATTGCCTCTCAGAGGTAAAACAACCCAAACCTTGTACCTTTATCAATCCAGCGATTCAGTGATCCTATGAATGTGCCAGATTGAAAGTTGCTGAAGTTTGCTAGGCCACATGCATCCTTTTATACTGGTTTGGGCCATGGATGTGGCATATATGGGTGAATCCACTACCCAGAAGGGGTGTCTGGATACTTTTGATTAAATAGTGTATTTTAAAATATGGGTATTCTTTTACACTGACCTTGTACATTGTAGCATTTTCCTAATTATTTCCTAGTTAATTCCAATCTAAAGTATTTAATATTTTACTGCATTTGCAATCTTTGAAATACTTTCATACATTTCAAACCAGTGGCAGGGAGTAAGAGAACTGATGGGTATTTATTTCCATTGTGCAGCAGAACTGCATTTAAATTTAATTTCAGTGTGTCAATAAATATGCACTGTTCATAAGAATTGTGTTCAAAGCCTAGTTCTTTCATAACACTATTAATATCTCTACAGAAAGATATACTGTCCTCCATAATGAAATGTTTGGAATACACTTCACTGCATTATTGATATACTAATATTTTAGTTTGTGCTTCACTTAATTTCCAGTGTTGTAACCTGGAACTAAGATGTTCAGCTTGTTATTTGCTTAACTTTGTCCATGAACTAAGTCATTCAAATCTTCTTGCATAAATAATTGTACTGTGTATCAGTTTCTGGTTGGTAGTCCAAATCTTAAAAGTGGATGGTGCAGCACAGTTTACAATACAAGAAACTGCACTATCTTCATAACTGCTTCTTTAATAGTATGATTTTGTTAGAACTTGTACTGGGAAGTCTTCACTCTGTGGAATAGGTCTCATTGCAGATAATGTTTGAATATTTTACACTATTTGCTTTTTTTTTTTTAGATATTCCTGAAAATTTTTTCATGTTGAAATAGCATCCTCAATGTGGTTACATGGATCTTGCTGCACCATAAGTTCAGCAAAAGACATACTTTTGAGTTTCTCAGTTAATCACATCCTCAGATTTGTTTTGCAGGCAATACAGCATATGTGTAGAGCCCAGGTTCTGTCCTAATTGCCAATTGTGCAACCAAATTACAGAGAATAGGCATGTTTAGTAATGCTGTAGATTTTCTTCCTCTGGTTTTGGTTGTAAACTTCACACACACAGACAGCAGAAATTGTCAGGATGATTGAGATATTTCTTTTACTTTGGCATTATAATAATGGTGATCAACTGCACATGCGCTCAAACTATAGCTGTCTCCCCGTAACTGAAAGAGCTGCTGTGTAAGCATGTTATCAGTTCAACAGCGATACTCTCTGATACACTCCCTGCCATTTGTAATCAAATGAGAACATTATATAACAGATCAGTGCCATATTTTTTCATTAAATAGTAGTAAGATTATTGCATAAGGTATTGCAGATAAACACAAATACCTATATATATACAGAAATTACGACATGATTTGAAATTTTTAATATCAATTTGTAAACCACTGGAAAGTCTTCAAATGACATAGCATCTTCTCTGAAAGTTATTTTTAACATTTTGTGAATTTCTGTTGCACTTTTTTCTAATTAAAAAACAAATGCAAATTTTCTGCTCAGTAAAGTAATTTTAAAATGGGATATAAACACACTTTGACCTGTTATCTGGAAAGATCAGTTTACGACAGTATTAGAATTCAGCTAGTTCAGTCACCAAACAATGAGTTCTATAAAACAGAATCTTTTTATGACTGCCTGTTGTGCACATTTGATGACTGTTTAACATGTATTTTTAACCCATCAGACTTTTTCTTGCTTCATACGTGACATAAAGTTAGTCATTTCAAGTTCTGCCACATGTATACTTAATTCCAATGATTACTTGAGAATTTGTCTACATAATTATAAACATTTTAAATGGCCAGTAAGTTATTTAAACTATTAAACTAGAATAAAATAGTAATGGTTTTATATAAATGCATAATTTGCTGGGGATCATTAACACTTGGCATTGTAAATATGTATAAGGAAACAAGGTATAAGTTTTTGTACAGAGATATTTGCTAGCTTATATAATGTATGTTGCATACTCTGTAATTAATGCTTTTGTGTATTTGAAATTCTTTCAGGACAAAATATTTTTATCATGGGCGTCTAGATTGGGATGAAAAGAGCTCAGCAGCACGCTATGTCCGAGAAAATTGCAAACCTCTCAGGGTAAGTTATGCATTATTTGATGTTTCGTGACTTTTACAGTATGAGTAAAACAATTGCCTCTCAGCTATTCTAATGTACATTAAATTTCATTTTTGAAATAAATTCTTCATGCCAGTAGAAAGCAAAATTGAAACTCCAATTCATAATGCAAACTTTTTAGGAAAAAATGAAACTATAAGTATTAGAAGTGAAATACTTAAAGCATCAAATTTATGTATATGTTTTAAAAAAATATAATCAGGGGTAAGGAAGTTTACTCTCCAATGGCAGATGGAAAATCTGGCATGCTACTTGGAAAAATTGTAACAGTAGGATATTTCCAGGAAAAAGGAAATCAACCTTTACCTTTAAATGCAGTGTTCTAATTAAAATAATTACAACACAACAAAAAGAATACTATCTTTTGCTACATATTGTGTAAACTAAAAAATTTTTTGTATGCTTCAGTGCACCTCAAGGGCATCCCTTAGTACATCCAGTTAATAGTCCACTTCCACCTTTATATGGGTTAGTTACAGCTAACAGCACACAGATAACCATATTATCTTGGGACTCTACCCATCAGTTGCAGTGTCAGCAAGCCAACATGGTACCACTAAATAGTGATGAAGTGTGACATTTTGAGTAGGGGTAGCAATTAACAAAAACTCTACTGCAACAAAATGGAACACCTTTCCACTACTAGAGATTTTCGAATCATTGAATCGGAACGATGTTCCGATACTTGATTGAATCCAAATCATTGAGTGAAAGTAGTTCTATGCCTTTTAAATCAAATGTTAGCAGTATATATACAGTACTGCGCAAATTAGTTGGGACAATAGGAAACTGCAGTAACAAAGACACAACTAAAATATTTATTTGTTTAATAGTATAGTTAATAGTGAATGTGGACCCCCCCCCCCTGCTTTAATTACTTCTTTCACCCTCTCAGCCATTGATGCCACTAGCTTTCCATGCATCTCCTTCAATTCAGGGCCGTGGTACCACACTTTCATGACACTTTCTATCATATTGGCCTTCGTTGTGTAATCTATCTTAGATATGCGCACTTTAATAGTGGCCCACAAATATTATACTGTCTCAAGACAATTTTTCCTCTAAAATTAGAATCAACATCAAAGTGCTGATTTATTAGTGGATGTTGAACAGTCGAGTTTATCTCATTATTTATCATCATTTGCATACTTATAAGACATGCTTTCCATCTATATGGAAAGCATGTCTTATAAGTATGCATTGATCTGTATGGCAAATAGAAAGCCGCTTGTGGCTAAAATTGCCTGAATAGCACCTATATGTGACATAAAAGGAATGTTCATAGCATTAATTAGAGGAGATCTTGATCGGCTGCCAGTAGCTCAGTGGCCCAGAGCACCTGATATGTTATCAGGAGATCGTGGCTTTGTATCCCACCCAGCTCAAGACAATTTTCCCTCTAAAATTGGAATCGACCTCCAAGTGCTGATTTATTAGTGGATTTGAACAGTCTAATTTATCTCATTATTTATCACAATAAATGTAATCTATTGAAAATGATTTTTTAAGTTGATTTTATTTAAAATATGGGTGTACAGCAAGATTTGGATAACCCATAAATGCTAAAAATCTAGTCCATGTCATGTGAAAGGGAGCTTTGAAAGTGAAACATTGAAAACATTGAAAATAAGCTTTATGCAAAAAATTTTTTTTGCAATAAATTATATGTCACTCATAAATAATAAAAAATAAATACCCCCTCAAGCAGCTGCTTGCCACAGAGGTCTGACAGGAGCCTGTCAGTTTATATGCCAAAGTAGAAGATCTGAAAGGATGGCAGGACCTCAGCAGAAAAACAACACATACAACCATGCCTTAATCTGGGGCTCGAACCCAGGTCCCTTAGATCAGTAGCCAAGTACGCTAACCACTCGGCCATGGGACGGCTATGTCACTCAAATCTCTCTAAATATATTTCTCGCAATATTCATTTAATATTTAAAGAATGAACATAGTGTCATCTGCTGTTAAATGGTCTCACTTCAATGACTCTTTAAATATTGATCAAAGATCGTTTGTTGTAAATTGACACCATCACATTGCCTCCAAATTGATGAAATCTTAAAAAATCATCATGAAAACTTCAGATGTTTAATTTATGTCAGTGAACAAATTCTTCCAAGAGTTGTGTTTTATCTATTGCACTTTTTTCAACATAGTGTAAATAGTATTTTAACATTTCATTAGTCACAGTAGCACAAGCTTGTGACAACTGACATATATTTATCCACTTATATGTCAAACTGTTTTTTTCTGCTTGTTTTTTAATTATTATTCAAGAGTTTAATAGGAGAGATACATAAATTAACTCAGTTATTCTAATAATCCTGATTTTAGATATTAATGAATGGCATTCTTTACAATAATCAGAAACTTAAATTTAAAAACTTTGTTCAAACTTATTATCAGTAGGACTGTCTTAATTAAGTTTACTTTTGCCAAACAAATGTGTGAAAAAAGAATTTTGCCAGATTTGTAGCTGTTTGATATGGTGGTCCAGTGTAATTTTCTGTATGGCATGTGACAAGTCAAAATTTCTCTTAAGAGATATACTTTATAGAGTTAAATTGTTGCAGCAATAACTCAGTTAAGACTTAAAACTAAAGTGTAATTGTGAAACATCTTCGTAAGTAAATTGAGATCATTAGTTTACATGAATATTCATTAATGAAATGATAAATTAATTCATTGGAAAAGGGTTAATATTAATCAACTAGACCTATTTCAATTTTGGATTATTATTTTTCATATGCCAAAATAAAATGTTTTAAAATGTTAGTCAAGTGGTTAAAAGTTAGTGCTTTCTACTAATCATAACTTTTTACTTCTTTAGAGATACATGCTGTCTGATAAAGAAGATCATCAGCAGTTGTTTAACTTGATAGAGCAGATGCTTCAGTATGAACCATCCCAGCGCATCTCACTTGCTGAGGCACTGAATCATCCATTTTTTTCATCATTGCCAAGGGACTGTCGACTTCATGAATCGTTACATTGTTTAAAAGCCAAAGAAGATAGAGAAAGATGTCATAGCCTAAGTAGATGAAACCTGCTGGTTGTATATCCAACTTGTATATTGTGTAATTATTTTGTACATAAGGAAAAATCAATACATGAATCATTTTGCCATTTCATAAAATAACATTCAGTTCATAAACATTCAACATCTGTGTGTAAGAAAAAGGCACATGTACAGTTTCTGTAGATATATGTATAAATAGTACATTGTAAATGTATGTAAATAAGAATTTTCCATGCACTATATAGCTAATGATATTTGAAATAAACTAGGTTTGTAGTTGAGGAAAAGTGCTATTTTTAGCTGAAAACCAATTTCAAAATGTACACAATAGTGTATTTTTCACAGAAATTGGACCTGTGAATCCTAAGCCGTTTTAAAAAATAACTACTTCTTTTGTGATATTTAGCAAACTGGGTAGGTGTGTTGTCTGCAAAATGCCAAAAACAAAATATCATTACTATGATAATGACTGTGCATTGCTTGTAATTGGAAATATTTTGCCAAATGTACTCTGAGCTGTTATGAGAAAAACGAAGTGCTATCTATGTTATTTATTTAAACTGCCCAACTTTGTATTACTGGACATATTTGGTAACGTTCAAGATCTGTGTGACACACCGTGCAAATATACATGTATGTTTATTAATATTTTTGTGTGGTTGAAAAATGCATTCTGTTAGCTGTGTCTATTCTTACTGAGAAACTGCAGGAAAGCTTAATTTAATCAGCACATTGTAAATACAAGTAGCTTTGCTTACAGTTGTGTGATGGGTATGGCTCAGTCAGTAGTGTGCAAGACTTGTAATCTGCTATTCTCGAGTCCTACCAGGGCCAGCATGCCCTCAGTCAGTAGGAGACTGATGAGCTTTGAATGGGACATTAAGTCATGACCTTTTTTCAGGAAAGCCATACCCTCTGCATGTTAACCCTTACCCGTAATAGCCAAAATTTTAAATGGACCAGTCCTGGTGTTTTTATTTATACCCTTTCCTAGATTTCTTGGTCTTTAAAGAGTTAAAGAACACAATGGATGGCATTGACTGGATTACCATCTATCTTCTAACAGCTGTCCGGTGGGTCCCCTTTCCCCAACTGTGGGGTCCTTGTGACCTGGTCATTTAACCCACTTGTGCATAAAAAGTGGTGCTCAGAGGTAAAACAACTGTTTCTTATAATATAAATTTATTTTATTAAATATTAAAATTTGACACTATTTCAATCTATACAATAGTTTATCCTAAGTTAAAAACAGTTTTTCTGCTTTCAATTTCAGACATTAATTTTTTTTGATTTGCAACATATAGGACAGAGAAGAATCCTAGAAGCTACTTCTAGCTTTTACAGGCCTTCTCATACAAGGACATGCCCTACTACAACCAAAGTCGCTGCTGACAACTGCCTTAGTTAGGGCTTAACACAACACACAAAGTTTGCCTTGCTGGAACAGTCGCTAGCTGCCTAACCACTATGCCAGTTAAGGCAGTAATTGCTATTTATAACATCCTTACATAGTCATAGACAATGGTTGCCAATTGGTAATCTTCCTGGTTCATAGGGGAAGAAAAGTAACTTGCTCAATCCATTTCCTTATTAGCATAAAGTCAAATTTTTGCCGAAAAAATTTTATTACAGGTTATACTGTAATAAACAGAAAGATTTCTTTTTAAATCTATATGTTTAAATATTTTCACTTCTAAAGTTTTAATGATTTTTGTGTTATTTGGTCAAGATCAAATCATTTAAGGTCTGAAAAAATAGTTGGTAGTCTGCCAGTTGGTGGCCCTTGTCTAGGATCTTGTCTTAAATCTAAAGAGATGCAAACTTGTCAGTAATCTTTTGTCAAACATTGACAAAGCAGATATGTCCAAGTTACTATCTGGATTATCCACCTAGGAATAGCTAATGTAAAAAATGTCATTACACATTACATTGATTTAAAAAAACACCACTGATGAGCAGGTAAGTGTCAAAAGTCCATTTGTTAGGGTAAACACTTATATGTGGGCATGGAAACTTTAGGGAAAAATAGTAAAAAAAAACTTTCCCCACAGTTTGTCTATTTGACCAGTGGAACCTTTATACATCTATGAAATTGAAAACACATGTTCATTTGTCCTCTGGTAAGCAAATATTTGTAGGGGTTTTTTCAAACTCTGATTTGCCCTATGGTAATTATCTTTTTATTCAATATTTATACTGGGTATTTTTCAGGTTGCTAAATTTATTTATTCTTCTAATGCATGAACAAATATGAAGATATAGGAGCTAGCCTGAATATGTAGGCATCAGTTTCTGTTGGTGTGTATATGGAGTGTAGTAAATTATGAATTCATAAAAGTACAATGGTAATATTTCTTAGATACAACTATTTTTGTGATTGCCTTTTATGGCCATTTAGAAGTTTTTGCACTAAATACCAATGAACTGGAGCTTGGAAGGATCAAATTCTTCACAGGTGGTCCATTCGTGTTGATTAACATCTACTCACTTAAACTATTTCCATTGACAACTGACCTAAATTTGCTCTTTAATGAGATTCATCAAACTGAATACTCTTTCGAGCAAGCAAGTGAAATAGCTTTTCCTAAAATAGGAAACTTTTCATAGTTTGATAGAACCTTATTTAAAACTTCACTGAAACTCATTCTTATCCCAATAAATAGCTTGTTAAGCTGTGTCCCTGAGTCCTTGTAACTTGGCAATTTAGCCCATTTTATGCATAAAAAGTTCTGCTCAGAGGTTAAACAACTCAACTCTCTTGTGAAGGATTTCTATAAATCATAAAATTTAACTTATTCTTTAATCCTATTTGGGCAAGCTCATTGATTTGACTATGAAGTAGCTTGCAAAAGAGCAATCTGGCAAGTATGGCAGCTGTTTGGGTTTGTATGCATTTCCAGATGAGTCCATATTAAAATATTAGCTATTCCTTTTTTTGGCAAGTCATTTTGTCCTTGAACTTCACAGAAATATGCAGAACAATATAATTGAACATTTAGTAATAAACACCCTATTGCATTTTTACAACACTTACTGCTATTTCACACACAAACATTTTAATATCCATTCAGCTGAATTGAAAGTTGGTACCAGTCCTAAAACGAGTTTTTTTTTTACATTTAAAGCTGAAACTTTTAAACAGAAAAAAACTGCAGCTTATAATTATCTTTTCAAGCTATCTGCATCATGCTTCCAAAAACTTATTTTGGAAAGGGCTAATTTATATGAAATGTGCATGGAATCATGATTTTAATCTGGATTAATGGTTTATTTCTAAATAATTATTTTATGATTACTGTATTTTTTTGGTTACACAACTTTGTTTTGGCAGGCAGAATTTCATACTGTTGCAATTTCCATTAAAGGGTTTAAAATTCTCAGGGTTTAAAAAGTGAGCTAAAAAATTACATATTTTATACTGCTCGTATAAAAATCTGTAGCTGCTAAAGTGCAAATCAGTTTAATCATGTATTCTGAAACTTTGCTAAGAGGAAGCTACACGTAAGAACAGTAATGAGTGTTACTTCGTTCCTCACCACATCTTATAAAGTCTCATTTGGGTGCTGATTTCTGAAAAACTGATCCTAATATTGTCGGCAATGCATCCAGGTGTAAAGAATAAATGATATATCTACTGCTTGAAAAGTTGTTTTAGAACTTTAGGAAAAGACTAGTTTATATTTAAATTGTAAACTGGAAGAAAGAATGGCTACTTCATAAGGTTTTTGAGAATTCTTTAATAACATTGTCATGTATAATTCACGTACATTGCAAAGTATGTTTGCAGTCAAATTCTTGTAACTGAAAATGCTTTCATTGTGAATGTGTTTTAAACCTGTTGTGTATACAGATGACATAGAGTGATTAGCATTGTTCCTTGGCTATGATAATTTGTATGCAGTAACACGAGTGCTGCGTAGTATAACTTCGAACATGCTGGCAATGTTTGTGGTAATATATTTTTATTAATCTGAATTAGTTTTGCTATAAAATCATTAGTGCAAACATCCCCAATCAACATCACTGCCCCAGATTAATAATTGTGTTTGATGTAATAAACTTTCACAAATCTTTTAGTTTAGTCTAATTTCTACTTTAACTGGTAACTGCGAACTTTTTTGAGCACACATTGCACTATGCATTATTTGTACTGATCAGTTAAATACAAAAACCACTGTCACAAGACCCTTTCCTGAACATAACTATGTAAATGGATTCAGCATTCAACAAAATGGTAATAGATTTTTTAAATACTAATTCTCACTTCTTTCCCTTTTTTCTATGCATAATTTGACCTCAACTTATGAATTAATTGTAAGTTAATATTCATATTAGTATTAATTTCGACCATACAGCTCTTAATTCATTCAAAAACCAGAAGCCTCTTAAGAAAACTTGCTCGAGGTTGCAAAATTATACAAAAAGTGCAAGAAATGAGACAACATAGCACACATTAATGGTGACATGCAGCCTGTGAACTTTTTAACAGCCCAATACTTCTATCTGCATCAGTGTACACTGGTAACCAGTAATAAGATTTAGGGCGAGTTTTTTTTTTTTTCCTTTCTGCTCATGCTCTCTTAGGCTGCTATACTTAATTGTGGTGCCTTTAATCTCGTAATGCAATGTTCAACGTAATGTTTTTCTCTTTAAATTAATAAAAAAAAATTGCAATCCCAGACACCCTTAACGTTAAAGCAATCACCAGTGTTACTAAATCGTTCGGGACTATACGCCAGTTACCGATTGATTTGTATTTTAAACCCGTGGCACGAATTGAAAAGTTGCTATGAACAGCAGATATACTACCAGCAAATTGCTTTCAATGGTTCATTCTACAGATGTAAGATTTTTAATGTATAGGGTTGCTAGTGAAAAAGATTTTAAAACTAGTAGATTTTCAGTTTACATATTTGCATATCTGTTTAAATTTGTTCAGCTGTGCTACCTAGAACTTGCAATCTCCTTGAAAATTGTTTATATGTACCATTTGTACGACGACTGTTTCAAATAAATCATTTTAAAAAGCTGCCATGTTTTGTATGCCCCTTCGTATCTTATATGCAGTTTTTTATTGCCATGTAAACCATCGAACATATCAAACGTTTACAAAGTTTTGATTGGTGTCAATTGTGTCCTTTACACTAATAGTCTGTGCAGTTTTCCGGCACATCTATGTAATCGTTTGTGGAATTAGATTTCGCTGCTAGAAAAAAGTTATATTTGTTGTATTGAACTTAAAAACATTCGTAGTTAATTGATTGCACACATGTTACTGGAAAACGGGTTCGAATTCCACTCCTGAAAATAATTTATTTCTTTAAAAAAAACTAAATAAATTCATCTATCCTAGAAAACATTTCACAGCACACTGGGGGCGGGCGTGGCTCAGTCGGTAGCGCGCCAGGCTCGTAATCTGTAGTTCCCAGATTCGAGTCCCAGCCGGGTCAGCTTTGAGATTTATCTCCGCAAAATTTACCGCCCTGCCTACGATCAGTAGGGGACATCGATGGGCTTGGAAAGGCCGCCGTCCATCGGATGGAACGTTTATAACTTGTTGTTTTAAGTTTCAAGCACGACTCTAGATTTTTATTTGTTAGTTGACTTCTAACTTTACTTTTTATTATATTCATGCAAGAGAACGCTTGCTCGCACGAATATGTCGACCCGAAGATCGTGAGCACTCCATATGCCAACTTCTTCACTGTAGCATTCTGGAAGACTATTCCATGCGTCGAATATGAGGGCCTCAACTTCATTTTTTTTATAGCTATGCTGAAGTATTTCGTGTCAATAGTTGCATTGGTCTCATCGCAATATTGCTTCAAATTTTTAAAATGAAGTAATGGTACTTACGTATTAACGCCACCGCTGGCGTTAATACGTAAGTACCCAAATCTAGTACAAAATAATGTTACATTAATGTTCATTTTTACTGCTGAACTGAAATTTGAGATATCTACTGTATATATATATGTTACCGCTAAAGCTCGAAAGCCGTTAATGTGCACATTACCTAGCTAATCTGCAGAATAACATTTTGTATGCTGTATAATTCAGTCAGATTGTTTATTTTACACTTTAATTGTCTATCATTAGTTATTTCATAGAATAACTAGTTAAAGTGTGGAATTATTAATTTATTACACGCTGCGGTGGCGTTAATACGTAAGTACCGAAGTAATTTACCGCTCTCTGTCTTCAACAAAAAGACGTAATTTTTTTTCGAAACAAACTACTACTTCAAGCAAGGCGGCTGGGTTGCCCTTTCCTTGCAGGTTTAGATTTAGTTCATTTAGTTTCATTGTGGTACCTACCATGAAGTTGAATTTTTGCAGCCATTTGTCTTCTTCCAATTCGGGATGGTAAATACTTTTTTCATTGAGGAATGTTTTTATTTCACTCAAGCACAAAGCAAAACGTTGCAATACGTCACCTCTGGAAAGCCATCGCACTTTATTGTGCAGAAGTAGGTCAGAAAACTGGCTATTTCTGCAAGGAAATCTTTAAACTGGCGATGGTAGAGTGCTTTTGCCAAGATGCTGTTAATAATCTTAATTACCAAGTTCATGACCTCAACTATTTCGGCCGGAAATGTTTGGGCACAAAGCGCTTCTTGATGAATTATGCAGTGAAACGTTAGAATTTCGTGGTTTATTTTTTTCTGAAGAATTGATGTTACCCCTCTATGTATTCCTGTCATACTTCCGGCTCCATCAGTTGCTATAGAAACAATTTTATTTATATCGATTCCATTGTCTTCCAAACGTTTTTGCACAGCATTTGCTATATCTTGTCCACTAGTCTGCCCTGAGAGCGGTAGCAATCCTAGCAGTTCTTCTTTTGGACCTTGGGACGACATATACCTGACAAAAAGGGTAACTTGTACCGTGTCTTTTATGTCGCAAGACTCATCTATAGCAAGTGATAAGGCAGAAGCCAGTTGAATGTCTTCCACTTGCATATGTGTTACATTTGAAGACATTTTAGAAGTTCTATCTTGTACTGTTTTAGCAGATAATGGCAAATCTGATTTTTTTCATGATTTCTGCTTTGTTTTTAAAATCACGAAACAGTTCTTCAGATGCACGTATAAAACAATCTTTGACGTACTCACCATCTGTGAATGGTTTTCTTTTTGCAATTTCTAATGATACTGCAAAGCTTGCCAGATTTACATTATTGGATGATTGCGCCCAGTTCCTTAACATGGAACTTGACTGTGTTTGATATTTTTGGAGCTCTTCAACAGCTTTTTTTCGTGCGTCACCGGTTGGATATTTACCAGCAAACTGGGTATGTTTTGGAGTGAAGTGTCTCTCCAAATTTGACTTCTTATTGTGTGCGAGTTTTTCGTGGCAAATGACACAAGTCGGAAGGCCATCTGTGTTGCATATGAACGCAAACGACTCCGTCCAAACCTGATTGAATTCTCGGTTTTCTTCTTCAGTTCTCTTTTTTTTACCAGATGCCATGCTGGCAGCGGAGCTGAAAAAATGATTTTTTTAAATATTACTTAACTATCTAAAACGGCCAACAATTTATTAACCATTATTACTACGTTAACACGATCCTCAGATATATAATCCAATTCTGTTACTGACTTACATACCTTTGAGAAGATAATACGCTTCTAAATCAAATTCTTCTTGAAACAACAAGCGAATAAACGCCCAAAAACCGCAAGCGATTAAATTAACACACATGCAACGTAACGTCGACAGCGCTATCTGAGGACAACTGACTGACAACACGTCGCGATGGTGGCGGTGCGGTGATCACAAGAACTGCGATCACCTTTTTTGAAAATAGGGATCACAATAGCTGTGGTAAAATCCTTAAGAACCATGCCTTTATCATAAAAGATATTCAGAATTTCAGTCATCCAAGTGGAAACAAGCATTCCCAACTCTAAGCATTTCTGTAGTAATTTCATCTACCCCTGGGGATTTTTGAAATTTAAGTTTAGAAATAGCCAAAATAACTTCAGACTTTGTTATAGGGCCAACATTAAAGCCACCAATGCATCTATCATCATTGCAAACAATGGGAATAGAACTAACCACATTGTTTAAAACATCACTGAAATGTTCAGCCCACCTAGCCATTACAGAATCCTCACCTTCTACAACCTTACCTTGTTTATCCTTCAATCACTGTACACCTGTTCGTTTGCTACCACACAAAACATTAACTGTCTGGTACAGCTCTCTGCTGTTGTGCTGTTTAACTGCTTCCTCGGCTTTGTCAGCCAAGCCAGAGATTCTTATCAGCAGTTAACTGATCCTTTACATGTTTATTAAGCTCTTTGTGATGCTTTCTATTAGGACTGGTAGGGTATTGATTAAGGTCATTCCTGCAGTCCCTCCCCTGCTCCTTTTTCCTAAAAGAGTATTTTTAGTTTCCAAAAAAGCCTGTTTAAAACGGTCCCATTTTTCCTCAACTTCAGTAGTAAGCAAACCATGATTATCATAATGACTGGGTCTTTCAGAATTAAGGTAAAATTTTCAAACTAAGCACAAAACTTCTTAAGTTTAAGTTGCAAGACACTTTTAACGAGGTAATAGTCAGATCCAATTTCAGCTCCCCTATGTGCCCTGGCATTTCAAACAGAACTAGCCCATTTGCTGTTAATATATAATCAATCATATTCTTATGCAACCCATGTGTACTTATGTATGTTGCAGTGTTTGCAATAGTTAGTCATTTTGAAACCATTAAGTTTACTTACCTGTAAGAGACATTGCAGCTGCCAATACCAAAAGGACCTATCACACCTCCCCAAAGGTCAGAGTCAGTACCAACTTTGGCACTTGGAGCAAGGGGTGGCAAAATAACTAGCGCTGGCTCTGTATATAATAATATATAAAAGACTTTCTGCTAAAAAATAAGATAAAAACGCAGTTTTTACAATAATGAAAAGATTCAGTAAAAAAGTGAAAGTCGCTGTAATGCTCACTGAACATATATTACGTGATGGACAGTAGCATTGTCCATGAAACAGCCATCACCTGTTGGGTAAAAAGTCAACATTTGCAGGATACACTTTATCGGCAACAATGTTCAGATAATCCTTGGAGGACACCCGACCTTCCAGCAATATCAGGGGACCCGTTCCGTAACACCAGAACGTGTCCCACACCATGACACTGCCTCCAGAACCTTGAGTTGTGTTTGCAAAGCAAGCTGGTTCCATAACTTCATGGGGCTCCTGCAAAATTCTCCGCTTACTGTCGGTACAGAACAAGGTGTACCACAACTCATCAGACCATGTGACTTTTTTCCAGCGTAGACCACTGTAGATGGATTTCCGGTTCTTCGCTGAAATCAGTGGTTTGCATATAGGCATGTGACTGCTAATACCAATCCTCTTCAATTCCCTGCGCATAGTTCACCGAGATATGGGTCTGGAACAGTTTCTCTGTACAAACCTCAGACGACGGCAATCTCATTCTGACAGATTGTCATTGGGCCACACTTATGTCTCTTAGACAAGCAATGTGGGTTATTTCGCGATTAAAAACTCGAGATATCTCACCTTTTGAGAAACCAGTCAACTCTGCTGTTTTCAAAATCGTCGCTCCAGTCAGACGGCCACCCACAATAAGCCCTTTATCGAAGAACCTCGAAAGATCCTTTGTATTTTCCCACTGTGATCAACATTACTGACGAGTAAGAGTCAGATCAGGGGTGTCAAACTCAATCTTGTAAAGTGCCAATTTTTTTTTTAAAGTACATCAGCGGGCCGAGATTCAATTTTATATAAAAAAAACTTTAAATTTAAAGTATACATCAAAATTAAAATGGCATTAAGTCACAACGGTTAAAAAACAGCGCATTATTTCGAAGATCCAGATACTTCACATCTTTTCAGCTTCTTTTTTGTAATCTGTACCTATATGTTCAATGTATAGAAAAACTATTCATGAAATTCGAGTATTATTGAGGTCGCGGGCTGTATCTTTGACATGCCTGTCTTAAATAGTTGTCTAGATCACGTAGTGATGCACTTGACGACGCATTTTGCATATATGCTGCGCAAGCAAGTGACATTTACGTACATCTTTATAAAGGTTTGTAATTCAGTGGCTGGTGTGTGTACTTTCATCACTGTGGACATATCTTTTTTTTATTTCTGTACAATAAAGGAAATTGATGAAGACATGCAGAAATTCCTTTAAAACTAATCTTTAAAATAAGAGTTACTGGACCAACAATATTTATATTGCATAAAACGTTTGTTCTGCAATTTCATATTTGTCTAAAATATTTCATTCGTATTTAATAATGTTGAAATTTGGCACAGAATTAAAAATGACTTGGAGATAGTCAAGGGAATTAATTTCAAACAGTGATCAAAGTAAGTTCCATTTACCTCTCAAAAATTATGGAAAAAACTGACTAAGTGAAAAATCAACTGAAAGCACATTAAAACCATTCACACTGAAGCCATTTCATTACCTTATCGAGTATATTTTGATAACAATGAATAGGAATGGGATTTGTAAGCAATTGTGCATTTCGTTACAAGGTTCCATTTCTTGTACCATCCAATTCTATTTTTACACGGTAGATAGGTTCCCGAAAAAACCTTGTAAAAAAAAAATAGTGTACATGGAAAAATAAAAGATTGGTTCCATACGTGAAAACCCAGTATAAATAATTTGTTTTCAAACAAATCATATCAAAATCTTTAATTAAATCTTTATTTGATTTTTATTCATTTAAACACATTTATATTTTAAAAACATAAAGAAAATTTTATGTACATAAAAAAAATAATGCCACTAATTCAAAAAAATATGACTTAAATATGCTTATTAATTTTATTCGTTGTCACTTTCCGATAATAGATAGACTGGAATTAAATCACTTTTATCGTTTTAAATATTTTGGCCGTCGTGTTCATACTCCAATGGTGAAATGCTCTGTTACATGGGGAACCAAATTATCACTTGTTTCCAGTGATTCTGAAGTTCGATTAGTTTTGACAACGAGCTCTGTAATCAATCGTTGAGATCCTGCTTTGACTAGATCTTTGTATAATTCTTGATAAACCCGCCAATACATGACTTCAGTTCACGTGCTCAGATCGTTCGACAATGGGATCATGTGTAAGAAACTTTCAATTTATTAGCCATTTGAAGCCCTTCGTCAATTAAACCTGCAGTGAATGGAACCTCCTCACCACCATTTTTCCTTTTTCATCAGGACTCACAAGGACAACTATTATTTCATCTTCACTAAGAGCTTTGTCAACAGGCAATATCTGCAACGATAAATCATCGAATCCTTCTCCATCAACTGCATGTGCTAAGGTAAATCTGCAAACGATAAATCATCGAATCCTTCTCCATCAACTGCATGTGCTAAGGTAATGATATTCAGTCGTATTTGTGGTTACAGGATCTTTGCTTTTTACACATTCTGGCCAAATAGATTTCCAGCATGCGTTTAAAGTTGATGGTTTTAATTCTGATAACGTTAATCCAGCATGCCTGATACAATCTAAAATAGAAAATTTCTTCCACACATCAATAACTGTTATCCTTATCTAGTTTATCCAAAATGTATTGGAATGTTCGTCTTATGTAGTAAGTTTTAAATGTGGCAATTATACCCTGGTCTAGTGGTTGTATTAAGGAATGTCGTATTAAGTAGCAGAAAACAAAATTGCACATTTGTGTGTTCCAAAACAGGATGGCCAGGTGCAGTGTCTATAGTTTTTCCTTCAAATAGCGTTTAACTCCTAGAACAAAACATTTATGGAACCATTCATAGAAATTTCTTTTGTAGCCCAAGCTTTTTGTTTGCCAACCAATACACTGGCAATTTATTCAAATCTACATCTTTCATTGACAGTGGTCTTAGGGATTAATTGATGAGCAGCGGTTTTAACATACGATCTCCTGAAGCGTTGCTGCAAAATAGAAAGGTCACACGATCCTTAGCTGCATTAAAGCCAACAGTTTCTTTTTGTGATATTTCTACCTAGGTTCTACTCGGCATTTTTTTCCCAAAAGAGACCATTTCCCAAATGCAGATTAAGCATTCCAAACTTGATCAGGAGTGTATCTGCAAACTTCAATGATTGGGACCAACTTCGGACAAATTTTTTAGAAAATAACATTTGTAGTTAGTCAGATGAAAAATAGTAAATTACCTATCAGAAAAAAATGAATAAATTTATATTACGCACATAAAACAAAATTTTTTAGATTTTTTGTATTAAACATCTAAACACTTTTAACTTTAAACACGAAATGAGACCTAGACTTTTTGATCAAGGATTGCATCTCACTTAAGGCAAAACAATTTTTTTCCATCAAACTATTCACGAGTTCCAGATTTACAAATTTCCCTACTATTGCAATTATATTAATTTCACTTGGTATATCATGTAATTAGCAAATCCAACTGCAGTAAGAAAAACTGCCAAAATTTTATGGCATGCTTGTTAAAGTGCAACCTGGAAAGATTCGACGATAGGTTTTTCATATTATCAAATATGTCCTAAACACCCAATTCTGTGTGTATTTAATATAAAATTGAGGGAAATTCCCAGAACTCAATGTTGTCACATTATTCCGAATGAAGTAGGCTTTGTACAATTTTTCCATAAAATAGAGAAAACTGGAGTTTTTATTTTGGGAATTTTAGTGCACAAAATGTGTATCTATAGTACATTTTCAAAGTTAAAACTATTCGAAAATTGTGACCATAAACGCGGGATTTTTGTTAGAATTTTTTTTCAGAATTAAAATTCAAATGGAGATTTTTAAAAAGGCGCCTTTGAATCGTGTTAGATCAAAATAAATTGTGTAAAAAGAGAATTTTCATTTTTTTTCTAAACCATGTAAAAACAGAATTGAGTGTATTAGGACATAATTGATAATATGAAAAATCTAGCGTCAAATGTTTCTAGGTTTAGCACTTTAATAGGCATGCCATAAAATTTTGCATGTTTTTCTTATTGCAGTTAAAGGTTTACTAATTACTTCACATAACATACTAAATGAAACTAATATAATTGCAATAGTAGGGAAATTTCTTGTAAACATGGAACTCCTGAATAGTTCGATGAAAAACAATTGTTTTGCCTTGAGTGAGATAATCTTTGATTAAAATAACAGATCCCGTGCTCTGACCACCGAGTCAAGGACGTACCCGGGGTGGGATATAGAACTTTTCCCCTTGAACAAAAAATAATTCCATCTTTTATGAAATCAAACCTGTCTGCCTACTTTGCAATCCAAAACAGGTATCTTTGTATAATTTTATTTTACCCCATATTCCAACACCAAAAATAAATAAATAAAAAAACCTATAAAACCTTATTCCATATATATAGAATATCATTTTAGCCTTTCCTGTCTGGTGGAATATTTTGTTAATAGAAAACCCTACTCATCTTATTCCCATTAGTGCACTAGGCCCATAATGACGTTCCCATCATGAACTTTTACACCATGGAAGATACAACAGACAACTTTTTACCAAAAACTTCTGTGTAACTGAACTTTGCATCAACTTAAATTTTGTAGTGGCTTTAGATTTTATCTGAAAGTAATTTTATGCGAAAAACAATTTTTCAAATGCAACTGAATAGTACTCTGTTTCTGTGTTTTTCCAATATAACAAATTCATAAATTTTTATGTTATCAAAACGATGACATTGTATTCTTTTTTTTTAAAAAAAAGACTTGAGTATTGTTTATTTATATCAAGATTTTATTTACAATATTTACAAAATATTCTCCCTTCATTACATCAGAAGGTACAGGTTTCATTATTCATAAATGAGTGGCAACAGATTATACGAGTTTTTTAACTTCATAAAAATTTATTACAAAAATGAGCATAAATAGTATATACATATATGGCAAAATTGCTCTTTGCACTTAGTATGATCTACAAATGCGTATTCATGGCACATAAGATTTCTTTTAAGTATTCATTAACTAGCTGAATAATTTTGTTGGAAAAAGTTCAAGAAGTTTCATTGAAAATGCTTTTTTACCCCCTGTGAATTGTAGCTTTATTTTCTAGCTTCAATTTTCATAAATAAAATTTAGACTGCATAAATATTTCATATTTAAAATACGACTCATTACTTTTAAAAAGTCATTATTCACTGCTTCTGAAAAATTTTTTTTAAAATTTCTGGCATCACTGCTAATTTTAACTTAGAAAAAAAAAAAATTTTAAATGCATAAAATTACCGAGTCATCCAGCTGATGCAAAAACAAGCAATGTAACTTGGTTTTATGCAAAACAAAAATGTAAAAACAAGAAATGCTGCTACTAATCAAAAAAAAATATTGAAAGGTTAAATTAAAAATAATTTTGTCTTTCCTCATTTCCATTTATCGGACCTTTCTATGCTGCAGATGGTGCACAGCGCTGAGAAAAATACTTAAATTCATTAAGGAAACCCCAAGTTTCGTAGATATTGTTTCTCAGTTTATAGTAATATTACACAGACCTAACTCTCATTAGGGGATTTACGAGAAAAAACCGATAACAACAGGTAAATATTTATATTTTCGATGAAAACGGCGATGGATTCTAAAATATATGATCATTTATTTTCTTACATTAGGGTTCTGAAACATTTGCTACACAAAGTTCGAAAATTATCACATTAGAATCAGCACATACCCAGGGGGCACTTGCCCTCTTAAAATTTGACTATAAACATTTGAATTACGATTTAAGAAACAAATTACAGGTGTTTAGTTGTTTTTTAACAAATTTATATTGTACTGCATCAAATATATATATTATACATATTAATATATATTATATACACAATATATTTATATATTTGATCAACATTAAATAAAAAATATTGCACTACATCAAATATTTTCCTTTTATCACCGTTGTTTTTAACGATTTTTGGACCTCCATCAAAATTTTTCTATCCCCACAAAATAAAAAAGATTTCTGGCACCCCTAACATACGATATTAATTATATACGGAGCCATTATTTAATGTCCCACCCGACAGACGGCAGCCTTTCCAAGCCCATCAGTGCCCCCTTCATGAACGAAGACAGGGTGGGGATTAGCAGTGATAAATCTCAAAATTGACACAGGTGGGACTCGAACCTAGAAACTCATGAGTCTGGCATACTACCAACTTCTTAGTATGAGCTACCATTGATAAGGGGAAGATTGGGTTTCATAACTGCGAAAAAAAAGTTATAGTTAAACTGGAGAAAAATATGGGAAATGCAGGCTAATGATATATAACAAGATATTATTAAAAAAAAGTTAATAAAAGAAAACTATTAAATATAAAATTATACCCAGATAAATTAATCTTAATTCTGCTAGAAAGCAACGTAATAAAATGCACCGTTATTTTCATACAATGAAAGGTTTCCATTCACCACACACGCTTGGCTATTGATCTAAGGGACCTGGGTTCGAGCCCCGGGTAAGGCATGGATGTATGTGTCGTTTTTCTGCTGAGGTCCTGCCATCCTCTCAGATCTTCTACTTTGGCATATAAACTGACAGGCTCCTGTCAGACCTCTGTGGCAAGCAGCTGCTTGAGGGGGTATTTATTTTTTTTTTATTAAAAATATTGATTTTCCCCTTCAAAATAAAAATTTTTTGGAAAAATTTAAATAAAAATGAACTACACATCAGGCAGCCACATGTCACTGAAGTCTTGACAGGAGCCTGCCAATATACACCAAAGATGTCTGTGAGAAAGGCATCTCAGCAAAAAACAGTACAGAAAAGAAACATCTGTAAATTATTCAGAGCTGGAACTTAGCTCCCACTGATCAGCGGGTTGGGTTGTTTTACCTCTGAGCGGCACTTTTTTGCACACCATGGGCTAAATGGCCAGGTCACATGGACCCCGAAGGCTCAGAGAAGGTTGGGGGAGGGGACCCACTGGAACAGCTGTTGGGAGACAGATGGTAGCCTCCCGTCAAGGCCATCCAGCGTGTTCTTTAACGTGCACAGGGTATGTCTCTCCCGCACACGGAGACATGGCTTAACGTCCCATCCGACGGACGGCGGCCTTTCCAAGCCCATCGGTGTCCCCTACTGACTGTGGGCAGGGCAGGGAATTTTGTGGAGATAAATCTCAACGCTGACCCAGCTGGGACTCGAACCTGGGAACTGCAGATTACGAGCCTGGTGCGCTACCGACTGAGCCACCCCTGCCCCCACTGATCAGCGGCCATATTTTATTGCACAATAATCAAGGAAAAGAAACAGAGGCAAAATCTCATGTTATTTAAAGGTATATTGGGGGGAAAAAAAGAGAGTAATTTAGTGACGAAATCTATTGATTTTTCCCCTGAGGTTTGCAATACTGCATGGCAGAACGCTGAGAAGCATATAGCTGCAAGATGCCATGAATTTCCACACAAAAATTAATGGTCAACTGACTTTCGTCAGCTAAACCAACAGTTAAATGACTGAAGGTCAGTCAATAACTTTCACCTTAATTGAAAACTACATCCAAAAAGAGACATGTCGTTGCCAAGTAGTTGAAGGCTCCTTCACTCAGGAACTAAAAAAAAAATGGATTATGATTCACAAGATTATAACTTTAGTAGTTATGTTTATGATACACTAAAATAAAATTTACTCAAGAATGGATGAGTCAAAACTCCTTGTATTTTAAACAAGTAGCTTAGCCAGGATTAGCCAGAATCATTGGGTTGTTTTACCTCTGAGAGGCACTTTTTTGCACACCATGGGCTAAATGTCCAGGTCACATGGACCCCGAAGGCTCAGAGAAGGTTGGGGGAGGGGACCCACTGGAACAGCTGTTAGGAAACAGATAGTAGCCTCCCGTCAAGGCCATCCAGCGTTCTTTAACATGCACAGGGCACAGCTCTCCTGCACATGGGGCCATGGCTTAAAGTCCCATCCGACGGCCTTTCCAAGCCCATCAGTGTCCCCTACTGACTGTGGGCAAGGCGGGGAGTTTTGCGGGTTGGGTTGTTTTACCTCTGAGCGGCACTTTTTTGCACACCATGGGCTAAATGGCCAGGTCACATGGACCCCGAAGGCTCAGAGAAGGTTGGGGGAGGGGACCCACTGGACAGCTGTTGGGAGACAGATGGTAGCCTCCCGTCAAGGCCATCCAGCGTGTTCTTTAACGTGCCCAGGGTATGGCTCTCCCGCACACGGTGCCATGGCTTAACGTCCCATCTGACGGCAGCCTTTCCAACCCCATCGGTGTCCCCTATTGACCATGGGCAGGGCGGGGAATTTTGCGGAGATAAATCTCAACACTGACCCAGCTGGGACTCGAACCTGGGAACTACAGATTACGAGCCTGGCGCACTACCGACTGAGCCACCCCCACCCCATAGAGTTTTGCAGAGATAAATCTCAATGCTGACAGCTGAGAGAAAGTGGATAGCAGATGAGTGAAAGGAGAGAGAGAGTGGTGTAAATGCCAAGTTGGGTGCAATATATTCACTTAGAAAGGAAGTATTATAACGTTACCTCATAGTAGTTACTAGAATTCTCTCACCGTGAGTAAATTAAATTTTACTTTAATAAAGTATATACAGGGTGGTGCATAAAGTCCTTCTCCATGGCGATAACTCAGAACCTAGCGATCCTAAGTGTGTCAAAGTAATGGATGTATATAGGAAAGTGTGGGTTCTCTTCTTGATAAGTCTGGTTGCTACACTCCTGGCAGTGAATTGCAGAAAACATTATCTTCAAATATATTGCAGATAGCACTGATATGTACAAATGCATCATTGTCACTAATGAAACAGGATTAATAAATGGCTTAGAACTTCAACAAAAGGTCATCCACAAAACTGCTGCTGATGTTATAACAGCCTGGGAAGTCGCAAGCAGTGTCATACACCTACTAGGAAAGGTTATTTTGTGCCCGAACAGTATTGAACATATTCTTCAGAATGTGACCAATGATGTAGTGCTGCTCGTGTTGTACACAGCAATATGCAAATGATTCAGGTGATGCAATTGCACAGTTGCTTGCATCATGGAGTTTACCATTAAAACCCCTTGCCACCATTCTGACCTAAACATCAGCCACTGTTCAACCAGGAATGAGAATCATTCTTGTGTACTCACATACTGAGTAATGGAAGCTGGTGATTTCATATGAAGAATGTTAATGGAATGTCCATGTTATTGCACAACTATGAGCTATGAGATATCCACACACCAGATGATCTTTGCTGTGTGTATACTGTTTGTATATTGTTTTACCTTTCAGCAGTTCTTTTTTGCATACAATGGGCTAAATGGCCAGGTTACAAGAACCCCAAGGGCTCAGAGAAAGTTTTGGGAAGGAGACCCACTGGACAGCTATTAGGAGATGGAAGCTTCCATCAAAGCCATACAGCATGTTCTTTAATGTGCACAGGGTATGGCTCTCTTGCACACGGAGCCATGGCTTAACATCCCATCTGATGGACGGTGGCCTTTCCAAGCCTATCAGCATCCTCTATTATCCAAGGGCAGAGTTTTGCAGAGATAAATCTCAATGCTGGCCCAGGCAGGACTTGAACCTGGGAAATGCAGTTATGAGTCTGATGTACTACTCACTGAGCCCCCCCCCCCTTCTCAGTATGTGAGTACATGGGCATAATGCTCATTTCTAATTGAAAAACGACAAATGTTTTTGAACAAATGCTGTGAAAAATACAGTTAAAAAGACCTTACTCTCAAATTAATAAAAAGAATTGCTCAGAAATTAATTTGTCATGAAAAACAAAACAATGTTTCAACTCCATGATATGCATAGCTGCACAATCTATGCATTTACATCACCCAAATAACCAGTGTGGCCATTTGTATATTGCTGCATACAGCATGAGCAGCACACCATCATTGATGTATTCTAAGGAATGTGTTGTTGGGTTGTTTTTCCTCTGAACGGCACTTTTTTTGCACACCATGGACTAAATGGCCAGGTCACATGGATCCCGAAGGCTCAGAGGTTGGAGAAGGGGACCCACTAGAACAGCTGTTGGGAGACAGATGGTAGCCCCCCCATCAAGGTCCTCCAACGTGTTCTTTAACGTGCACTGGGTATGGCTCTCCCGCACATGGGCCACAGCTTAACATCCCATCCGACGGACAGCGGCATTTTTAAGCCCATCGGTGTCCCCTACTGACCATGGGTAGAGCAGGGAATTTTGCGGAGATAAATCCAGGTTCGAGTCCAGCTGACCCAGCTGGGACCCCCCCAATAGGGGACCACCTTGTCGTGGTGGGGGGGCCTAGGGCCCAGCAACCCGGCTGAGGAGGCATTGCCGGTCGGGATGATCTACAGCTGGAGCAGGCCAAAGGATTTGCCGGCTGTAGTGGGCACCAGCTGGAGCATTCCAAGGTTTTGCCGGTTGGGGTGGTCCCCGGCTGGAGCATTGCTGAAGCCAACCGAGGTTGAAGACGCTGCTGGCCGGCTTGATTGCCGGTCGGGTGGTGACGGCGTTGGAGACCTCACCTCTCAGGAGACCTGTGTGGTCTGTTCAACGGCTCTGCCGAAAGTAGCCTGTAGGCACGAGCTGTCCAAAAAGTCTGGGTCTTACTAAGAGTCTCCACCCCGGGTGCCGATCGAGCTTGGATCTTTATATCCTTGCACATTTGCAAACCGGGGAATAGATTAAAGTAAGGTTTCTTCCGGTGGTTAGCTTTCCTTCTATAGGACTGCTGCCATGTGAGGCTGGGGTTGAGGTGCGCCTATAGGGTGTATTCCTTGCCCTCAGCTCTAGATGGTCATGGCTTTTCTTAACCAGGTAGTGCTGTCAGGCGGAACCGGGAATTGCCGTGGTTGCATAAGATCGCAACATAGAGATCCATTGACCCAACTGGGAACTACAGATTACGAGCCTAGCACGCTACCGACTGAGCCACCCCTGCTGCCTGTATTGAGAAATGTGTGCTATACCATTCAGGCAAGAAGTAACTTTTCATGGTGGACATATGACATTATGTGGCACACGTAAGGCTGTTAAAGCATTAGCAACAATTAGTTCTGGATGACCTTTCATTGCAGGTCTCAGCCACAATTAATGCCATTTAAATGGCGACAGCAACAAATGTTTACGAAAACAGTGCTACTCTACAACTTCACCATTGGAATTTTCACACTATCGACATTTCTAAAGTTAACTTGTTAAATATACACTTTAGCATTACTTCATCCATTACTTTTACATGTGTGGTTCCTTGGTCATGGAGAAGAATTTTATGCACCAGCCTGTATATGGGATCACTGAAAATAATTTTTAATAACAATTTTAAAATTATTTAATACACTTTAAATAGCAGGAAAATAATTAGTTTTCTTCAGGTTCAAAATCCTTAATTTTCATAACAGTCAGTTTTCATAGTATACCAAACTATTTATACCGAAAAAAGAAGCTACTTTACAGATTTATAAAATAAGACAAGCATCAAATTCCTGAACTCAGACAAAACATACCTCAAATGAAATTCAAAGTATAATTTGATTTGGAAATAAAAACAATACCTGGAGTGAAAAAAAAAAAATCAACATTAAACTTCAATAACAAATCATGATGGAATTATACTTTATTAACTTTTATATTATCTGGAAAGGGAACTAAATTTGATCCAAATCCTTGATTTCTAAAATATTAAAGACAACTAAAATTCTCAGAAAATTTGTTGCTAGCCTATGGTTACCAATATCCAAATTATGGTAATTACCTCAAGTCTTAAAAATAAATCTATATACCACATAGTATAATCAGTTCACAGGAAAGTCTTTAGGGGTAACTGTCTTTAGTAAGTGAGAATCCAAAATATTGCTGTATAATAAAGGTCAGTCCATATAGGAAGGAGAAAAGTTAAAAGACCAGAGATGAGTCCTACTATAGGAGATGCCATTGAATGCCAATGCTGGAATTTATTCTTGGCATTTTACTGTATCACAGAGATAAGCCAATTGTGGTGTGTGAGAGTTCAAACTTGGTGAGTGAATCCATAAACGGATTGATAATGGCCAGAGTTGTTGCTACTGCTGGAATGTTGTAAGCAACGATGTGGTTGCATTATAAGCACAATTTAACAGGTCCTGAGGGCATTACACTGTTTGGAATTTGTAGAGGGTTGTTTTGGGTTGGAACTTGGGAGTAGTGGAACAATTCGTTTTAAGATGAACACAATTTCATATGAATGAGGTTGTTCAAGCATTTGATCATAATAGTGAATTAAATCTACGGTAATACCCCACTTTACAAAGATCCGCTCATACTACAATTTTCAATTATGACCAATGCCCATTTTTACAATGCTGCATTCGCTCATACAATGGTTTTAACATGATGCTATCATGAATCAATCAAAGCTGGGTAAAGCGGGGCAACTGCATAGTAAAATGGTGCCGTGTTAGTGACTGGCAGCAGTGCCACAAGCTATATTTCATCGAGCAATACTTTGCCATGCTGCCAACATATCCTCTAAGGGTTTTGGTGTTTCGCTGTGAATTATAAAACTGTTTACAACTATTATTTTATAGTTGTTAATAATGGCAGGCAAAAATCAGAGGGTACTGTTGTTCCAGTGAAAAGGAGACTTGTAAACCTATTGCGTTAGATACGAAAATTAAAAAAATTTAGTTACGAGTGAGAGCATTTTAATTGTAAATGCTTTATTTCCATCAGTTATGCACGTATATAACTTCTTAAAAATGTTATTAAACAATTACATACATCTACAAGGGGAAACAAGGCAATTGTTGATTCACTATATGACGGTGGTTTGGAACCTAATGTGACTTATGACCGAGGTACACCTATATTTGATTATTCAGCAAAAAAAGGGCTTAAAACAATAAAAAAAAAAATCACGAAAGCCAAGACTTACAAAGTATGTAAGGTAAGGTTTTGAAATAAGATAATATCTGAAAGCACACTGCGATTTACTGCACACTGAAATTTCGAACCTGACAAGATTGCTACATCTCATTCTTGCCATTAAGTGTGCATTAAGCTAATTTTGATGTTTCTGATAGTTAATAATGTTGACTCTCAGAATCCTTTAAAAAATGCATTTTCAACAATCCCTCATGATGAAAAATAGGTCACCTCAAAAGACCAGCTAGCCCAGACATCGAATAACACTTGAGTCATTATTCTATGCTGCATGATCAATGACATATTTAGACATCTTGTTATTAGCATTTCAATTAACTTAGTGTACAACATGAAAAATTGTTGCTACAACAGTCACACTGAAGATTTAGTAACTGTTCTCAGCAGGTAAGTAGGCAATTTAAATGCCTACAAAAGGAGAGCCTAACCTTTCCCAAAAAATGTTTAGAAATTACAATGTTTACAAAAAGATAAAACAACAGAAAATTATATATAGAGATTCTTACTTTACTGAGTGACAACAGTAAACATCAGCCATTAATGTAGGAAAAGTATATCAACAAAAATGTTAACCATCTGGTTACAACTCTGAACTTGTGTTGAAGCTTCTGTAAGCTGTCAACTGGTTCAGACTGCAATAAGGGGAATAGGAATAAAATAGGATGTGCAGCGAAAATCTCCTATAGTCATAATCAATATAGGACTACGCTAAATGACTGATTAAATGATATTTTTTATTCAGAATTTTGAAATTTTCTGTTTTATGTGTATGCATGTAAATTTTTTCTTTCATATGTGTGCAAAGGGCTTGAAAACAATTTAAAAAACAGGAATATGTATACAAGGGCCACATCTTCACCTAGACAAACTAGATACATGTCTAGGGCCCCGGCATGGGCTTCGGGTGCTTAGAGGAAAAATAGATTTTATTACTTTGTGACAATTGAATTTAGAATTGTGTTACTTAAAAATGCACATGCGAGAACTGAAATGGTCCCAGTTCCTTTATCATACAACACTATATACCTAATGTCTTTCTGTTCTGTGCTCTCTAAATACTAAATATGTACATTCTAGAAGCAAAGCGGAGAACAAATAAAAATTTTAGATGACACAGTTATGCTGCATCATAGAGGGTGTCACTGGTTCTCTGAATATTCAACAAGAAATGATATACAATCTGACACTTTAAGGGTTAATAACTGTCCACGAAATTCCCTCTGCTAACTTTCTCTATGCTTTTGAGATCCTTACAACCTGGCATATTGTATGCACAAAAGAGTCACTAAGAGGTAAAACAACCCAACCCTGCGACGTCCATTTTTAAAATACCTATAATCATGTTACAAACATAACAAATATACCAAAAGTTTCTTCAATAGAGAGAGAGATCCAAACATAGTGTTGAACTCTTAGCAGACTTTTTCAATTGTTTCAGAATGGGATTCATAAACATTGCTTGACTATTCAGGAACTGATTTCCATGTGAACTGCAACTCAGAAATAGCTACAGATGGAAACTATGCTTTTTCCTTTCAATGGAAGCTTTTCATTTTTGCATCCCAATGGATCATACATGGTCATATTTATCGCTGAACATGCACTATCAAACACTTTTTAGTGTGTATCCATAAGTTGAAGGGGCAGGGGTGGCTCAGTTGGTGGCACATGACTCAAAATTTGCAGTTCCCAGGTTCGAGTCCTGCCTAGACCAGTGTTGAGATTTATCTCTGCAAAACTCCTAGCCCTGCCCACGATCAGTAGGTGACACTGATGGGTTTGGAAAGGCCGCTGTCCATCAGATGGGTCGTTAAGCGTGGTCCCGTGTGCGGAGGAGAGCCATACCCTGTGCACGTTAAAGAACACGTTGGATGGCCTTGACGGGAGTTTGTTGGGAGACAGATGGGAGGCTACCATGTCTCCCAACAGCTGTTCCAGTGGGTACCCTCCCCCAACCTTCTCTGAGCCCTCAGGGTCCTTGTGACCTGGTCATTTAGCCCATTGTGTGCAAAAAGGTGCTGCTCAGAGATAAAACAACCCAATCCATAGGTTGAAAAGTAGCTGAGTTACAAAGTTTAATTATGAAGAGTTTATTTTCAGCATTTCTGGAGTGGATTAGAGTGTACATTGATTAGTGTACGTTGAAGCATACCCTAATCAATGCCCAAATTTAAAATGAATTTTGTATATATATATATAGGAAATTTCATATTGAATTCCTTGTGCACAAAACAATTGTGCTCTTTGATCTATGAACGAAACAATCAAAAGACAGCATATGAATACACTTGCCATATGCATATATTTCCATTCAAAATTCAGAGCTTGGAAAAACTAAAAGAAAAAAGTATATCTTACAACTTTCATATTTTTTTACCTTTTCTCATAGGCATATTATAAGAAGGGAGAAAAATTAATAACTATATAATAAAAAATTATTAGTATCTGCACTGTGTGCAGTAATGTTTTTTGATTTTACCTCTCATCAAAACTTTTTTACATTCTCTTAGCTACACACAAAAAAAATAACTTACTAAAATTTCTCATAAGTTAGCACAGGAACAGAAATTAAAAACAAAATATAACCTTTTGGTTGGAAAGCCATTTTCAAAATGCAGTTCTAGGCAAAACAATTGCTATAGAAAATAACTTAAGATTTCTGGGAAAATGGCATACAACTAAAATAATACAGCAATAAATATTTTCAGGCCCTAGAGACAAGATTGCAGTTCCACTGCAGAATCATAATGATAATTAAGACTTCAAAACTAGAGCAAGTAGCAATGTTAGTTTTCTTACAACCTTTTCCAACAAAAAATAAAGTGAATATTATACATCTAAATTATGTATACAGTTGAAATGCAGTTATTTAAATGACAAGTATAAAAAATTAAATGGCAAGTATGAAAAACATTTTTCGAGCTAAAATATTTTCATTAAAAACTAACTTTAGAATTCATGTCATTATATTTCAAATGAGTTTTAAAATTTAATCACTCCAATATTATGTTCTTATTACAAGCTTAGGTTAACAATGATGATGCAGGTAAACGATATGCAGCTCCATATACTTGAGGGCCTAATTTCACGCATTCATTTTTTAAGTCAGATATTAGAGATGCTCTTTTTTCAACCGAACTTTGAACAGCTCGCAGCTGTGTATTATATTTATGTACAACCAACTGATTGCTCATCATAACCTTTTCAGCAGCGATTAACTGCTTTTTCAGACGTTGATATGTTAACTGAGAATTTCGGAATGCAATTCTTTTTTTATTGACCTGAGATTTTAACAAGTTCAAAAGTTGCTTTTCCTCAGGTAAGGTATGAGTGGCAATTTTTAATTTCTTTTCTAGGAGTTTTAATTCTTCTAATGCAGGATGAAAGCTTATTTGTTCTACCCTCTGATGGAACTCTTTTTTTGCAATTATTTCTTTCAGTTTGCTGTATTCTTCTTGCTGAGCTTTTGATAAACATGACAAAGCTTTCAATGTATTTTCTGCATTTTTATTAGACATTGCACTGTCTGATTTCATCCTTGCTTCCTTCAGCAGTAATTCTAAGCTTGCAGGCATATCAATTACAGGATCTGACATTCCTTCATTTTCCATATTTTCATCAATATCAGTTTCTGAATCTGATGATGAGTCATCATTTAAGGAAATAACCAAAGGTTTCTGATGCACTGCATATAATGATGAACCACTGTGTTTTTGACAATCAGTTGCTGGAAAATTATTTGAAACAGGACAAGTTCCAAGATCATTATTTATTTTTGGAACAGTAGGCTTATTTGTATCTAGCCTTGTTAAATAATTTACAGATATATCTGGAAATTCATCACTAATATTATTTTCTATATATCTGTTCTGCTGCTCCAATGCATCATTAGCTACAGTGTATATCTTCTGCTCACATATTTCATTTTCTGTGTTTTTTTTATCTTTCAACACAGTTTCGGTAAGAGAATGGTTTATATAGTTGCCAGGTTCACAATCTCTTAAATCAATGTTTTCTTTCTGTCCAGGCTTAATATCCATTTTCTTTCTTCTCAATGACAAAATAAGTTCAGCTCTTAAAATTTCTTCATCAAATTCTTCATCAATATCAGATTTAATCAATGTAACAGAATTGCTATTTTCAGGATCATCTTTTCTGCTAGAAAATTCATTTTCAGTAAGGTTAATACTTCCCAACTTACTTTTGATATCAGCATCACTGTCAATTTCCATATCAACTAGCTCATAATTATCAATATAATGTTGATTAAAACGTTCAGAATTGTTACAAAATATTTGCAAAACCTGATCAGTATCTTTCTGAGAGTTTGTGTTTGATACCATCTCTTCTGGATTTACTTTATCCTTCAGACTAGCACAATTTGAACTGTTGAAAACATTTTGATTATTCTCATCTTTATTTCTAAATGCAGAGTGGTGTGATAATTTTGTAAAAGAAGCTAATGCTTTTTCTCTCAGCTCTTGCTCATCCTCGTCTTCGCTTTTATGTGAATTAGTCAGGGTTTTAAAGTTTTCCGTCTCATTTTCTTTTTTTTCTGAAAGGTTTTTTTTACTTGATGCTAAATTATTCCTTGAGCATTCAGGTTTGTGCCTTTTATCAGATGAAAAATTTCTTTGTTTTGATGTTTCTATGCTGTTTGTACTAGACTTTTTTATAGGTGTCAGTGGAAATTTTTGGTTTTCTTTTATATTACATTTGTTTGTCGTTTTAGAAGACTGCAACATTCTTTTTTCTCTATACCTACTATTTTTATTTTGTTTAAGGCTGTCTAACTGAGACTGTATCTGTTTATATTGTTCTAACAGGTCTTCATAACTTGAATTTTTATCTACTTCACTTTTATAGTATTTTTGGTATTTGTGCATTTTGTCTAGCTTTTCAGCTGAAAGAACTGGGTGATGATTAAAAGAGTTTTTATTTGCACATGATATACTTCTATCTCTTAACAAAGATCCTAATGTTGTTGATCCTAGTTTTCGCCTATCATTATGTGAATGCAAATATGGTGGCATATTTTTATCTATTTGGCTTTTAAAATGTTTCTCAGATTTTTTTTGAGTCGATGGTTTTTCACTTCTCTTAATATGTATTGGCTGATGAATACTATCAGTTGTCTGATGATTGCCATGCACTGACTGATGATTAAATTCTGTGTTATATATACTTTTTGGTCCTATTAATTCCTTTTTAGGTGGCAACAGTTTTTTGCCATACAACTTATTTTTGTAATGTAGATGCTGATGTTTTGTTTGTAAAGGCTTCTTAGAAATTTGATTGAAAGTTCTTGAGTTTTCATGACTCTTTGAATAATATACTGACCTATCAAGACGATCATAATTTTTATGCTGTGAATCTGTTTTAAGCGAATGTTTACTCAAGTGCTTATTTTTGCTTTTCTGCTTTAGCTTATAGCTTTTGGGTAATTTTTTGACTATTTTCTTTTTAGGTTTGTAATTTTGTTTGTAATCATCAGTTATTTCCCCTTCTTCTAATTCACCTTCTTCTTTCTTAGTCAAACTTAGCAGACAGATATTATCCATAATTTTCTACAAATTTTATCGAATATTACCAAGAATTTTTACTCTTTTTTTATCCACATACTATTTGCACCAGTGAGGTACACAAAATAACAGTACATATTTTATTGAAGCCAGATTTACAAAATTTGCAATTTAAACATACAACATATCAATACTTTTCAATTTCATAAGTAAATTTTCTATTTTCTCAGTTAAATATTCCAGTAAAAAAATTTATAATATTTATACTTTACTGAAAGTTTTGGCTCTAACGCTTCATATTTTATGTACAGTTCCAATACAAACTTATAAATCAATTATTCACTCATACTAAAAAAATGTAACATTTACATGCAAAATCAAATAGTTTGAATTTCTTCCGTTAAAACCAGGTGGGGGAAAGCAGCTCAGCAAGTCATGACGTAGCCTTTATATGATCACTAGAAGCAGTATTCAATATTACATGTACTTACAGTTTTCTTTACATCAGAGCAATAAGAGCATATTTCGAACCAAACAAGGACGGGAACAACACTGAAACACGTATAATTATGCTATTTAGAAATCACTTTCTTTCAAATGAACATGATGAACATCCCATTACGAAACAAATACCAAAAAAGAACCACTCCGGTTATGGTTCTTACAATTTACAATTGTCCATTTCTTTACGTTATAAAAAGTTACAACTCTATTGTCCATCACTGATTGTCTATAAAGTTCTACATCTTTCGAAAATAAATTTTCTATTCACAGTACAGTAAGCAAATTCTGAGCAACTTGTGGACACCACAATGGAAAAATAATTAATCAATAACAATATCGCTTTTATTTCTTCCGGCACCCCGTTCCCGATCTGTTAATAATGAAACTTAAACTCAATGTTTCCACATTTTCGTGAAAAAGGAAGTACGAGTTTATAAATAAAAATAAATAAATACCCCATCAAGCAGCTGCTTGCCACAGACGTCTGACAGGAGCCTGTCAGTTTATATGCCATAGTAGAAGATCTGAGAGGATGGCAGGACCTCAGCACAAAACAACACAAACAGCCATGCCTTACCCGGGCTCGAACCCAGGTCCCGTAGATCAGTAGCCAAGCGCGTAGTGGGAATTTATTAGATTATTATTTAAAATGTTTTATATCTTTGACGAAAGCATGCAATTAGCTGGATGCTAAGTTTCAGTAAAAAGATGCGGGGGTTACGAATCAATGGTCCCGATAATTTTAAATCCCACTAAATATTATTTTTCTTCGTATATATTGCGTTAGGTTTCATTGCTTATGAAAATGGATGATGATATAGAAAAATTGGCGACGATTATAAGATGGAAGGCGTAGGTACAAGATGCTCCTGAATTTTGTGATTTTGTAAAGTGTCCGTAAATGATAGTTAGGCATACACTGGAAGGAGAGCTGTGCACCAAGTCCTTATGGTGAAATAAAAAATGCCAGGCCATAATTTCCCTCATGGTGATAAATAAAACCTGCCAGACCTGGCATCCAAAGTTTGACCCTGCCATCTAGTGGCACACGCCGTTAGTACCTTTCAAAAGAGATATTCTCATGTGGAAAGGAACGGAAGAGCTAACAGATCAGTGTGGCCTGCTGATCTAGTCATCTATCATCATCCTCAAGCAGCCATGGGCTACGGAGGTCCAACCAGACCGTGCAGTTTAATTCTCCAGGCATATCTGTCCTGAGCTACATCTGCTGCATCCAGCCACTGCACACCAATTCTAACAAGGGACTGTTTGACATTGTCTGCCCACCGCATCCTAGGTCTCCCCCTCTTTCTGAGGCCTTTAGGCACACTATTCATAACCCTATTGGCCAATCTATAATTATCCATACGGGCAATATGACCAAACCAGCAGAATCTCTCTCTGAACAATACGCTGCTTAAAGGAGGTTGCAGACTCCTTTGCCTAACCTCATCGTTAGTTACAAAGTTGAACCACCTAATGCCCAAGATACTGCGTATCTGGAATCAAAGGTATCTAGTTTTCTGATATCTTGCTTACACAGTGTCCAAGTTTCACTACCATAACTAACCATAGAAAGAACCAAACTATTTTACAATCTAAGTCTTTAGGTGTATACGTATATTTCTCCACAATCTCCATAAATTCTTAAAAGTCCCAGCAGCAATCCCTATTCATCTCTTAAGCTCATGTCGCACATCACCAGTATCTGTTACATAGCTCCCAAGATAATTAAACTGTGACACCTGTTCAAGATTGTAACCATTCAGATTAACTGAGTCACAGCCTGCCTGACCAATTTCCATCAATTTAGTTTTCTCTGTTTATAACCAAACCTATTCTAGTACCAGTCTCATCAACAGCTCGAATGAAAGAGTTAATCTCATCTACATCATTTGGTCTGTAAATGGTAGCTAGGTAGTCACTGGAAGGAGAGCTATGCACCAATCCCCTGTGATGATGCATAGAACCGGCCAGGCCTAGCACCTAATGTCCGACCCCGCCTTCTCGTGGTGCAGACCGTTAGTACCTTTCAAAAGAGATACTCTCTTGTGGAAGTGAACGGAAGGGGAGGGCTGCCAGATTAGTGTGGCCTACTGATCTGGACAACTATGGCTACTTTTCTTTTTTTCTACCCTGCTGAGGAGTGATCAACCACACAAGGTCCTGGTGCTGACCATATAAACCAACTGGACTGGACAGATATATGGCTCTGAGCTTGATTATGGATCCTGATTTAGCTGCACTGGTGGGCTTCTGTGGAGGGAAAATCTTCCACTGTGTTTTCTGTTTGTTTGTGGGTTGACAGCCCCAAGTGAATAGATTCACAGGATATGTTTATCAGCTGGTGGATAATCCTGAGCAGAAGTCATCGCAGGCACCTGAACTCTTTGCTTCTATTGGCATCGTCAAATTCTACATTGGAGGAAGTCTTCCAGTGTAGATGGCTTCAGCCTTTAGTAGTGGGGGAACGGGTCTTTGCCACATGTCTGCGATTAGGGGGCTGTTTGATATTGTCGGCATTCCCTCTCTCAATAAACATAGTTTCTTTAAACATCCCACTAACCATTTTCTCTCCATAGGTAATTGGAATGTGAGGACTCTGCACAGAGCTTTTTCTCTTGATGTCCTCACACAAGAATTCCACCGTTATTATTTAGATATTCTCGGCTTGCAAGAGACCAGATGGACAGATAAAGGTCATATTCTTAAAAATAATCTTAAATTTCCCTTTTCAGGGAAGGACGACAATAAGCATCACCAAGGCGTGGGTCTGCTTCTCAGCAGACACGCTAGCGATGCTCTTCTAGGATATGAGTGCATTAATGAAAGGTTTCTTACAGGAAAATTTCAGACAAGCATTGAAGACTTGAATGTTATCTGCTGTTATGCCCCCACTGAGGATGCCGATGAGGATGAGAAGGATAGGTTTTATGAACAACTTCAGGATATTTTGAATTCTGTCAAGAAAGGAGATATTACCCTTGTTCTTGGTGACTTCAATGCCAAAGTTGGTACTGACTCTGACCTTTGGGGAGGAGTAATAGGCCCTTTTGGTATTGGTAGTTGCAATGGCAATGGGCAACGTCTCCTATAGGTAAGTAAACTCAATGGATTCAGAATAACTAACACTTATTACAAACACCGCGACATACATAAGTACACATGGGTTTCACCTGATGGGCTGCATAGGAATATGATTGATTATATATTAATTAACAGCAAATGGGCTAGTTCTGTTAGAAATACCAGGGCATATAGGGGAGCTGAAATTGGATCTGACCATTACCTTGTTAAAAGTGTGTTGCAACTTAAACTTAAAAAGTGTTGTGCTGGGTTAAAAAATTTGCTTTTAATACTGAAGCTCTGAAAGACCCAGTTCTAGCCAAAGCTTACCATGATAGGTTACTTAGTCATTATGACAGTCATGGTATGCTTACTACTGAAGTTGAGGAAGAATGGGATCATTTTAAACAGGCTTTTTTGGACACTAACAGTACTCTTTTAGGAAAAAAGGAGCAGAAGAGGCAGAATTATCTGAGTGATAAGGCACTTGAGCTTATTTCAGAAAGAAAGAACTGCAGGAATGTCCTTAATCAATACTCTACTAGTACTAATAGAAAGCATTACAGAGAGCTTAATAAACGTGTAAAAGATCAGTTAGCTGCTGATAAGAATCTTTGGCTTGATGGTTTGGCTGACAAAGCCGAGGAAGCAGTTAGACAGCACAACAGCAGAGAGCTTTACCAGATAGTTAATGTTTTGTGTGGTAGAAAACGGACAGGTATACAGGGATTGAAGGATAAACAGGGTAAGGTTATAGAAGGTGAGGATTCTGTCATGGCTAGGTGGGCTGAGCATTTCAGTGATATTCTGAACAATGCGGTTAGTTCTATTCCCATTGTTTGCAATGATGATAGATGCATTGGTGGCTTTAATGTTGGCCCTATAACACAATCTGAAGTTATTTTGGCTGTTTCTAAACTTAAACTTCATAAATCCCCAGGGGTAGATGAAATTACTACCGAAATGCTTAGAGCTGGAAATGTTTCGGTTACCACTTGGATGACTGAAATTCTGAATATCTTTTATGATAAAGTCATGGTTCCTAAGGATTTTACCAGAGTTATTGTTATCCCTATTTTCAAAAAAGGTGATCGCAGTTCTTGTGATAACTATAGGGGTATTAGCCTACTCTCTGTTCCAGGTAAAGTTCTTTCCATGATTGTGCTTAATAGAATTAAGAATCTGGTTGACAGTTAATTGCGTGATGAGCAATGTGGATTCAGAAGTGGTAGGGGATGTGTGGATCAGATATTTTCACTTAGGCAGATTCTTGAGAAATGTTTAGAGTTT
This sequence comes from Ryuthela nishihirai, assembly GCA_038380435.1. Classification (NCBI taxonomy): domain Eukaryota; kingdom Metazoa; phylum Arthropoda; class Arachnida; order Araneae; family Heptathelidae; genus Ryuthela; species Ryuthela nishihirai. The sequence goes on from JAWZYU010000022.1 coordinate 18,144,527, forward strand.
CAGAAACCTTTGGTTGCTAGCTTTGTTGATTTCAAAAAGGCTTTCGACTCTGTTGATCGTCATAATTTGTGGTTGATTGTGAAATCATATGGTATACCTGAGAAGTTAGTTACCATAATGAAAGCTCTCTATAATAACACTGAGTCGTGTGTGAGAGTTGGCAAGGCTTGTAGCAATTGGTTTAGCATTACTTCTGGTGTTCGACAAGGGTGCATTTCGTCTCCTTTTCTCTTTAGTTTGGTTACTGATTATGTTATGCGAAATTCACTTCAAGGGAAAGATTTTGGCCTTAAATGGGCTGGAGATACGAAAATTTCTGATTTAGATTATGCTGATGATTTAGCCCTTTTGGCAAATGATGTTGATGAGATGAACTCTTTCATTCGAGATGTTGATGAGATGAACTCTTTCATTCGAGATGTTGATGAGATGAACTCTTTCATTCGAGCTGTTGATGAGACTGGTAGTAGAGTAGGTTTGGTTATAAACAGAGAGAAAACTAAAGTGATGAAAATTGGTCAGGCAGGCTGGGATTCAGTTAATCTGAATGGTTGCAGTCTTGAGCAGGTGTCACAGTTTAATTATCTTGGGAGCTATGTAACAGATAATGGTGATGTACGGCATGAGATTAACAGACGAATAGGGATTGCTGCCGGGACTTTTAAGAATCTATGGAGAGTGTGGAGAAATAGGCGTATACACCTAAAGACTAAAATTAGGCTGTATAATCGTTTGGTTCTTTCTAGGGTTAGTTATGATAGTGAAACTTGGACATTTTGTAAACATGATAACAGGAAACTAGATGCTTTTGATTCCAGATGCTTATTCAGTATCTTGGGCATTAGATGGTTCAACTTTGTAACTAATGATGAGGTTAGGCAAAGGAGTTTGCAACCTCCTTTATGCAGCATATTGTGCAGAGAGAGACTCCGTTGGTTTGGCCATGTTGCCCGTATGAATAATTATAGATTGGCGAATAGGGTTATGAACAGTGTGCCTAAAGGCCTTAGAAAGAAGGGGAGACCTAGGATGCGGTGGGCGGACAATGTCAAACAGGACCTTGTTAGAATTGGTGGGCAGTGGCCAGATGCAGTAGATGTAGCTCAGGATAGACTTGCTTGGAGAACTAAATTGCACCGTCTGGTTGGACCTCCGTAGCCCATGGCTGCTTGAGGATGATGATGATGATGACATCATTTGCCAAAAGGGCTAAATCATCAGCATAATCTAAACTAGAAATGTTAGTATCTCCAGTCCATTTAAGGCCAAAATCTTTCCCTTGAAGTGAATTTTGCTTAACATAATTAATAACCAAACTAAAGAGAAAAGGAGACGAAATGCACCCTTGTCGAACACCAGAAGTAATGCTAAACCAATTGCTACAAGCCTTATCAATTCTCACACACGACTCAGTGTTATTATAGAGAGCTTTCATAATGTTAACTAACTTGTCTGGTATACCATATGATTTCACAATCAACCACAAATTAACGATCAACAGAGTCAAAAGCCTTTTTGAAATTAACAAAGCTAGCAACCAAAGGCTTCTGAAACTCTAAACATTTCTCAAGAATCTGCCTAAGTGAAAATATTTGATCCATACATCCCTACCATTTCTGAATCCACATTGCTCATCACGCAATTGACTGTCAACCAGATTCTTAATTCTATTTCGCACAATCATGCAAAGAACTTAACCTGGAACAGAGAGTAGGTTGATACCCCTATAGTTATCACAAGAAATGCGATCACCTTTTATGAAAATAGGGATAATAATAGCTCTGGTAAAATAGAAATTGATATAAAAGATATTCAAAATTTCAGTCATCCAAGTGGTAACAGAAACATTCACAGCTCTAAGCATTTCTGTAGTAATTTCATCTACCCCTGGGGATTTAAGAAGTTTAGAAATAGCAGAAATAACTTCAGATTGTGTTATAGGGCCAACATTAAAGCCACCAATCCATCTGTCATCATTGCAAACAATGGGAATAGAACTAACCACATTGTTTAAAACATCACTGAAATGCTCAGCCCAGCTAGCTACGACAGAATCCTCACCTTCTACAACCTTACCTTGTTTATCCTTCAATCACTGTACACCTGTTCGTTTTCTACCACACAAAACATTAACTATCTGATAAAGCTCTCTGCTGTTGTGCTAACTGCTTCCTCGGCTTTGTCAGCCAAGCCATCAAGCCAAAGATTCTTATCAGTAGTTAACTGATCCTTTACACGTTTATTAAGCTCTCTGTAATACTTTCTATTAGGACTAATAGGGTATTGATTAAGGACATTCCTGCAATTCTTTCTCTCCGGAATAAGTTCAAGTGCCTTATCACTCAGATAATTCTGTCTCCTCTGCTCCTTTTTTCCTAAAAGAGTACTGTTAGTGTCCAAAAAGGCCTATTTAAAATGATCCCATTATTCCTCAACTTCAGTAGTAAGCATACGTTGACTGTCTTAACGACTAAGTAACCTATTATGGTAAGCTTTAGCTATAACTGGGTCTTTCAGAGAATCAGTATTAAAGATAATTTTTTTTTACTTTAGCACAATACTTTTTAAGTTTTAGTTGCGAGACACTTGTAACAAGGTAATGGTCAGACCCAATTTCAGCTCCCCTATATGCCCTGGTATTCCTAACAGAACTAGCCCATTTGCTGTTAATTAATGTATAATCAATCATATTCTTATACAGTCCATCAGGTGAATCCCGTGTACTTATGTATGTCGTGGTGTTTGTAATAAGTGTTAGTTATTCTGAAACCATTGCGTTCTTACCTGTAGGAGACGTTGCCCATTGTCATTGCAGCTACCAATGTCAAAAGGGCCTATCACCCCTCCCCAAATGTCAGAGTCAGTACTAACTTTGGCATTGAAGTCACCTAGAACAAGGGTAATATCTCCTTTTTTGACAGAGTTCAAAATATCCTGAAGTTGTCCGTATAACCTATCTTTCTCATCCTCAGTGGGGGCATAACAGCTAATATTCGTCTTTAACGCTTGTCTGAAATTTTGCTGTAAGAAACCTTTCATTAATGCACTCATATCCCAGAAGAGCATCACTAGCGTGTCTGCTGAGAAGCAGACCCACGCCTTGGTGATGCTTATTGTCGTCCCTCCCTGAAAAGAGAAATTTAAGATTATTTTTAAGAATCTGACCTTTATCTGTCCATCTGGTCTCTTGCAAGTCGAGAATATCTAAATTATAATGGTGGAATTCTTGTGTGAGGACATCAAGAGAAAAAGCTCTGTGCAGAGTCCTCACATTCCAACTACCTATGTAGAGAAAATGGTTAGTGGGATGTTTAAAGAAACTATGTTTATTGAGAGAGGGAATGCCGACAATATCAAACAGCCCCCTAATCGCAGACATGGGGCAAAGACCCGTTCCCCCACTACTAAAGGCTGAAGCCATCTACACTGGACTTCCTCCAAAGTAGAATTTGACGATGCCAATAGAAGCAAAGAGTTCAGGTGCCTGCGATGATCTCTGCTCAGGATTATCCACCAGCTGATAAACATATCCTGTGAATCTATTCACTTGTGGCTGTCAACCTACAAACAGAAAACACAGCGGAAGATTTTCCCTCCACAGAAGCCCACCAGTGCAGCAAAATCAGGATCCATAATCAAGCTCAGAGCCATATATCTGTCCAGTCTAGTGGGTTTATATGGTCAGCACCAGGACCCTGTGTAGTTGACCATTCCTCAGCAGGGTAGAAAAAAAAAGTAGCCATAGTTGTTCAGATCAGGCCAGACTAATCTGGCAGCCCTCCTCTTCCATTCACTTCAAGAGAGTATCTCTTGTGAAAGGTACTAACGGTCTGCACCACGAGCATTTAAATTCCAAAACAGGTGCCGTTGTCTAATTTTATTCAGCCCCATAGTATGTTTGCATTAAAATCATTTATAAGATATAATTTAAGAACATTTTTCCCCCCATGTAGAATATATTATTTTAACCTTTCCTGTCCAGTGGAATATTAGTAATTGGAAAATCCTACTTTGTCTTATTCTCGGACCCAGTCACTTTTTACAAATTGTGCACTACTACCCCGCTACAATTCAAGCAGATGTATTTAGGCCCCTGGCGTTTTAATGTCATTTACGGTACATGTGCTATTTTTAATATATTTATAAAGGTGGCTGGTAAAATATAATCCTTAGTACCTTTTAGGAGATCTGTTAGATCTTTTATTAATGTAATCGTATCCAAACCTGCTAGCTTCCTATGGACTAAAGGTGTCTGCCCGACAGATCCAGTATTAATTTACCGTGATTAAATTTACTGAAATTCACTTAGTTGACATCTTTTTAATTCCCTCTTACTTCTCTTGTGAAGTTATATACTGGGAAGAATGTCACCAATTTCTTAAGTTTTTATTTCAGATCAATAATTTACAGTATTAGTCTAATATTAGGTGACAAGAATTCTACCAAAGAATTACTTCGTCCATAGATTAAAATCTGAACTCAAGAGAATGAAGTAGAAAAACAATTGCTAAATAATGTAAACAGTGTTATATATGGAATTCCATGGATTGAAATTGTAGTTTGGATATTTTATGGTGCAAGGGCAACTAAGGAAGACAGTTAAGGGAAGTTGATGGTGGCATTAAAACATCAAACACACCAAGATTTCAAACACTAGTATAAACAACGAACAAATATATATTTAGAATACATACAGTTTAGCTAAATTATGAATACTGCATTGTGCACAAAGTACTATGAAACCTGCTACGGTATACTAAGGCCTTACTGATTAAATGTTCTGTATCAGTACTTTTCAAACTTTCTGCTGTGGGGGACCAGCAATTTTTGTGCCAGGAACTGGTGCAGTCTGGCAGCACGTGCCTGGAGCTTCTGGGTTATCTGTTGCCTCAATTAACAAGCAATGTTTGTGCGCATATTTTCCACACTCTGCATCACATATCGCCCGCAGTGTTGAAATATAGGAACTGTGGCACAACGGCATATGTTATGCTTCTGAAAACAAGTTTCCTGGCAACTTGATGATTCACAGGGTTGGGTTGGGTTGTTTTACCTCTGAGCGGCACTTTTTTGCACACCATGGGCTAAATGGCCAGGTCACATGGACCCCGAAGGCTCAGAGAAGGTTGGGGGAGGGGACCCACTGGAACAGCTGTTGGGAGACAGATGGTAGCCTCCCGTCAAGGCCATCCAGCGTGTTCTTTAACGTGCACAGGGTATGGCTCTCCCACACACAGGGCCACGGCTTAACGTCCCATCCGACGGACGACGGCCTTTCCAAGCCCATCGGTGTCCCCTACTGACCGTGGGCAGGGCGGGGAATTTTTGCGGAGATAAATCTCGACGCTGACCTAGCTGGGACTCGAACCTGGGAACTACAGATTACGAGTCTGGCGCGCTACCGACTGAGCCACCCCCGCCCCCAATGATTCACAGACCACTACTTTTAGAAGCATTGTTCTATGTCACTACAAAACCCTATATAAGCCATAAAGGCACGGAGAAAACAGTGAAGCTCAACATGGGTAAAATTGGCTTGATCTGAGGAGCATCTGTAATGGAACTCGATGGAAAATACAGGGCACAATTTCCTAAGTGTGTGAAAAATGGAAACGGTCTTAAAAAAAAAATGTCCACCCTCAGCAAATGTGGAAGGGAAAAGTATCTGATATACAGGGATTGGCAATTGTTGGCACAAACTGTATGGCAAAACAGAGCATCTTCAGTTCATCAGCTAAGAGAGATCCCTAACAGTACTTCAAAACAGATTTTAATGAGAGAACTGCGACTACGATAGCTATGGGAAAGGTACAGTGGACACATACATAACGAAGTCATTGGATTACAAATTTTCACTTAATAAATTCCCTCTCTTAGCCCCCCCCCCGACTCTCATAAGAAATTTTTCCTCCATAACGAATTAACTTACAAAGCTATGCATTCACCAATTTCAGCCCAACAAAACATTCCTAAGTAGACTCAGCAGACCTCAACTGATTTAATGTAAATTGCATATATATATGTAAATGCATTTATGAGCAATTAGAGTACGATTGCCTGTTTCCATTCTTTGCTTGTTTTTGGTTATGACAAAGAAATCTTTTGTAAACCTTGTGCTTTTATTAATTTTTTTTTAAATTTAAAAGTGAATTAATAGTAATCACAATGGTTCCAAAAGGTAATCCTCAAAAGAATAAAAGCAAAAGAGGTATAAATCTGGAGAAAAAAAGCGATAAATCTTTGAAGTCTGAAAAAAGTGGCAAAACAAGTGTGCTTGCTTTAGTACAGCTTGACTCAACCAACAATCTTGCTAAATAAGGACAAAATAAAAACTATTAAGGGCTGACATTACTGCAATATTTCTATTTATTATTTTATTCTGTTGTGCCGTCCCATGGCCAAGTGGTTAGCACGCTTTGCTACTGATCTAAGGGACCTGGGTTCGAGCCCCGGGTAAGGCATGGTTGTGCGTGTTGTTTTCTGCTGAGGTCTTGCCATCCTCTCAGACCTACTACTATGGCATATAAACTGACAGGCTCCTGTCAGACTTCTGTGGCAAGCAGCTGCTTGAGGGGGTATTTATTTTTTATTTTTATTATTAATTTTAATCTTTTACCAATTTCTTATAACGATTTGGTCAGGAATTGTTTCTAAATTTTGTAAGCTATGCTTTTAAAGACAAAAAGGTTAAATTCAACTGGTCTTGGAACAAATTATACCTTTAACATATATTTCTGATATTCTCATAAGGGATTTTTCGCATAATTCAAGTTTTCCTGGAATGATTTAAATTTATTACGCAGGGGTCCACTGTATTAGGTGATTATAATAATTTAGCCAGGCACTGTAGAATACACCTAATACTAATCTTATGGATTTATTTTGATAACAATGGGAGAATTCTTATGAGCCTAATGATATTGTGTCTGGAACGATTTTAATAAAACTTTAAATATTTCTAGAAACAAACAATATGGTAATAATTTTATTTAAAAAATTCAAAGAACATATTTTTAATTAATGATTGAAGAAATATGCTGTTTTAAGCAAAAACCATCATAAATGCTGAGAACAATTTAGTTATGTGCACTATATAAATTATACACCAATTATATAACTAATGTTCAGGCAAAGAACTTATATATATAAATATATGCTCAGCTGTCTATTATTTACATAAAATTCATCATAGTCTTTATAGAGTTTTGTGCTAGAATTTAACTAGAATCTTATAAGTTCAACTCAGGATCATACTATGTTTCATGAATATATATAATAATCACTTGACTGATAAATACTGTCAAGAAAAGCACATATAATCACAATGTCACTAAAAAGTGTCACTAAAGAGTGGTGAAAAAGTTTCGTAATGTTTCAATCAATGCAAATTGATGAATTACTGATTTCTTTAGAATTAAATTTCCTCGAATAACCCTGCTTTGCTGTGCTACTGAGATATAGGTATTTTACGCTGAATTTATAATTGTGTATGGCTGCCAAAAGAACATTTCCATTAGCAAAACTCAAAACCTTTTTTAAATCAGAAAATTAAATATGCCAATACTTATTTTTGTTAGCAAATTAAACCAAAATTACCTGTAATTTTGAAATTTATTACTTTTCAACTATTACTATACATGACTGATATGTAATGCCCAAATGCTGAACATTTAAGTAAAAAAAAACTTTTTATTACTTATTAAGCCAATGTAAAATTGCCAATGTGAACTGCACAATAACACTGGCTGAAAATATATATTTTATTCAGAATTTCCAGTATTCTTAATATGATATTTTCTTAAAAATCACTGGCTCAACACATTGAGGAAATTTAAAATTATGCAAAGGTTATACCTACATATTTATTAATGCTACTATGCCCATATTAAATAACTCTGCTACTAGATACCTTTGTTTTGATCCTAAATATATACAATCATCAAACACAGATCAATCCAGTTGTACAATAATGGAAAAAGGGGAAAGTGAATAGACATACATAAGGCCTAATCCTATGGTTGTAGGCAGTACAGTTTCATTTAGTGTTGTCAATGCTGAAAGATTATGCATAGTTATTACAAGTAAAAGTTTGCTGAATGTTTTTTTTTTCCCTTGGATAATAAATCACACTTAGACAAGTAATAAAACCAGAGCAACTGAGCTTTTTCCTGCTGATACAGACTAAATATCCCCATTTTACTGTGATAAATTACTTGAAATGATAACAGGCATTGCCTTTCTTTCTCTGTATCATAATTATTTACCTTCATACAAAGCTCAAATCGTTATATTTTTCAACATAATATTGACAGCAATTCTTATCTTTAATGCAGTCATAGTTTTCTGTTTTAAAACCTACAAAACAATCAGACAATAAGTTACTCTCAAAGGCAAATATTGTGACTAATAATTGTGATTCAAATATACATGGAATAAGCACACTTATTCTGAAGAAACAGAATTAGTTTCATACAGCTATATTACAGTAGAAATTTTACAAGAAAATCTGTTCAGTAGAGTGTCTCTATTCTTCATTTCCACTTAACTGTAAATGATGTTTCACTGACATGTGGTGGCATTGCTGAAGAGAAAATGCCCAGTACAGGGCACACATATATAGAGCGGCACTTAGGAGTTTATTATGGTCGTGAAGTTCATAACAATGGCTGTTGCTGCAGAGGAATTGGCTGGGAATTTGGAGGCAAAGGGGCATTGCCTACCACACCACTGGAATAAGGTATATTGATTGGTCTAATGGCTGGAGAAATGGAATAACTATTTGAAGACAATGACACAGAGCCAGGAGGTATGCTGTAAAAATACAAATGTTATTTATTACTAAAGATTTTATTATTGCAACTGAAATAAATCTCTCATAATTGAAAAGAAACTAATATAATGAAACAAAAATGAAAGCCTCTATAATTTTCTCTACTGTTTCTACTATTCACACCCATACAATAATCCCTTTCCATATCACATGAAAAGCCATAACAATTCTAACACCTGAGAAAAGTAAGAAAATGGTAAAATTCTCCCTCCCACACATAGAACATTATCATTTGTAGAATAAAGTTCATTGTTTTCCTTATAACATATTTATCAAAAACAATTAATGGGTTTTATGACAAGGAAGTATTTAATGTTTAGTTTATCATCTTTTTTTTTTCATTTTTGTTGTCCCATTTTATTTCATAAACAGTACAAATGGTAAAGGCAGATGTGCATGCTATTGACCTTTTTTAATTGTTCAGTTAAGCTTTTAACCAAATATAATTTTTTTTTATACAAAAACTTGGAATACAGGAAAGCCATTAGAAATTTATAAATAATCTAGAATGCAATCAAGCATTATTGCTTTATGTTATGTATGAAAAATTATATCCCAAAATATTAGAACTTCAAAGAGTCACTTATAAACATCATTATTAAGTTTAGGAAAAAAACTATTTTCAGCTGGGCAGAATATTAGCCCATGATCTTCTGATGATATGCAAGGTGTTCTACTATACTGCTCATCAAGATCTTTGTTCAGTGCTAAAAAAATTATGACCAGGATATAACTGAAATCTGCAATTCTGCAACAACATTTCATCAATGCCTACAAATAGCAGCATGCCATCTTTGGCTTTCAAATAACATTAGAAGTGCTGTGTTTTGAGCCTGCTAACAGATCTATGTTTCATCACATTTACACAATTCAAGCTTAAAATTGTCAGTCATATGCATCATTATGCAGTTTAAAAGAAAAATTGTCTTGAGCCAATTAGAGATTGGATCTGCGGCTAGTAGCAGAGTACCTGACATCATCAAGAGGTTATGGGCAAGACTGGATCTAAAAAAATGAGGGGCTTGGAGGAAGTGACTGAATTGAACTGGAATGGAATAAAATGTTGTTCCAGTATATTTTTATTTCAGAAAAGTTTCTTCCCAAAAAGTGCAATTTATATCTATTTCCTATTTCCATGGTTTGTTATAAAATATTCTTACAAAATAAACATTATACACCGATTAGCCAATACATTAAAACCTCTACGTTATGCAAAGAAGCATGCGTGCAGCCAATCAGTGTCACATGCCAAGGTTGCGAATGATATATATATATATTTATAATACCTGGGTCGGAGCTCTTGCAGGCAGTATTTTGCTTCATCTCAAGATTGGAGAAGCAAAGGATTTATCTAATTTCGACAAAGGCCAGATCATTATGGCAAGACACCTTGGTAAGAGCATCTCCAAACAGCAATGCTGGTAGGCTGCTCACGCTATACAATAGTTAGTATCTATCAAAGATAGTCCGAAACAGGTGACACTTCGAGTTGTCAACAAGGTGTGGACTGGCCACGCCTAATTGATGCCAGCGCAGGCTTCTCGTCTTGTCTGCAGTAATAGGAGGGCTACTGTGGCTGACATTACCCCTAATTTCAACTGTGGTAAAGGGCCCAATGTGTCCGAACACACAGTTCATCATAAGCTCTTGGATATGGGTCTCTGCAGCCACAGACCCATTCATGTGCCTATGCTCACAGCCATTCACCATCATCAATGCTTGCAGTGGGCACATAATCATCAACATTGGACTATAGAAAACTGGAAGAGGGTCGCATGGTCGGACGAATCCAGTTTTCTGTTACACCATGTGGATGGACGAGCTCGTGTGTGACGTTTATCCATGGAAGCCTCACCTGGATGCACTGTGTGACGGATCCAGGTGGCTGGAGGTAGTGTGATGGTCTGGGCAATATTTTCTTGGGGAACACTTGGACCAATTATCGCTGTACAGAAACTTTGACAGCTGTCATCTACCTGAACATTGTGGCTGACCAAGTACACCCCTTTATGGTGACTGTATTCCCTGGTGGAGATGGCATCTTTCAGCAAGACAATGCCCCATGTCACATTGTGAAAGAGGTTCAGGAATGGTTCCTAGAACATGAGGAATTCCATTTATTATATGGCCCCCAAATTCACCAGACATGAATCCTATCAAGCATTTGTGGTTTGAGTTGGAGAAACAGGTATGAGCAGCATCAGCCCAACCATGTAATTTACAGGAACTGCTGGATCTTCTGTTGCAGTCATGGTATCAAATATCAAGTGACACCTATCAACATCTTGTTGAATCTATGCCTCATCGGGTGAGAGCTCTTTTGGCAGCGAGAGGAGGACCTACATCATATTAGGTAAGTGGTTTTAATGTTTTGTCTGATCAGTGTATATATTTGCTTACTAACAGGCAAACACAGGAAAGCACCTGCAAGGTTAACAATCTTAAGTATAGGGGAAAAATTGTCTTGAGCCAGGTAGGATCTGAACCCATGATCTCCTGATGATATTTCAGGTGCTCTGGCCACTAAGCTACCAGCCACTGATCAAGATCTCCTACACTGATGGCTTTCAACTTTTTACCATGGGATCAATCATTAAAAATTATGTTGACTACAACTGAAAAGTTCTGGACAATACAACACTTCCCAGGTATGTGTACCAGACCACTGACACCCCCAAGTAGTATCTGATAAAGCATATAATTTTTTTTTGCCAATTACACTTTGCCAAGTGTAGGCAGAGCTACCAGCCATGCATGATGAAAATTACAATTTGGAAGAATGAAAAATCAGAGGAAATCTGAGCACTTATGGAAAACTAACAACTTCTTGTATTTTGCACAGTTTATGTAATACATCAATTACTAATCAATGCATCAATACATATTGATCATTAGTTACTAGTTATTGGTGATTGAATTTTGAGAATATAATTTTTTTATTTTCACTAATTAAACAATATTTTGAGAAATTTTTATTATGGATTTCAAATAATTAACTATTTTTGACTATTATTATTATTGCTCCTAAAAGCTATATGGTTGAGCAGCACTTTCTGTGATGCTTAGTGAAACATTTTTTTTTTTTGCTAAAAGCTCACACTTTTGTTGAGCACCATGTGTGATCCCATGTTGGGTTAAAAATTCATGGTTCCTACCTACAATAGGACAACCTAAAATAATACCTTTGGGAATGTTGGTATCTGACAACAGTAGCTTATTTACACATTATGACATGTTCACAATTAGGAGCAGTAAATGGCAACAATGGATTTGGCAGCAACTTCAGTTTCCTATAAGAATAGCATGATGGATATTTTTACTTCTAGCAAGGCCTCCTTTTGGAATTTGGACTTTAAATCTGGCACTGCAACTCAGATGACAAACAGAAACACTAAGAAATTTTGAAGCATTTACCATGATTTCCTGATGAGTTATAGCTACCACACACAATTACAATAACACATAACAAAAGTTATACTGCTATATAATGATCAATGGCTAACAATTTTTTCAAAATCTAAATTTGATCATGAAATAAGATACTACAATTTCAATACTGTCAAGTGCAGCCACAAAATATTCCATGCTAGCTAAATTTGAAACAAAGCTACCCATTGTAAATAAAAAAAAAGCCTCGGAAGTATAGTACTTCTTCACAGGATCTTTTAAAACTTGATAATAGAACAAAACTAGAACTATTTCTGCCAGTAAAGAGAAGCATATTTAAAACATTACTAATTGAAATCCATTTCATACTATTTTGATTAAACTATGAGAATACACTTACCCAGTAAAAGTAGCAGGTGATGAGGAACTATACTGTGGATGTGGAGTACTTGGGATATGTTGTATGACTCGAGGTTGATTTAGCATAGGTAGAGAACCTGAAAATTAAACAACAGAAATTATATAAAATAAGGTATTAGTTTATAATAATAAATATGGTATTTAGTGTTATAATTCCTCAGAGTATTAATGCATAGCTCCTATGAAAAAATGCATCCGTAAAAAGCATTTCTGAAATTAAAGATTACTATTATAATTAAAGGAAAAATAATTGTTCATATACTGAAAATATACCTGAAATGGGCTGAGAGGATGGAAAGTGCTCTGTTGAAGCAGATACTGGAAGATGCTGAAAAGTTTCAGGGGCTACAAAATTTGAAGGCAATGGTCCATTGTATACCTAAAATCAAGAAGAAAAAGTGATAAATGGAAATAAATTAACAAAATATATGTGTAAATCACCAAAACCATTTTTCACAATTCACTGACAGACCAAAGTTTTAGGCAGGTTATTGATGAATTCCATGAGTATCAGTGGTGTATCCTTCATAAATACAGTTCATATCTTAATCCTACTAATTAAGATATAGAGAGCAATGTGAGTTATGGCTGCCACATAACAGTTACAATAACACATAACAAAAGTTATACTGTTATATAATGATCAATGGCTAACAATTTTTTCAAATTTTAAACTTGATCATGAAATTAGATACTACAATTCCAATACTGTCAAGTGCAGCCACAAAAATATTCCTTGCTAGCTTAAATTATGGCTACTTTAAGAAAAAATTGGTATATTACTTTACTGCTTTTCTCATAATTTCCTATCCCAAACATATATTGAGGGTCTGCTTCAATTACTGTTGCCTCAAACTAGCTTACACATTGTTAAGGTACAAGGAAAGATGAGTTACCCAAATCCAAAACCCCTATAATCCAATTTTGAATTTTTGCATAAAAAACGAAAAAAAAAAAAGGTTTATAGTACACATAAAATTAAGAAATTGGATCTGCTGACTCAAAATTTTTTTTATGAACTGTTTCAATAAACTGAATTCCACACTCTGACAGAGCTTTATACTGTGTTTTATTAAATGACGAGTAACTCAATTTTTCTGAAAATGTGTTAGAAACAATTGTGAATCTAAATTCAGATTAAAAATGGTAAACTAATGCAAATTTCTTATGTGGATTGAATGTGCATTGTCAGCTAAACAATAATAGCTGCTGTTCTGCAGGTCAATCAGAATTACCCAGTTTTGTGACTGCTTGTGCTTTTTCAGCATTGTAATCTTGAATATTCTGGTACAAATTGTAGGTGCAAGACATAAAAAGCATTGCAAAGATTGTTTGAAGTGGTCAAAAATATATATGAATTATGTCTAAACAATTAAGGTTTCTAGTTATTACATTACTAAATAAATTCGAAGAGCATGGAAATGTAATGTACAAACCCAGCTGTCCAAGGAAAATAACTGCTGATTAAGATGGTGTTATTAGTTACCTGAACCAGTGCCAAAAAAGTTTAACATTTCCCCAGTTACTATAGTAGTAAATTGATGCAGGATTATCTGCAGGTTTGTCAGAGGACAGACTATATTACCCTTCGATTTTGGCCTATAGATGAGCAAATCTGTCATGAAGCAGGTCCTCATGCACATTCAGCAAAATACATATAATGGATTTCAAAAATAGACTGCAGCAATGTGGAAAACATCATTTTCTATTAGTCTGTTGAATCTTTTAACATCTAAATGGATGAAATCTGAACTGGACTAATCCAAATCTTTTCTCTTTACTAGTCTCTACCCTTTTCTGAGGTTTCTTTGGGCAATAAGGGTTAAACAACTTAAATTATATAGACAGAATTCTTTTCACTCTATTATATTTTATAGTGACACTCGGTTATAATGATGAAACAACATTACTACATGCAATGACTTTATGAAGTTCTACTGTAATTAATGAGCATTCATTACTGTAAATTTTTATAACACCCTGTATAATGCATATAGTCTTTAACAATTTGAAAACTTAAATATTTTGAGATCTTAACATTTCACTTCTTATTTACCTGTTGTGGAGGTGGATGATGTGGAAAAGAATGCATGACATCTGTTGGAGCATATGTTCCATATGATGGAGTGAAATCTTTCATCAGGCTATGATACAAATTTAGGGCATCCATTAGTTGCTGGCTTAGTGAAATAAGTGAAGCATGTCTGCGATCAATCTGCTCCAATTCTTGATCTATTAAAGGTCCCATAGCCATGCACTGATCTGGAAAAATTAAAACAATTTCAGATTTAAATAATTCCTATAACAACAATATATATGTTTAAACACATATTTTCCCTAAATGATAATAAAAAAAATGCATTATATTAATTCTTTATTACTTTCTACAAATATAATTTTCTTTTATTGCTTTTAAGATGATTTTCAAAGAAAAAAAGGAGCTACTGTTTTCACTGTGTCTATCCATCTGTTGGGTATACTTTCAGTTTTTCATTTTAGCAGATAAACAAAAAAAATCCCTTTTGTGATGGACAGTTACTAATATTATGATTCACTATTTTTGAATCTTCCAATACAGTAGGCTCCTATGATCATGGGTTTGCTGCCTGCAGATTTGAAGAAATTTTTTGAAACCTGGTTCCTTAAAAATGGCTCAAGGATTCAACTATTCATGGATCAGGCAAAGGCATATAGTACACTAGCTATTTAATAAATTTTTCTTTTGCATTAATTTGAAATTTTTACTAAAATTTTTATTAAAATGAACAATTAGTTAAATTGCTTAATAGATACAAAAATTGATTATTTTATTGTTTGTTATAAGAGTTTTAAGATTCATATAAAATTTGTGTTATTATTATTATTATACGTAAATCTGTAAAACAGTACTTTTCTATTTCAGCTGAGAAGTATGATAACCATGGATGTAAAAAAAATGGTGTTTCTTACTGTTATATATTGCTTTCACACACATATATCACAAGAATATTTTTTAAAAATTCATTTATCACACTGGTGAAACAACTATATTCATGTCTGAGAGTGAAATAAATAACTCATGATGATCCAATTAGATGCCAGACTCAAATTATTTGACCTTCCCAAGGTCTCTGACAATCACAGACATTGACAGAATCTGAAATTAGAGACTCAAGATAAACACAGACGTCTTTTGTACAACATATAAAACTTCAATTAAAAAAAAAATTGCCATTTCAAAATTTTCCTAGATATATTTTTAAAAAATACATAGTTCAAATTTGAAAAATAACATTTTCTTTTGTCATTTGATACATATTTTATTAAACTACAATATAAATTTATTGAAGCCATTTGATTGCCATTTCTTAGAAGTGCTAAATGGTATTGATAGTTTGTTTGTTAACATTATTCTTTGCTGAAGCAACCTTCTGATTTAATCTCTCATTTGATTTGAACAGTTATCAACAAAATTTTCCTTAAAGTTTCAAAAATCTCCTTAAAATTAAAAACAAAACAAAACAAATCTGCTATTTTTTAAAAACAGAAGATTTTGGAATTACAAAGTACGTACTGCAATTCTTTTTCCAGTTTTACACTCTTTTTTGCCATAAACCTATTTAAATATTCCAAGAATTATTTTTTTTCATTTACATCATTTATTTCAGCATTCTATGCATCTTTCGCACTCTTAAAACTGAAACTGTAAGTAAAAACAACCTTCTTATTTAGCCAGAAAAGGCAGTGCCAGAGCTGTTACGAAGCTATCAGCAGCATCAAGTATGTCACGGCAGAGCAGTTCTTTGAGTGCAGTGACCTAGTTATTGCTCACCCATGCAGTCAAGTGGCCATATTGAGGATGTTTAGAGCACCCTAGGATAATGTGACCATGCATCTAGTTAGTATTTATATGTTTATAATTAAAACTTCATTTTCATTTCTGTAGATTCATTTCATTTCCATAAATTATTGATTTTCCCATCAGCTGATCTATCAATCTTTTGGACATCAGATGGTCAGTTTACAAATTGTTGTGGATATGTTATTTAACATCGCATTAGGCTATATGTTAATATTTTATTATTCCTTCATTTTCTAGTAAAAAAAACTTTGATCTTGTATTGTTCCTGAAAATGACTGAGGTATTGGATATGGAAGCAAAAAAGGACTTCCTTGATACGAAAATCAGTCCTCCTGTGATAGGGTAATTTCATCACCCCCCCCCCACCACCACCACCACCAATATATTCGTTGTGTTACTCTGATGATATACGTTTTTTACCCTTGATGCATAAATGTTTTGGTCTTAGCCAAGACCACCAAACTTTAACACTCAAAGAAAAAATTCCTAATGTTTAGTAAAAGAGGCAGCTAAGAAAGTATTTTTCCATTTCATAAACTGGACAGAAAATCCCATTAATGCAAGCAATCCAAGTAACCTTGTAAAACAGTGGCCCTTGTTTTAAAACATGCCACACTGAAAAGAATCATTAAAAGAAATAAAAATCATGTTTAATGTAAATATTATATTATTTGAGAAGAAATTTACTTTTGATTAATATATAATTTAACTATTTCTATTCATCAGATTTTAAAAAATTAAGCCTAAATTTGATATTCTGATCCATTTTTTTCACTATATCACTGTAAAAATGTCTTATTAAAAATAATATATTTGCAAATTTTCAATTTTTTATCTTCATAAAATTAGCAATTAAATTCTGCTTAATTTGATGTATAGCATGACCTATTTCTGCTGGTTGGTTATTTGCTGCCCCCCCCCCCCCCCCCCCCCCCCAAAAAAAAAAAAAAAAAAAAACTGTAAATTTGTTTGACTCGGCACAGTTTTAAAAAGCATGGACTTTTCTCAAAGTACTAAGAAAAAAAAATCACAGAAATTCTTGTTTCAAGTAAAATTTTTTTTACTATTGTTCAAAAACAGCTTTCTACTCACATGTATTATTTCTGTTTTTTTTCAAATAAATATTTATTATTTATTTGCATTGCCAGAATATATTTATAATATTAAATTAAATTATTAATATACTTAATAAATAAGTGCTTTTTTATTACATAACTCTAAAAAGCCTTATTGAAATAATGCCAGTCATTTTTTTGGTTAAATATTTTATTTTCAGAAAATCCAGAGTTAAATGCTGACTAATTTGGCATATAACATGCCATAATTCCTTTCATTAGTTATTCAGCAAAAAAGTTCTAAAGTTTTTTTTTTGTTTAGCTGAGCAGAGTGAAAAAATAACTGGGCCTCTGGATGTAAACCAATTTTTCAGATTGGACCCTGGAAGAGTTAAATTAATTTAATTTTCAAGAAAATAAATTAACTTAAAATGCTTTAGAGTTTGAAACATAATAATTTTTTAAAAAAGAAAGTATTCCCCTACAGAAAAAACAGAGCTAACCTAGAAGTTCTGTTGGGCTTGTCCTGGTTTTTCATACAATATACAAACATATACACTGTGACACATTCACTGGTTTAATAGTCAGGTACATTAACCACTAGACCAAGTATGGACTCATTCAACAAACATTCATACATTTTTCAAATATTTAGTACAAGTATCAATAAATAACAGTTTTCAAGGGAAAAAATATAAACCTTCTATTGACAGCAATTCTTCACAATCAGATTTTTCACCAGTAGGATCAGCTTCATGCAAGAGATGCAATACTTGATCTATTTTTTCCTACAGAAATTTATAAAAATATTATGCATTATACTCTTTAGAAAATATATTTAAAGAATTAATAAAATCAATAAAAATAACATGAAATGTTTTATAAGGAAAACAAGATAATTATTACATCATATTAACATAATTATGATGAATTATTTGAAATGCGCTAGAGTAAGAGTTGAGTAGTTTTACTGCTGAATTTTATTATTGCCCACTTCATTAAATGGCTTGGATGAAGGGTACATATGGCAATGACTAAATGACAGAGATTAGGTGGCCAGCACATCAATTTTAATCAACTGAATATGAAGTCTAGTTTGCCTTGTAAATATACAAGTAACTTAAAGAATACATTTAACTGTTTTTTTTTATAAATATTTATTTGTATTTTTCTATTTTTGCTTAGTTGAAAATTTAAGTGTTGCTAATATACTATTAAGTGCCAAATATCAAATCATTGTGGCATCTGTATGAGTAACCATGAGAAAAAACACAGGATACAGTGATCCAAAGTTGGGCCAACATACATTTTAAACATGTGAACAACAACTGACAAAGCACATTTTCCCAATGATTGTCAAACTCTCATGTTGACATTGGTTGCAAAACCTATGAATTTTCAACAAAGGGGAACAACAAATATGTATGGGCGATGGTTATAAATGATCAAAAGATGGGTAGTTCAGCCTTGAAGTCAAAAAAGATAAAGAAGTTATTCAAATTATTTCCATATATCACAATACAATTAAATCCTGATGATATTTATAAGTTCAAAACTGTAACAAAAGTGACATTATTAATTCTAAGTTTTCTGAACTGTTACTTAAATTATTTATATAATATTCTTGTCCATGAATGACACAGATTAAAATAACTTCAACTATTATAATTATGAGAAATTCCTGGCTGATCAAAGTGCTACTAGTGGCAAGGGAAATAACCACAAGTACAGGGAATGCACATGCATGCCTCACCCATATGACATTTGAAAGAAAAAATAGTTACCGATATTGAACATATTATGAATGGTGACCAGATTCAAATGTTTCAACTACTGTGTCACCAACATTCTGAAGCTTAATATTTATTTTGTACTAAAAAGATATTAAATTTTTTCCAGTTTTTAGAATGCAGATTCTTAATAAAATGTAACATTCAGTTAACAAATTTTAAAATTAAACTGTTATTTTACACTTTACTATACTTTTAGAATTCATTATGTACTGGCTACATTGAAATATATCACAAAAAAAAAATGAACCAGATAAATTTCGAATTTTTTTTATACACTAGGAAAATGTTTCCTTTCATTTTTTACAGAAAAACAAACATTTTATTTAAAAATCTGTGAATTAACTCTTATAGTATTGTTTTGCAGAATATTTAATCACAGAAAAAAGTCACTACACTATCATTTATATCACATAGCTCTGCAATTAACTGGTTTCGCACAATTATATACTGAACAAGGTTAAAATTTTTACCATAATTGCCAGTGACACACAGAGAATATTCAGTTAATATCTTAGTTTTGCACAGTAAGAGAACTGTTAGTGTCAGTACCTTCGTCATTACACTTTGTTTAGTGTTCCATGATACACACACGTGAAGAACGAATTTACTATAATGCTTTACCATGCCAAAAGCTCATATAAGATTGGTCCAAGTATTTAAATTAAGCCAAAAATATTTGAATATGTATCAATCAAATAACTCATATGCTGTGAGCTTCAAAGTCCTGAATAGTTCCTCTACAGCCAAAATATATTTTACCTCTGTAACAAATTAAAATATTTTCATTTTCCTTTGCTTCCCCCATCTTCTCTCCAATGAAACTAAGGAAGTTCATAATCTTTACTACTACTAAAAATTGCTTTATTGAAACTTTTTTTCCTCAATAAAATTATGTTTAATCAATGCTAAAAAAACACTTATTTCAGCCTTTTATGTGCCAATGTGGTATTGCCAGCAATGTCCCAACATAGTTGTGCTACCTACAAAATCTCTCATTAATGCAAGTAAATGACTGATAATGCAGATTTATTTTCACTTCAATACCTGAAAACAGATGACTCCTGGTCTAACTAATATCTTATTACTAAATATTAAGAAATAAGTATTGACTGCAGTTATTTTATAGAGCAAACAAGATATACAGGAAAATTACAGTTGAAATTAAAAGAATACATGGGTAAATTTATTTTATGTTTTTCATTTGTTCACTATGATTTTATAATTAAGTTTTTAAATATTTCTTAGAGTTTCATTAATTTACTATGCATTTAAATAAAAATCCAGATATATAAATGTAATGTTTAGGATTAAATAAGATTACTTACTTCATCTATTTCCACTTCTTGATCAGTTTCCACTGTTTTGACTTTGACTTCTTCGCTGAACTGAACAGTTTTCTTTTCCACATTTTTGTCTGAAATTATAGAATTGCTTGATGAAACAAAAATAAATACATCAACCTAAATGTACTACTAAGCAAAATTTTAAAATAAACAAATCTTAACCAAGAAATAAAATATATCTACTGTTTAATTAACAATTCATTTATTGCTTTATGTTAGTTATGGATCCTATTAAATTATATATCTTTTCATAAAGTAATTCCTTGTTAAATGTTTTGCAGTTAATGTTTAAGAAAAAATATGCCAAGAGCAAAAGTATTATGTTTCATAGTGATATTTTGGGCAAGCAATAAGCCAAAACTTACTAAAGTTAGACAGCGATTATGGCAAACATAGTTTGTTTAGTACTGAGTTGGGGAAGAAAAACTATTAAAACAGGATGTAAACAGATAATACTCTTCTGTGGCTGAAGTAGCACAGGAGACAGTTATTTAAGTGCTAACACAATAGTTTATTTCTCAAGTTCCTTTCAGATTGAAGTTCAGACTTCATTCTGAAGTTCTATTCCAACACCTGTATTGCCATTGCAGCTACCAATCCAATCAGAGTCATATGTGTGAGTCATCTTTTTTGCAGCTACCAATACCAAAGGGAACTATCACCCCTTCCCAGTCCCTTTAGAACTTCCTTTCCCTTTTAGAGTCAGTACCAACTTTAGCACTGAAGTTGCCTAGAACAAGGGTAGTATATCCTTTCTCAAAAGAATTCAAAATATCCTAAAGTTGCCTCTCTTTCTCCTTCTCATCCTCATCGGGGACAACAATAGATAACATTCAAATCTTTAAAGCTTGTCTGAAAATTTTATGTAAGAACCTTTCATCAATGCACTCATATCCAAAAGAGTATCACTAGCATGTCTGCTGAGAAGCAAACCTACACCTTAGAGATGTTTCCATCTTCCCTCACTGAAAAGAGAAATTTATGACTATTTTTAGGTATCTCACCTTTATCTGTCCATCTGGTCTCTTGCAAGCCAAGAATATCTAAGTTATAATGGAATTCTTGTGTGAGGATATCAAGTGAATAATCTCTGTGCAGAGTCCTCACATTCCAACTATCTATGGAGAGAAAATGGTTAGTGGGATGTTTAAAGAAACCAGGTTTAATGAGAGAGGAATTGCTGACCAAATCAAACAGCTCCCTAATTACAGGCATGGGGCAAAGACCTGTACTTTGCTCCATGCCTGTAATTACAGACTGGAAGACTTTCTCCAATGTAGGTTTGATGATGCCCATAGAAGCAAGAGTTCAGGTACTTGCAATGACCTCAGATCAGGATTATCCACCAGCTGATAAAATGTATCTTGTGAATCTATTTGCTTGGGGCTGTCAAACCACAAAGAAACAGAAAACACAGAAGATTTCCCCTCAACAGAAGCCCACCAGTGCAGCAAATTCAGGATCCACAATCAAGCTCAGAGCCATTATTCCATTCCAATTAGTGTAATTTATTTCAATTAAAATTTAAAATTGTTTTAAAGATAATAGTATTAATACTTACATATAGATTCAGGTTCAGCAGTCAAATCTGCAGTAACAAAATTTGCAGGGAACAGTCCTTCCCCTCGATGATTTGAACCTTTCCACCAATTAGGATCACTGGAGATTAAATAAAAGTATGAAATCAAGTTGCATTCCCCTTACACACATATATATATAAATTATTTGTTATCAAATTAAAAATATTGTAATATTCATTCTGCAGGTAAACATACTAACTGCTAAAATGTATTTCATGCTTTCTTAAAGTACTTTTTCATATCCCTATGTACTTCATAAAAGTAACAGAGTTTGAATAGGACACATATATGCATAAGAAGTACTTGTAGAGAAAATGAAGGCTATTTCCATTTGATACATAACATCCAAATAGTATGATAAATTAAAATTTACCTTTAATATTCTGAACTATTGGATGAATTTTGATTAAAAAAAACTCAAAAATGTAATTATTAATTTACCATAATCTACCATTAAATGTCAAATATTATAGAGATTTTAAAATATAAAAGAATTATTTAAGGAACAAAGTACTTAATCTTGTGAAAATTAATATGATAGCATGAATATTTTTAAAACAATAATAAAATGAATCAATAATCTGAGGTCAAGAACATAGTAACCCTTCAGACCCTGTATACATCAAAATACACATTACTTTAAAAAAAATTTAAACACATGAAGAGGTGTCTTTGCAACATGTGGTTTTGCAATGTTTACAAAGTGTAGAAAAGTTTTGTTATATTTCACAGGTGTCATTCATTTTGTGTGTTTATTATGACAAAGGGCATATAAATTATAATTCTTTTATTCCCTATTTCAGAACTTTTCAACTTTTGGGAAGGCTTTTACATTATAATGTACATGCTGAATTTCAGTGAAAGGATCTTAAAAAAATCATATTTAAATGGAAACATTTTTAATTTTGTAAACAAAAATTTGGGTCTGAAGAGCTTAAATGTAAATTTTTAACCAAAATCAAAAAGACTTTAAACAATTCTTTAAGTAAAAATAAATGTTTTTAAAATATACAGAATCATCAAGTAGTAATGGGTTATGGAGGTCCAACCAGACTGCGTAATTTAGTTCTCTAAAGATGTCTGTCCTGAGATACAACTGCTGCAACTGCTACCAATACCACTTAATTTTTTTTACTAAAACCTTTTTACCTTTATACATAAAGAGTGTTGTAAACTTAAGTCCCTAGTGCTTAAGCTGCTGCCAAGTTTTTCTCAAAATTAAACTATTTTGAGATAAAATTAGTTTATATCAAAATGGCCCTGCTTTCATAATTGATGGCTTTACCACTTCTGATGAAAAAAGAATATAATTCAATCAGTAATCTTTAAAGTGCTGGTAAACACTATAGTATCTAGAGAACCCATTTGCAAGATTTATATTTTTGCTAAAACAAATTTCACTTTTAAAACATTTTTCAAATCAAACATGAAAATTAACAAATTACACTTCCACAATAACATTACCAAGTTCTGCCAATTACTTATTTCAGGTAAAAATTCCACAGCTTTTTGAAATTTTGCTTCAAACAGAAATGATAAATAATCCAGCATCTTAAGGTTTAATGCTCTTTTGAGTATGAATGAACTGTTCTTTTCTTTATTTCTTATTTGGCAAATGATTCTCTCTTATATTGCTGATAAGTCTAGATACAGCATAAAATAGTTGATAATTTATATTAATCGTGCACAATTGACCCATGACTACTTATGTTGATGTCAAAAATTTAAATAATATTTGGCATTTGCTAATCTTACTCTTATAAATTTGTAAGTAATGTAATTATTATTTACAAATGCCACACAAATACAAAATTACATATAAATAATACTTCACTGAGAAAATGCAATTTTCCCAGTGAAATATTATTTATGTGTAAAGTTATGTGTAAGTGTATGCCTTCAGTGCGTTTTACATGCTAAAATTAGGTAAAACAGTATTTTTGCAGAAGAATTGGCACAAGAATATTGCTTTGATCTTATATGATTGTAATAATCATTAAGTTTAGCTATTATTACAGCAATGCGAATTTTTGAGAAATTTTTAAAGTTGTAAGTTTTGTATGGAATTTCTACAGGGTTTTACAATAGATTATACAATCATATATTATAGATTATACAATCATATTATTCACTCATTATTATATTAAGTTTATTCATTTGGTATTAAAAAATAAAAACCCTAATTATGTTGTTAAATTTAAAAATTCAATATTTCTTTATCAGTAGTTATTATAAAAACATGTTAATAAATTGAAATATACTATAAAAACTTATTTACTAATTTGCTACATCAACTCAATAGCATTAGAGAGAAATTTTTATTTCCTACAATTTTTCTTACTGCTGCTCACAGATCAGAAAATATCTCCTGTGTGGCCTTTTGACAGGTAAAGGTTGTGCATTTATAGCAAGGTTTAAATGGATTGGGCTGTCAGCAACTCACAATGAAACAAATATTAAGTAATGTTAATATTAGCTTGATGGCACCCAAAACTGCCTGGGTGTCACTTTTAATCTGTATATTCTTATTTTCACTGCACTAAAGTTAAGTACTACACCCCCCCCCCCCTCCTCCTCCCTGACACTGGCATGCAGATTCAACACAAAGAAAATTTCCCACCGTTTGCTTGGGTCATTGCTGATGTCAGTACTCTCTCATAGACTGTGTGTTAGTTTCTACCTACACTACTAAGATTTTTATTTCTGAGAGATTTTGCTGCCATATGGCTCCCATGATACTTGACTGCATGGTCCAAATTTCTTGCACACTTCCCCTGTGTGCCCTGGTGATTGGTCAAATAATCAGGTTCCTACTTGGCCCATAGCTTTGTTTCTGCACAAACTGTCACTGCTCAGATCTCCCCTTTAATCTGCATATTGTTTTTTACTGCACTAAAGGTTAGTTTTGCGATGAGTATCCCCCCCCCCCAACATTTTAGCACAGATTCAATATGAAGAATTTCCTGGTGTTGCAAAAGTCATTGCTGACTTAGCATGCACTCTCATAGCCCAAGGCTTCATCGCAAACTACAGAGTTTTTTATTTCAACAGATTTTGGTATTCTGTGATTCCTGATGTACTTGATCGAAGGTTACAAATTTCATAGGTGGTCCCTAGCTGCAATAGACTGCCTTAAAATAATAATGCCTTTGGAAATGTGGAGAATCTGGCAATGGCAGCAGATTTAAATTTCATTTTGACTCTTACATTCACAGTTAGGGAGCAGAAAATGGCAACAATAAATTTGACAGTGATTACTGTTTCCTGTAGAAATAGCATGGTAAATATTTCTGCTTTTAGCAAGCCCCCCTTTCAGAACATTGAATATTTATACATATCTAATGTTTAAATTCAGAACATTTTTGATTCTCCAACTTTTATGATTGCATATATTTTCTTTTTGCCAAATCCAAGCAAATTTAATTTCCCAGTTTATTATCCTTAGCTACTTAGGTCTATGGCAACCATGTATAATACAATCATGCTGCATACTCCTATCTTTGATTAACAGATGCTTAACTTTTATGTAAATATTTAAGAAAAATTCATATTACCCAAGTGGGTCAAACTATAAAGGCTTTAAAACCACTTTCTACGGAACCATAGTCTGCGAGGCCATTGAAATAATGACCTCCTCCGTCCCCACCTGCAACCGAGACACTGGAATCACCCTACACGACACGTGGAAAGAAGCTCTTTGTCTAAACGGACCCAACGTCAGTACATAGCATCACTTCACTGAAGACGGAGCGCTGTCTTTGCTCCGAAAAGCTTCCGAGAGTTTTCTCCTAAGAACTTTCAAAATCCAAATAGTTTGAAGGATAAACTCTAAAATTTTACTGCTCAATGGCAGAGAATTTTAAATTATTTTAAGTTAATTTTTGAGCAAGAAGGTCTCTTTAATTGTATACTATAAAGGCATTGACAGCATACCAATTGCTCTACATTTATTTGAACAATTAGGGACACCAATTTTTCTCTTTATGATTGATTTATATATGATTATTCAGTTCAGTTCAACTGTCTATCACCAGATACTACCGATATACATGCATGCATATAGTAGAAATGTAGGTATCCATTCAACAAAATGTTCTTTCTTTATATTTCTTGAAGAAACACTGAAAATTTTATTTAGTAATTAATTGGGTATACTTGTAACATGCACTACCATCTACTTCAGGATACTGTTTAGAAGTAAAGAAGACATTCACTTCAAGTGACACAGGTATTTTAATTGTGTACTGCAGGTGGAAAAGTTTATGATAATAAATGGGGGACTTGATCAACAGCCAGTAGCTCAGTGATCAGAGCACCTGATAGGTTTTCAAGAGTCATGCATCATATACCACCCAGCTAAATGCAATCTCTCCTCTAAATTTGATATTGATGTTAGGAGTGAATTCATAACTTTCAACTGAAGCATCATGAAATTTATTTAGTAGCTGATAGATTGTCTACCAAAATTTACTTGCCATTTTTGTCAACAGCAGAAGTTGCGATCTGCATGATGGATTCAGAACTAAGAGGTGTAAATTTGATGATTATCCATATTTGAAAACAAAGAAAAATATAAACACAAACGAAGAAAATACTAGGTATTACCATCAAAATGTTAGGAACCATGGTGACTTCACACCCAGTATTTGTAAAACCCTGATAAAGATGAACTGAAAATGACAGATGAACTTTTCATTTCCTATCTCTCATCTTACTCATTAATGAATTACAATGTTAAGTATTAATTTCTTACCTATCATCAAGAACTAAAATTATTTCTCCAGTCTTGAAAGTCAGTTCATTTTCTTCTACTGCTTCAAAATCATATAGGGCTCGCACTTTCCTTGGCTCTTTGGCTGGAACTGTCTTAGGCAGAGGAGTGGGGGAAGGAGGCCGTGCAGTTGGATATAAACTGGAAGCTTTCGGTGATGAGCTTGTATCTTTAAGTGACAATTCAATTGCTTTATTTAAAACAGAATATGTTTAAGATTACTAAGGGAATGATAAATACAGACTACCATATTTAATGTACATTTTAAAGATAATATTTTTGCAAGTTACTATAAAAAGAAAGCAAGAAAATAAACAAAACAAGAAATTAGCAATCAATTTAAATAATGGATCTCACAAATATATTTTTTTTCCAGTATCTGGCTTTTGAAAATTTTATAACACCCTGGTAAAACTTCCTGAAAACAGTTATTTACTAATATAAAAATGAATATATTTGTACATTGTATGAGAAACAATGATAAGCCTCATTGAGCTTCTAGGTAATCTACATCATTTGTGTAGAAAAGTACCTTCCTCCCTTTTTAAAATTTAAATTATCTTATCTTTTTAATTTATCTTATATATATCTTCCTGTGAGATTGGTAGCTTAATTAGAATATGAGTTATTAAGCTGCAAATATAGAAGGTTTTGATTTGGGTTATCAAAAATTCTTTAATTTAGCACTTCAAATAGAACACCATTTATGGTTCCAATGATAGAAATCTATTATATTCTAAACTAACAGGTGATATCAAATTTACATTCAGCCAAATGGAATGTTCTAAAACAGTAATCTTCATAGTAAATCAGATGGTATGTTGCTACAGTGAAGAATAATAAATCCATATGATCACATAACATTATATTTACACCACTGGGCCATGGTAAAACTACTATTGGAAATAAATTGTATACCGATTCTCAACATTCATGGTTCAACAAAAATTCATGGGTGACTGAAAGGCTATGCTATTCAAGGAAAACACAGCCATGTCCAGATGAAGTGCCCTATCCAAAAATTTTGGGTGTGAGACACAGCTAATCCTCCCAAGCAAATTAAACATATCCATAGCCAACTTACCAGTTTTCACTTTTGTTTCAAGCAGAGTGTGAATTTGAATTAAAGGGAAAATGAATATATATTTTATTAATACTACTGTGTTCATGTATATGTTACTGACTATATACTACTCATAAAAAATTATATTTAGGTTTAAAATAAGTAGTACACAAATATGGAACATTAATCGATTTATAAGTCCCAAAAAAATTTACCATTCCTATCAAGCAAGATTTGGCAACTGCAAAAAAAAAAATTGAAAATCTATGCATTTTCTATTTTTTATTCCCTATTTTTCTTATCTATTGGCTTAAAATCTACTTTCCTTGTTGTATAAAGCAGAGAAGTCAGAATTGATGAAGAAAATGAAGACTTTGACCTTAATAAATATTAGTTTACTAAAATCATTTTCACATCGGTATTTTTTTGCCAAAGGTAAAAAAAAAAAACCTGGGTTTGCCATTCTTTTCATACTGTGATATTCTGCACCAGCATCTGGCAATGTTATCTGAACTAGTAATATCCAGAATAGATATTATTTCTTACTTCTGTTATTCACTGCTTTGTGATGGACTTTAATCTTGGGGGTTTGTACTTTATAATGTACTGTTATTTAAATGAAGACAAATGCAAAAAAAAATACTGCTATGTAATGAATACAAATGCAGAAAATACTACTACATAACAAACACTACAAATAAAATATATACAGGCTGTTTCAAAAGTATTTTTTACTAAGGAATATCGATTATGTAATATATCACAAAAAAGTGAATAACAGAAGTAAGAAATAACATCTATAGTGAATATTACCAGTTAAGATTACATTGCTGTTACTATTTTTCTCCGCACACATATATAACAGGTTGTATATTTGTTGCAATACAATGTATTCAAAATTTCACATTTTTATGTGAAAAAAAAAGCACGATGAAGTCACCAACTTGTTCGTAAAATTTGACCAATATCATGTAATCTATTTTGTGGCCTAAAAAACCATAGCAATGAATAAAAAAAGTTATTAATATCGTTATTTCTGAATAAAACATTAATGACATATGTCAAAAAATTATTTAAAATGAAACAAACATAAATTGATATATTTGAAAAACAGTTTATTACAATTCAATAGGTATGGGGCTAATATATTATTACAAGCTATTATTAGTCTCCACTACTTTCCTCACAAATAGTCCTAAAAAAAAATATCATAATAGGCTGCCTGCTTGCCATGAGAATATCCAAGAATATCATTCAGTGACTTTGTTTTTACTTTAATGCCTTTCAATGATATTTATTTCCAAGTCTGACTTTTCATTGATATTATACTATATGCTTAGCTTTAATGTATTATGCACACAGTTTGCTCATAAATATCATTACAGTATATTTATGATTTTACTATTTATTTAATTTGACTTTTTATGGCAGAATTTTTGTATCTAAAATATTAGAAAATGGGACACAGGATGTTCAAGAACATTCGGAAATATATTATAGGAAATATATCGGGGAAAATATTATGTGTAGTACTCTTAAAAATTAACTGTACTCTTAAAAATAACTGAGATGGAGATACATAGAAGCAACTAAGCCTTGCAGAGTTCAGCCTGAAGAAAATGGTTAAGTCCACAGACACAGCTATTTTTCACTATGCTCAGCCAAAAAAAATTTAGAATTTTTTTTTCAAGTAACTAATGAACAGTAATAATTCATGTTATACACCAAATCAAACAACATTTAATTATGAATTTTAAGAATATAAAATTTCTAACCAAAATGGGAAACATTAAAGTGAACAAGACTTTTTTCTTTAGAGCAACAGAGTGAAAAACGAATCTGTCATGGCAAAAAACTGATTCTAGAAAACCTAATTACCCAAAATATTTATATTACAAGTACATAGCAACAAAAATAAATTTTCTTTATAAATAATATGATATATATAAAAAAACAACTTGAAACAAAGGGTCATTGTTTTTTGCAATTTTTTGTTCCAATTAGCCTAAAACAAGGGACAGTATTGTATAAGGTAATTATACTGTTCACAATTTCTTCTTGGTAGGTAGTTCTTTTTTGCAAAGTACACACATTTCCTGTTTGACTGTTGCATTTGGGGAATCTTTCTGTTAAAGCAACTAAAGTTGGGTGCACTAAAACATACCATTTCTAATATGAACTCTACAGTCACAATGAGGATTAACCATCAGCATAGCTGTAGAGAGGAGGGAAATCTGAGCATTTTACAAAACTGCATCATTCCATTTCTGCCATCATTGATTTTCAACTTCCCCTATCTCTGTGTGTGTGTGTGGTGGTGGTGGTGGTGGTGGTGGTGGTGGTGGGGGGGGGGGGGGGGGGGGGGGGGGCAAAAGGGTGATTTGTGAGCCATAAAGATTCTTTTTATTTCCATTTCCTAGACATTCAATTTTAGAAAATAATAAAAGACTTTTTTTTTGAAAACTGAGAAATAATAATAAAATCAAAAGAACTTAAAACAAGTTAAGAAATATCTGCAGCAATATGATTGAAACGATAACTGTATGGATTGGCTTTCCCGATCACTTGAGTTGGGTTGTTTTACCTCTGAGCGGCACTTTTTTGCACACCATGGGCTAAATGGCCAGGTCACATGGACCCCGAAGGCTCAGAGAAGGTTCGGGGAGGGGACCCACTGGAACAGCTGTTGGGAGACAGATGGTATCCTCCCGTTAAGGCCATCCAGCATGTTATTTAACGTGCACAGGGTATGGCTCTCCCGCACACGGGGCCACGGCTTAACGCCCCATCCGACGGACGGCGGCCTTTGCCAAGCCCATCGGTGTCCCCTACTGACCGTGGGCAGGGCGGGGAATTTTGTGGAGATAAATCTCAATGCTGACCCAGCTGGGACTCGAACCTGGGAACTACAGATTACGAGTCTGGCGAGTTACCGACTGAGCCCCCCCCCCCCCCCCCCCCCCTGCCTCCCCGATCACTTGACCTAAACCCATAGAACACATTTGGAATGCTCTAGGAACATTCACTGATGGATGCAATCCACCTCCCAAGACTCTCCAGGAGATCCAATTTGCACTCATGCATGAATAGCAATTACTCACTCAAACACTCATCGACACCCTGATTTGTAGCATAAGTCATCGTGCAGCTGGCCTTTATTGTTACACACAGTATCGCTGTCTGAGGTGATCGAACACCATATTAAAGGTATGTTATTATTAAACTTTTTTTATGCCATTTTGAGGTAATTATTTTCTAATTTGAATATCTCATTAAACATTTGCAGGAATTTGTTATTTTAGGTATTAGTGAGATATATGATCATGGACTTCACCTGTATACTTCATTGAAATTCAATGAAAGACTTGAAGAAAGTTCGTGCTTTGTGACTGTTGCTTTTGAGCACCAATCTGTTTCTGAAAGATATGCATAATCTACAGGAAATAAAAAATGCAACACTTGCAAGAAGTTATGGAAATGTGACCGAATTTAGGATCCAATAGTAAACGGAAATGCAAGGAAATGATTAGGTTTGCAGAACAATCAGAATGATTGGACAGGAGGAGCTGATGTCACAGGTGCAGAGCACTCAAAAAATAATGAAAAAATAAATACCCCCTCAAGCAGCTGCTTGCCACAGAGGTCTGACAGGAGCCTGTCAGTTTATATGCCATAGTATTAGATCTGTGAGGATGGCAGGACCTCAGCAGAAAAACGACATCCATCCATGTCTTATCCAGGGCTCGAAACCAGGTCCCTTAGATCAGTAGCCAAGCGTGCTAACCACTCGGCCATGGGATGGCTATCCGCCACACTCAAACACAGATAAAAGGAACCAAAGCTCCCTGGTTGACAATGTGGAAACTGTTCAAACCATAATAAAGATACCCTTATGCAGATGTCAACAGCCATTCCAACAGTTAACAGACTTTGAGCATGGAAGAATCATCACCCTTAGAGAAGATGGTTTGTTGTACAGAGATGTGGCCAACCTTGTTGGCTGCAATCCCAGCACCATCGTACACATATGGCACCAGTGGGTTCAAGAAGGTTCCAGCATACACTGACAAGGATCAGGAAGACAATGTATGACCATAGTATTTTGATCATGGAGTGATAAGACTGCCATTTGCGATGCATGGCATTGTGTGACAGATTCGGCGACTACAAATCAACTGCAAAGAAACTGGCAATAACACATTAAATACCACCTACCAGGCAGATAGTAAACAACAGGTTTTTATGGTTTTCATTGCGAGCCTATCATCTGGCACTGCGTTTGCCCCTCACATCTGCCCAAGTGCAGGCACGTCTTCAGTGGTGTCACCTCAGACAGAACTGGAATGAACAAGAGTGGAGTACCGTGGTGTTTAGTGATGAATCTTGCTTTTGTCTTAACACGATGGTAGACAACATGTTTGCTGTCATCCAGGGGAAAGGAACACCATCCAGTGCATGTGACATTGTTACACAGCTCCAGCACCTGATGTCTTGGTGTGGGGTGCCATTAGTCAGACATCTCAGTCAGAACTGGTCATCATAAGGGGATCTCTAACTGCCCAACAATATGTTATCAACATTTTGCAGCCAGTGGCTATCCCATTTGTTCAGTAGCATGGAACCTTTTACCAGCAAGATAACACCCGTCCCCACATAGCCCGCATTAGTCTGCAGTATCTACATGAGCAAATGTTCAAGTACTACCATGGCCAGCTCCATACCAGCATCCTCATTGGACCTTTCACCTATTGAACTTGTCTGAGATATGATGGGCCAACAGCTCAAACAACACCCAAGAGGTGTACCAACCGTCAATACAAGACAGAATAACAAGATTTCACGCTATTTGCTGTTCTATCCCTCAGGATGACATTATAGAGCTGTACAATAGCTTTCCTTGCCATGTTCATGAATGCATTGCCGCACAGGGTGGTTCAACATCATACTAATATACCACTTTATCGTATAGGTAAAGTGGTAATTTTCCATATTTGATTTGATAATGTAATCAATCGCACCTTTCAGTGTATGCTAACAGCTGCCTGCATTTCAATAAAATGGCATTAATCCTTCCAGGTGTTGCAATTTCTTTTCCTTTAGTGTATATATAAATTTAATGATAATTTTCTTTGTTAATTGAAGTTTCATGTGTTGCACAAGACATGTCTGTGTTGCTTGTGGACTGCATTTTCAGAATCTGTTAACTGTCTACTGATATAGATACAGCTACTATTAATGAAAACAAAAAACTTTCATGTGCATTCATCCTGATCTCCATACATACAGCGTGATACAGAAAAGATAACATTAGTGATGTATCACTGATATTTTCACTTGGTTCCCATTCATTTTCCATATTAAGGGTATATGTGTTAAGATATCGCTGTTTATTTTATCATACTGATTATTCAGAATACTGATAAAACCAGGAAATTCAACCTGCAATCATACAGTATAACCTAGATAAAAGAAAACAGGTAACTTAAACAAAATGAATTTTACATTCACTTCAATCAATTTTGGGATTCAAATAAAACAGGAGAAATAATTCTCTGAAAATATAAATGCAGATAACAAATTCTGTCTTTAGAATAAATCTTAATACTTACCGTTTTTGTGGGAATCATCTTGTAGCACACACTGATCCATTGCATGTTATACAAAATATAGCTACTCTACACATAAAATCAAGTTGCTTTATATCTTACCTTTTGCTATATCTTCTTCTTCTTGCTGGCTTGTTACAACATTAGGATCTTTATTAAAGGTAGGTGTTGGTTTGCTAGCCTGTAAATTTTTTTAATAAGTAAATTATATTTTAAACAATATATGAATGGAAAAAACTCAGTTTCTCAGTTTGCATAATAAAAAAAAAAAACTGCCAAATTTCAAGGAACTAAAATACCAGACAATTTATATATAAAATTTGGGAATTAATAAATTACTCAGCTTATTTTAAAGTCCTAGCAAATTAACCATTACAGTGTCCATGTTGTATGTATACATTCAGAGAATCCGAATTGAGAGGCCAAGGATGTATGTACATGTTTTTAGTATAACAACAACAAAAAAAAATATTAAAAAAAAATAATAAAAATCGCTGTTGCAATTTTTTTTTATATCTTATAAAAATCTCAGACCTGCTACTATGGCATATAAACTGACAGGCTCCTGTCAGACCTCTGTGGTAAGCAGCTGCTTGAGGGGGTATTTATATTTAAAAATAATATATTTTTTTAATTTGATGCATATTTTATTAAACTACAATATAAATAATTTGATAAAGCCATTTGATTGCCATTTCTTAGAAGCACTAAATGGCATTGCCGATTTGCTTGTTAATGTTCCTATTTGCTGAAGCAATCTTCTGATTTAAGCTCACAAGTTTTATTTATTATCAACAAATTTTTCCTTAAATTTTTAAAAGTCTCCTAAAAATTAATAAAAAAACTGCTATTTTTAAAAACCATATATTTTGGAAGTAATTACAAAGTACATACCACCATTTTCTTTTTCTGTTTCACACTCTTTTCTGTCATAAACCTATTTCAGTATTCCCAAAATTATTTTTATCATTTTCCCAGCATTCTATGCATCTTTCCTAGAAATTCTGGGTGCAGCTGCATTTAATTATGTTACGGCTCACTGAGGCAAACAAGAGGCAGATGGCTGACACACGTTATCTCCGTTCTGTGTGCTATAAAGTGTTTTTACAGTTTTGGTCAGCATATTGGATATCCTTCGTAAAGTTAGTATTTACTTTTTCATATTTAAACTTTAGTTTTTATTTCATCAGATTTTTGTAAATTAGTGATCTTTTAGCAGATTGATAAGTACTGATTTTTCATAGTTATGCTACATCGGATGGCCGGCCTACCACTTGTTGCTGTAGATATTTTAACATCACATTAGGCTATGTGTTAATTTTTATTTCATTATTTATTACTTATCCAGTAAAACTTTGATATAGTATCATTATCTGAAAATAAATGAGGTCTTGGATATGAAAGCAAATTAACTTCTGTATATTTACTTCTGTTAGTTAACAATCTTCAATCGGCTGATTTATCGATCATTCTGAGTTATGCTAGATCGGAGGCCAGCTTAAAAGTTGTTGCAGATATTTTAACATCTCATTAGGTTATATGCAATTTTTCTTTTATTATATCTCAGTCAAAAAATTTTGAGCTGTACTGTTTTCTGAAAATGAATGTATTGGATACAGAAATCAGCCTTAATGCAGGAGGGCAATTTTGGGAAGGCGTCCCCTCTGCTAAACTCACGTAGAAAGTTTTACCCCCCACCCCCTCTAAAAAAATATAATTTTTTTAATTATGGGTTTTTATGTTTATATTGTGAATTATTTTAAAGGCACCCCCCCCCCCCCAATACATTGGTTGTGCCACACAGACGATATAACGCTGTTTTTTTTTTTGCCTTGGTGCACAAACCTTTCTGCACTTAGCCAAGATGACTATACTTGAACACCCAAAGAAAAAAATCATAATGTTTAGCAAAAAAAGCAGCCAAGGAAGTTTTTTTCTATTTCATAACCAGTTCGGAAAATCCTGTGAATGTGAGTTCAAGTCATGTTGTATTAACACTGGCCATGTTTAAAATATATGATACTGAAAAGAATCACAAAAAGAAATAAAAATCATATTTCAGGTTTAATATTATACTATTCGAGAGGAAATTTCCTTTCAATAAATATATAATTTAACTATTTTTATTCAGCAGGTTTTCTAAAACAAAGTCTTAATTGTATAGTGCCATCTTTTTTTTCATTATATCACATTAAAAAAGGCTTATTAAAATCATATGCTTGCATATTCGTTTATATTATTTATTTTCATAAAATTCGTAATTAAATTCTATTTAATTTGGTATATAACATGACCTATTTCCGTTGATTGGTTATTTTTAAAAAAAAATTCTAAAGTTGACTTGCATATCTGACTCAGTACAATTGGCTAAAAGCCTGGAATTTCCTCATAGTATGGTACTGAGAAAAAAAATTACAAAATACGAAATATTTCTTTTAAACCAAAAAAAATTTTTTTTTTTCGTTATTCAGAAATAAACAGCCATTCTATTCGTGTGCATTAGACTCATTTCTGTCTTTTAGTTGTTTTTTTTTAAATAAATTTTTATTTATGTTGCCATATGCATTTTTTTTACTACATGATTCAAAAATAGTCCTATAAGAATAAAATTTGTCTTTTTTGTCAAATATTTTATTTTCAGAAAATCCAGAATTAAATGCTGATAATTTGGCATATAACATGCCATAATTAGTTATTTGGCAAAAAAGTTTTAAGGTAAATTTTTTTTTGTCTGAGCACGGGGCAAAAATAGCTTGGCCTCTGGATGGAAACCAGTTTTTCAGGTTGACACTGGAAGGTTAAATCTGTTTTTAGCTAGTAACATAATTTGCTTTCCATTATTCAATGGGAAATGATAATGCTAGAGCTCATTCAATATATTTTTCATCCTCAATTATAGCAATATGTAGAAAAGTAAGACTTTACTGGCATAGTCTGTTTTTAACAGTTATTGATAAACACAAAATGTTGTCCTGACTTCATAATGCAGGCCACTTCTTTGAAAATTATTCAGAATTTACATGTAATTTCAGCACACTTATATAAGATGACATTGTAAACAACATTGTGAGGCACAACTAACATCATAAAATGAAATGATTGTAATATGCACAAGATCAAAACAGGTAACAATATTAAAAACTTCAAGTAAATGGCATGGGTTGGGTTGTTTTACCTCTGAGCGGCACTTTTTTGCACACCATGGGCTAAATGGCCAGGTCACATGGACCCTGAAGGCTAAGAGAAGGTTGGGGGAGGGAACCCACTGGAACAGCTGTTGGGAGACAGATGGTAGCCTCCCGTCAAGGCCATCCAGTGTGTTCTTTAACGTGCACAGGGGCCACAGCTTAGCGTCCCACCCAATGGACGGCTGCCTTTCCAAGCCCATCAGTGTCCCCTACTGACCGTGGACAGGGCAGGGAATTTTGCAGTAACTGGCATGGCAACATAGATTGCAGTTGAAAAGAGAAGCAAAGTGGAAATCAAAAGACATACGATATGTTCAACCACTGCAAAGTGAGGCAGGGAACAAGAGTGAGTAGATGGAATAAGATGGAGTGACTAGGTTTTCAGTAGGGATTAACTGACATTCTCAGGAACAATGATCAGGAAGAAGGGAGTTATGATAAAAAAAAAACTCATTTATAATAATAGTTTGAGTTAGCAACTAGAAGAGCATATATATATATTGCTTCTGGCATACATGGGATACTTGTTTTCAAATACAAAGTAGTTTTGCATTTTCCAACTTTTGCATTCTTTAACAGTGGTAACTGGAATTAATATATAATTGTGGGTATCCAATTAGTAATATTTTGTTAGTACTTGTAAAACACAAAAGAAATTTCTCATTTATCTCCTAAAATTAAAAAAAATTGCATACCCCACTCTCCCTTCAGATTAAGGGGCTTTGGGGGTTGGGCTGTTTTACTTCTGAGCAGCAATTTTTTGCATACAATGGACAAAATAAAATGTCTATGCCACAAGGACCCCAAGGGCTCAAGAGAAGGTTGGAGAAGGGGATCGATTAGACAGCTGTTAGGATACAAATGATAGCCTCCCATGAAGGCTATCCAGCATGTTCTTTAGCGCGCACAGGATATCTCTCTTGCACAGTACCATGGCTTAATATCCCATCCAACAGATGGCAGCCTTTCCAAGCCATGATGACTTCCTCATCATGGGCAGAATAGGGTTATGCAGAAATAGTTAAGAGGACCAATAAGTCATTGCAAACACTTTGACTATCACACTCTACGGAAATAAATTTCAAATTTCCAACCTAAGTAGATTGTTTACATTACTCATTTAAACTTTTGCATTTTCCACATTTAGTGAAACACATATACAATGAAACATCAAAATATCTGTTACTATTCATATTTATTTATTTTATGCTAAACCCAACATCTCAATATTTTACAAGAAAAAAAAAAGGGGGGGGGGGCTCAGTTGATAGCGCACCAGGCTTATAATCTGCAGTTCCCAGGTTCGAGTCCCAGCTGGGTCAGGGTTGAGATTTCTTTTCCATAAAGTTTCTCTGTAAATTGAATCTATGCCTTTTCATTGTCAAGACCAGTAACAAATAATTGTTTACCAGAATCATTATAGCACTGGATAATTTCCGTCAGCATAAACAGTCTTCCACTCTCCGGTTTCTTCAAAAGCCATATTGCAGTGCACCTAATTTTTTATTCTCCTCCAGCCATCTCTCCGCCCTGTCCACAGTCAGTAGGGGACACCGATGGGCTTGGAAAGGCTGCTGTCCGTCGGATGGGACATTAAGCTGTGGCCCCGTGTGCGGGAGAGCCATACCTTGCGCACATTAAAGAACATACTGGATAGCCTTGATTTGAGGCTACCGTCTGTCTCCCAACAGCTGTTCCAGTGGGTCCCCTCCCCCAACCTTCTTTGAGCCTTCGAGGTCCATGGGACCTGGCCATTTAGCCCATAGTGTTCAAAAACGTGCAGCTCAGAGGTAAAACAACCCAACCCAACATCTCGTATGCATGGCTATGAATAATTGTACAGCCACAACAAACACCTTAGCTCAACAGTTAGGGTGTGTTGCACATCAACCAATGTCCGCATGTATGTTTCAACGTTGGCTGCAGCATTGGGGCATATTTGCTAGGTGGCCATTGCTTCGGCTACCATTGACTCTACAAGGTGTATGTGACTGCAATGGTGCCAAGAACGTTGCACATGGATGTGCAAATGGCATCGCATAGTCTTTCCAGACGAATCCTGCTTCAATATGCAGCTCCATGATGGGCGAATTCACATCTGGCGATACTATGGTGACAGGCTCAGTGAGACATGCATGATGTGACACCATACAGGTCTGGCCCATGGTGTTATGGTATGGGTTGCCACTGGACTTCACTCACACATGCGCTTCATATGTATTACAAGTACTTTGGACAGCCAGCGTTACATCACTGATGTGTTGGAGTCTGTGTCGTACCTTATCTTCAGGGGCTCTCTGGTGCCATTTACCAAACAGGACAATGTCCAACCACATGTGGCATGCATCGTCCAACAATTCCTGGATACACACCATGTGACACTTCTGCCTTGGGCTGTATGTTCACCGGACCTGTCCCCAATTTAACATGTCTTGTCCATGATCTCACAACAACTAGCACATCAGACATTAGCAGCTGCTACAACAGATGAACTTTGGCTATGTATCAACGTATCATCCTCTCAATGCCGGACCATGTAACAGTGGTTATTGCCACTCATGGTGACTACACAAGATACTGATTTCTTTGCATCCCACAAGTCTAATTGAGTTGTATTTGTAATCATTTGATCCTTGTAACATAAGCTATGTATTCACTAAACCCACTTAGCCAAGACAGACAATATTGAATACCCAAAGGAAAAAAAAATCATAATGCTTAGTAAAAAAGCAGGCAAGAAAATGTTCCTCTATTTCATAAACAGGACAGAAAATCCCATTTATCTGAGCAATCCAAGTCACGCTGGCCTGTGTTTTAAAATATACCATACTGAAAAGAATTGTCAAAAGAAACAAATATCATGTTTCAAGTAAATATTATATTATTCGGGAAGAAATTTTCTTTCTGTTAATATATAATTTAAGTTTTTATTCATCACGTTTTTCCAACATTAAGCTTTAGTTGCTTAGTCTGATCCAGGGATGTAGAGAAATAATGATTTCCCTACATCCCTGAAAAAACGCCTTAAAATAATTGATGCTTGTAAATGCATTTAAATTTTTTATTTTCATAAAATTTGGAGTTAAATTCTGTTTAATTTGGCATGTAACATAACCTATTTCTGCAGTTTTGTTTTTTTTAATTTCTAAAGTTGACTTGTTTATCTGACTCAACACAATTGGCAAAAATCCTGGACACTTCTCAGAGTATGGTACTGAGAAAAAATTTTAAAAAGAGAATAATTCTCATATTTAAAGTAAAATTGTTTTTGTTATTCAGAAATAACCTTTCTATTCATATGCATTATAATTATTTCTTTTTTTTTCTTTGCATTGCCAGATGCAACTTTTTATACATGGCACTAAAAAACTCATTAAAATAAAACTAGTCATCTTTTTTATTAAATATTTTATTTTAAAAAATCCAGAATTAAATGCTGATTAATTTGGCATATAATATGCCATAATTCCTTTCATTAGTTATTTGGCAAAAAAATTCTAAAGTTAGTTATTTTTTGGTTGAACATAGGGAGAAAATAGCTTGGCCTCTGGATGTAAATCAGTTTTTCAGGTTCAACACTGGAAGGGTTAAAGAAATTAAAATTTCCATATGAGAAAAATTATTTGATATTAAATTTAGAAAATCATCCTAATTAAAAAATCATTTCAAATACTACATTATCAATTTAGGTACTTACTACTTCTGAAGATGTAAAGTCCACTCCTTCACTCTTGAGACTGTTGTACAAGGAAGGTATAAGGCTTACAATGCAAAAAGAGTGAACTGTGAGTTTAATTATACAGTAATTTAAAAAATAAAATCACACAAATATTAGATATGTTGTTTAAAATTATTCTAAAAGTCACTGTTTTTAATTGATATTATCTTGTAATTTAAATAGAAAAACTGTTTTTGCACATATATGAACTTGATGAGTTCACAACATGAGAATATATTTAGCATAGAAACCAGCAATAACAAAAGGTTTTTAAATGAAAATAATTATTCTAAAGTTATTCCATTCTTAGAGCTATGAATAATAATTATTTAATATTAAAATTCACCAAAATACAGACTAAATTATTTGTTTTGCAGTTAGAAATATATGAATGTTAACAACTTTCTTTTAAAAAAAGGAAGTAGTTCTACCCTACACAGAGAACAGAGATAACCTAGAAGCTTTACCTAGCTTGTCCTGGTATA
Source organism: Ryuthela nishihirai (assembly GCA_038380435.1). Lineage (NCBI taxonomy): Eukaryota > Metazoa > Arthropoda > Arachnida > Araneae > Heptathelidae > Ryuthela > Ryuthela nishihirai. Next base: position 18,185,607 of record JAWZYU010000022.1, read on the forward strand.
TAATATACAACATACAAACACATACACAAGGACACACCGTCTGGCTTAGTAGTCAAGTACTTGAACCACTAGACCAAGTAGGGATTTAGAAAAATATTTAGATAAAAGCTCAACAATTATGTGTGATGAATATTTCATGAAGAAGAGTTATTGAAAAATAAACTAGGTTTTAAAGATCATTCATTATAGAAATAATCAAGAAATTATAAAAGTGTTAAAATGAAAGCAAACAGTCTGAATTCAATGAATGGAACAACTCTACTTAATCTACCTAATACTCTAATTGGCTCACATCACTGTTCAAGAACATATTAATGACATAAAAACAAAGAAACGTAGTACAACACTATCTAAAAAGGTATTCAATGAAGGTTATAAGCCAAATTTTTTGGATACAAAAATATTGGTAGCACCCCATAATGTATTCTGGCTGATAATACCCAAACAATTAATGATAGAAAAACATAAGGTATTGTAATGGGGAAATCCTCGAGTTCCCACACCCATGGAAGCTGCTCCTCCATGAAAGCAAGCTATAGTGCAACCAAGTGACAATGAGTGCCCGTAGATGTGAGCCCTCCCCTACAAAGGGAAAAAGGACTCGTCTCCTCGAATGGCAACATTCGCCAATTTATTGGTGCATATGGAGCATGAGATATAAGGTACTGGACTTCCTCCAGTGTATAGCAGTGAGCAAGCCACAAGTTGGGTGAAACATGTATATATAAATTTTTGACTCTAAATTTTTATTGTAACTTTAACTTGTAGTGTTTAGCAATAAACCAGTTTTTTTAGCGTAAAAAAGTGTTTTAATTGGTGAATACTGTGTCTGTGCCAAAATTGATGTCATGTGTTGATGGCAATACTAACAAGCATAAGGGACTGCCAGGTTGCATGCCGGTAGCCATATATATCTGTGGGAATATCCTCGCAGTGGCCACACAGCAGAGTGGACCATGGGCCAGTATACTGAATGCACGCTGTTGTCCCCTTCTCTAACACCAGCAGTGGAGAAAAAGGCACCCAGCAGGAAGCAGGTAAAGCCCTATCTGTGATTTTATGATGTGAAATATTTCCACATTACAACATCAGGTACAATGGTTCTAGCTACGGTGCAATAGTGAACACTAATAATATTAAGAAATATTATATTAATGAAATATATTTCAAATCTGCAGCATTTATCCCTGGAAACTTTTTAATATCTACCATTTTTATTGGCATTTTAGAATCAATATTAAATATATGAATAATAAAATATGCAGTTTGGATTATTTAATTATTGCATCTTTATCTTTGCTTTCTTAAAAACGTTATCTGCATTAACAGGGCTTATACTGCTTTTTGCCTACTGGATTGACAGTTATATTTCTCATTTATCAATGCTCAATTACTTTTATTCTGATGGAAACTACAATTCCTTAGCACTTTTTAAACACACATCTATCAATTTTTATATCTTTAGTTTCACAGTACACAATACTTCCTTAGCTTCACCATGAAAGCCTAATTTGACAACATGGTTGCAGTGCAATACTTTTAATTTACCTGAGAGCTAAAGGAAAAACAGCCAAAGATTACAGCCAGATATTATTATCTAGAACTTTTGTTTAAAACAGCAATATTCCTTATACTGATATTATCACAGCATATCATTTAAAAATAAAAACATAAATTAAAAAGAATTTTTCAGTATATATATCATAACTTACCCTTGATTTATAAGTTACTAACAGATTTACCTAATATTGTTTAACTCAATTACATACATACATAATCTTCAAGCAACCATGGGCCATGGAGGTCTAACCAGACTGTAATTTACTTCTCCAGATACATCTATCCTCAGCTACAGCTGCTGCATTTGGCCACTGTATGCCAATTCTAACAAGGTCCTATTTGACACTGTATCCACAGCATCCTAGGTCTTCTCCTCAATTGCACTCTCCAAAATATATAGTAGGTGAAATGTCCCATGTTGCAAGCTTACATCTGAAATCAGGTGCAGCTGGTCCATTAGGCCACCTAGGGCCACTGCCCCACCATAAATAAATATAAAGAACATACAAGAATTACATATCGCCTCTGGTGAATATGGGATGTTCATTGTCAAAGAAAATGAAGTTTTTCATTTCCAAATTTTGCACCCTTTAATAGTAGCAATTTGCACCAATGGGTGATTGGAAAATATAAAGAGTAATTTATTATTAGCTCTATGTAACACAAAAATAATTTCTCATTTATCCCTTAAAAGGAAAAAGTTGCATTTTCTCATCCCTAGGGTTAAGGGATAAATCAGTCAGTGCATGTAAAATTATTTATTATTGATTATCATACTGAAATATTATTAACAACAGTTAAATTAAGTATCAACTTTTTAAAAATAAAGAGCAACCAGCTGAATTTAACCAACATTATTATAATCAAAGCACATATGAACGCAAATTTTACTTCTGTTAGTAAGTTATCTGGGTATCTGTTTTGGATTAACACAATCTACCATCAGAATTTTTAGAACATATATCATTTGCAATATTACCTCAAGTTTTACATTTGCTTCATTTAACACCATCTAGTGATAAAATTAACAAATTAAAGCCTTTTGGAGGATTTGAAAATTACAAATCACTATATTTTGTTAGTACCTATTTAACCCAAAATGAATATTTGATTAATCTCTTAAAACAAAAAGTTGTGCTTTCCCACCCACTCCCAAAGAGTGAAGGAAAAGTTGTTACTGCCAATGTAAACCCCTTCATCACAATCATCACACTTCGCCACTAAAATATCAAATTTCTAGTCCAAATAGATCGCCTGCAATATTCATTTAAAATGTTTCCATTTTCAACCTTTCCACCGTTAGAGGGTGAAATTATCTTATTTTAGAGGGTATTTTATTTACCTTATTAATACATAATAGAGATTATTTTATTTATCTTATATTAGAGGGTGAAAATATAATTACCTTTCCACCATTAGAGGGTGAATTATATTATATATTTCAACAATACCCATCCAACCCAAAAGGAATTTTTTATTTATATCTATGGACAAAAAATGTCTACAGATGGATGGACAAACAAAAGTGAAAACATTAGCTCATTTTTTTTCTGAAAATGAACTAAAAATGAGATTTTTAATTTAGTATTTACTATTTGTTGTATCTAAAAAAAACCATAACAACATTTTTATGCTTTGTATTAATTACTACATGTGGACAATCACAGCATTCACATTGAATTCTATTACATCATCTGCTTTAGTTTATATAATACTAATATATCACTAGTGGGCATTGCTAGAATCTTCACATTTTCTACTATGATGATTACATGTATGTGCTGAAATACAATAGCAGTGAACTACAAGGCATGGGGCACAAATTCAGAGAGGCTGGTTACATGATTGGCTGATTCAACCACTAGTCAAACTGTTTAAAAACTCTTAAAACAAAAAGTTGTGCTTTCCCACCCAACCCCAAGTGGTGAAGGAAAAGTTGTTACTGCCAATGTAAACTCCTTAACCATCACACTTCGCCACTAAAATATCAAAAAATCCTAAATCTTCATTTGACTGTACCAGCGAAATGGAGAATACTAGACATTGATTATTAATTATGAAGAAATCAAGCCCAATGAAAGTATACATATACATATTATATATAAACCAAACACAACTAATGAAATTAAATTCTAACCAAATTCTTATTTTAAAGTAAAAAACAAGGTTTTAAACCTGCAGCAAACATGTGAATATGGTCAAAACATTTTCAAATAATAAACATTATGAGATGTTCAGTAAGTAATAATTTATTTAATTAATGTGAATTTACCATTACGAATAAGTTGAAATGTTTCAAATAAGTATCTACAAATAACAAAGAATCATCCAATATAGTCATAATTTTATTTCAGATATCATTAAGTGACTGTGGCAGATGTTCCATTTTATTTTCTATCACATGAATCTTTTAGCACAGAAACACAGAGAACGATTTCCTTACCATGTAGTGGCTGTCAAAACTGTTTTAGTATGATGTACAGCACTAAAAATTGATAAGGGTGTAATCACAAATTTCAAGTAAATCTGTCGCTCAGAAAAATTAATCCTGAGCACTACATGGATTAAAACATTTCATTTTCTGATGTTAGTAATGAATGCTATGCCAATAATCATATTTGTGCTTACATTTTGTTTTTTACATGCAATCACATGAATACTTCAATTATATTATTCAATAAATATTTAGCGGAAAAAATTTTTGTCAACGTACATTTTCCCATGTCGGTGAAAATTTTTTCAGCTAAATATTTATTGATTTGTCAATGCCAAAAGAGCATCAGGTAATGCTGTGATTATCACCTATGTTTATATTATTCAATTATACATATAATAATAGCAAGACTTTTTCGTATTTAAAGATACCATTAAAACAAGTTGCTTCCAAACAAATGAAATGCACTTGTTTGGAAGTTTATAAAATATTAAAGTTAATTTGCAATTATTATTTTCTTATTGGAGCATATGTTGTATATGTGTGCCCCTTCCCCCATATGTGTAGAGGATTCAAAGAGTACAAAAATGCAATATTTTTTCTAAAGAATAATAGAGTACATGAGGGGTAAAATGCAATCATATTTAGAAAATGTTTTAATGTACATTATGTTACAAATTAGAGTCTTTCAGTTTTTTACATGTTATGCTTATAGATTGAGAAGTGTTTGACTATTTTGTTATTACTGTATTGAGTATCTACTGCTTTTGCCAACTGGTATGATCAGCTTAAACCTTTACATGCAAAAGCTGATTGTGACATTTGTGATTTAAAATTAAATTTCTGCTTAAAATCTCATAAAAGTCTAGTTTTGTTTTCATTTGAGAAAAAACAGCAGTTAATACCTGGAAGAGTAAAATAGTTACTAACACTGCAATAAAACTGTTCAAGTGATATTTTTAAGGCATAATTTAGTATAAAATAAAAAATATAAATTTATTATCAGAATGAAGTTTTTGATGCATAATTTAGCATAAGTAATATAAACTTATAATTGGAAAGCAGTTGAAAAATAGCAAACCTTTATATTAAACATATTATGCATGAATATTTTTAAAATACCACTAGAATGAAAAGGAAAATACATATGTAAAGTTAAGTATTATGGGGAGAAGCAAGATACTGAATTACACTGGAAAGGACCAGAATGATTTTCGGTTCTTTCATGATTTTTTTTGCAAAATATTGCATTTGAAGTTTAGCTGAGAAAAGAAATATACATTATGGAAAATCATTCCAGTTCATTATCAGGCATGTCCCCAAAAATTTTTCATAGTTCCAGGTCCCCATGCCATTAGCCATAGTGCAAGGATATAAATTTGAGGTAGCCCATGATACTTTCCATAGCAGAAGCTTTTGAGATATAACTCTTTATGCTCAACAATTATTTGTACATTACCACTGTTTTTTTCCCCTTTTTGGAAGGGAACAAGAAATATCAAGAAGTTGATATGAAATACACTTATATACACATTAAAAAACATTTAATTTATATCAAATATAAATAAAAATTATAGTAATAATTGGAGAAAAACTTATTCCTAATACTGAATATTAATAAAAAACATACTTTCAACATTTCATGCTACGGCTTACCTCAATTGTGGATCATTTTTGAAATCCTCTTCTACCCATTTCTTGATTAATAACTTTAATTTTTCCACAACTTTAGGATGACCCTTATGGGGAATAAATATGCAAACTATTAACATATGGATATATGTTTAAAACTGCTTTTCAAAAGAAACACTCCACATGCATGGTAACCAGTATATCACTTCTTTACACAAAGCAAAAATATTAGTATGCCATTCACAGCTTAGTATCTAGAATTAGTCTCTTTTAGTGTTTAATATTAAAGAAATTCAAACACAAACTTTTAATTTGTATTCCAATGCTTTTCATTATTCATTGCCTGTCAAGAGCTAATTGTCGAATATGTGCATATCATGAAATATATTTAGACAAATTCAAATTTCAGTGGAAGATAAAAAAAAAAGGAATAAAATAAATATCCCCTCAAGCAGCTGCTTGCCACAGAAGTCTGATAGCAGCCCGTCAATTCATACATCATAGAGAAGAAATATGAGGAAGGTGAGACCTAATGCAGAAAGACAACATAAACATCCATGCCTTATTCAGGGTGTGAACCCAGATCCTTCTGATCAGTAGCCAAGCATACTAACCATTCAACCATAAAACAAAGTCATAAAAATCTGGGCCAAACCGATTTAAATACACTATAAAAAAATCAAGAAAAGTAAGAAAATGAAAAAGGGGTGTGATTTTGAATATAAAATGTAGAGTCAATAAGAGATGTGCCTCTTGTAACACTGATGCAAGTCTGACATCAATTCGTGTACTCAATAAAACAATCCAGAGAATTGTTTATTGAGAATCTGTTAAGTAATAAAGCAGTCTTGAGATCCTGGTGGGTTTTCAAAGAGAGTTGAAGGGCAGTAGCAATACATCTCCCCAGAGTATTTGACAGATATCCCATCAGGTTAATAGGATATTCATTTCACAGGATATCCCATTAGATCTGAAGAGAATGCTGGACACTCCATTCACTCAATACAATTTCTTCCAAAAAATAATGATGGGTCAGTTTTGTTCTGTGTGCAAGCATTATCATTTATTAGAAGAAAATTGTCACCTTCTGAACCAGTATAGGGCTTGAAATAGGGATAAAAGAGCTTATCTCAGCATCTCAAAGCATTCACAGAACCTTCAAACACTCGGAGCTGGTAGGGTCACTAAATGAAAACCCGATTCATACACTCAGACCTCCACAACCAAAAGCACTTACCTCAACAATGTTATGGGGCAAGTTGCAGATTTCCACTTCTCTCCAGATCACTACATGTTTTCTATCTGTAGAGAAACTAGACTCATCCATGAACAAGACATGAATGACTCCATTGTTCTCTGGTGAAGGATATATGATCATAACACCATTTCAAGCAAGCCTGTCAGTACCTGGAGGATAAAGGCATACAACAGGTTGATGGCCATAGAGTTGTTTCTCAGGCTTCTGGACACACACAGTTGAAACTAATACCTGCCTTCTGATAACTGTTTGGGTTGTTCAGAATTGCTGCCATAACTTTGAAATAACAGAATAGTGGGCACTACAGAATAAGGCTACTTCCATGAGTATTTAACTAGAATCCAAACTTCCAATGGCTCTCTATTGCTTTGAGTATTTTCTTTGCTGCATCATGAAGTAATCAGCTATTCCAGATTGACAATGTAACATTTCTATTTGAAGTGACTGAGTGTCTATATGAAAGTATTCCTCTTACAGGGTATCTGTGTTGCATATTCCATGATAATATATGGGATTTACTTGTTATTTTTCAAAATAAATAAATAAATAAATAAATACCCCCTCAAGCAGCTGCTTGCCAAAGTGGTCTGACAGGAGCCTGTCAGTTTATATTCCATAGTAGAAGGTCTGAGAGGATGGCAGGACCTCAGCAGAAAATCAACATGAACATCCATGCCTTACCCAGGGCTTGAACCCAGGTTTTTCAAAACTTATACACATTAAAAAATATTACACATTAAAAAATTTCTATTTATACTAATTTTTATTCACATTTTGGTGATCTGTGCTTAACTTTTGATGAGCAGCATATATTACTTCCAAAGAAAAAATCTTTTTACTATTAAAATTTACAAATTAAGGCACTCTATACAAATCACTTTGCAAAGTGTTCTTGGCAAAATAATAAATCAAAAGTTAATTACAGACAATACATATGAATGTAATAAAAACTGTAAAACATTAATATTATGGCACTATAGAATATACTACAATTGCTAATAATGCTACCAGGCAGCAACTTAAAGCCAGCCCATCTATTACAACATTGTTTTTAACTTAATTTGCTATGTGAAGTGTATATTCTTTACATTGTTTATTGTTGATATAACTCGTCCAAAATATTGAGAAATAACAAAAAATGTTGAAACATATTTCTAGATTTTGAAACTTCTTCTTACCAGTTCTTTTCACACACTACCAAAGAGTAATTTTAGGATGTTCTTCAGCTTCAACACATATGTGTTGGTCTCATATTGCAAAACAAAGTTTCATGTCAAAAAGGTTTTTCAAAGCCTCCTACTGTACTAACTGGGGCAACATTTGATGAATATGCCAAAGTAGGCTTAATGTTGTTTTACCTCTGAGCAGCACTTTTGTGACCACAGTGGGATAAATGACCAGGTCACAATGACCCCAAAGGCTCAGAAATGGGTAGGGGAAGAGAATCCACCATTAAGCTGTTAGGGGACATGGAAGTCCCCCATTAAGGCCATCCAGTGTGTTCTTTAATGGGAACAAGGGATGGCTCTGCTGCACACGGGGCCATGGCTTAATCCATCTGACAGATTAATCATAATATCCACGATGACAGCATTTCCAAATTCATCAGTGTTCCCCTTTTCACTGAAGACAGGGGTGGATTAGTTTGTGCACCTGAGTCCACAGTTTAATGTTCTATTATGATGGATGGTGGCAAGTCTATCAGTGTCTCCCTTCCCCCTTCTCAAAGAGAGCAGACCAGGTGCTAGCAAGTAAAACCTCAATGCATACTAGTAAGACTCAAACTTGGAATTTCAGATTACAACCTTGGGGCACTACCAACTAAGCTACCTCCACCCCCACCCCACCCCCCATACACAATATGGCTCTCCTACACAGACTTCATGCACCCTCTAATTATTCTAGCTATGCAGCAAAGGTTTGTATATGTATCTGAAAAATAATCATTTGAATATGCAATAGAATGAAAGCTAATCATTTTATATCCAGCAATTTTGATCATCATAAAGGGAAATTCTCAGTTTTTTCCCATGTTAGTAAACTTCACTTTCTGTTGTCCATGAACTATCAAGGAAATATTCAAACTCATGAAAGATTTGCAAGGTGGCTGATAACATAGAACACAAATTCTACCTTTTAAGTTATTCAGAGTATGAACTGGGGACTGTGGACAATATTGTGTACCATGAAACATTAAGCTGATGGCTCATACAACAGATCTCTGAAGTTTCCTTTATAGGCTCTGGTGTATCTACAAGGTTGCGTCAAAAAGTAATGCACAATAGCTGTAACTGCCTTACTATTTCAGATAATGTAACCATACTGCACAAATGGAAAATACAATCCTCCATCTGTGGACAAATATCATTCAATATACAATCCACTGCACTCGATGCATTTTCTTTAGCATTCTTTCCATGCAGTGAATGCACCTTAGTAAAAATCAGGAGGTTGACCTGCGAACCACTCTTTCACACCTGAAATGAGTTCCTTATCACTCTCAAACACCTTACCATGCAGGTATGCTCTAAGCTACCAAATCAAAAGAAATCAGAAGGAGCAAGGTTTGTGCTGTAATGTGGTTGAGGCATTATGCTCCACTACAGTTTTGCAATCATTGCCAGTGTCATTTGAGCTGTGTGCACACCTCGCATTATCCTGATGAAACTTGATGTCCTGCCAATTGAAGTCTAGTCTTTTGGTTTTCAGAGCTTGATTAAGCTTTTCCAGGGACAAGCAGTATCTTTCTTTGTTGATGGCTGTTCCATGTTCTAAGAAATCAATAACAATTATTCCACTGTTATCCCTGAAGAAAGTGCTAACGAGTCTGTTCGAAGATTTGGAAAGTTTTGGCTTTTACTTTGCAAGTGATGTCTGACATTTCCATTCCATGGATTGATGTTTGGTTTGCGGGTCATAATGGAAAAAACATATTTCATCACACGTTATGACCTTGTTATAGCATTCAGGACTGGCAGCACCAAACACCTCTAGAAGATCATCACAGATTGCTTTAATTGTAGCCATCATCTTTTGTGAGCAGCTTAGGCACCCACTGAGAACAAATTTTTTTGTACTTCAGCCTGTGGATGATGGTCACAACACTACCTTTTTCCATTTGTACAGCATTCATCAGTTGTCTCACAGTTATGCACCTGTCATTTTGAATGAGCTGGTCAATGAATTGTTCATTTTCAGTGTTAGTGACAGACATTGGTTTCCCAGCTCTTGGTTTGTCCTAGATATCAAAATCACCATTTTGAAACCATTGAAACCACCTCCGGATATTACTTAGATCAATTGTCTGGTCCCCATAGACCCCCAGGAATTTTCGATGGATTGATGTAGCTGACTGATCACCTGTTATGAACAGGAATCAGTTGACTCATACTATGTACAGATGGACAAAGTGACAGGCAATCATTGACCACTGATGGATGTGGTTGTCACTTTGTCTATCCATACTTCCTACCTATGAATGAAAAAAAATTTTTTCTCAGTGTGGTTATTGGGTTGTTTTACCTCTGAGGGCACTTTTTTTGCACACAATGGGTGAAATGGCCAGGTCACAAAGACCCCAAGGGCAGAGAAAGTTGGAGGAGGAGATCCACTGGAACAGCTGTTGGGAGATATGGTAGCTTACAGTCAAGACCATCCAGCGTGTTCTTTAAAGTGCAGAGGGTATGGCTCTCCCACACTCGGGACCATGGCTTAATGCCCACCCAACAGACGGCGGCCTTTACAAGCCCATCGGTGTCCCCTACTGACTGTGAGCAGGGCAAGGAGTTTTGCGGAGATAAATTTCAACACTGGCCCAGGTGGAACTCAAACCTGGGAAATAGATTACAAGCCTGGCACGCTACTGAATGAGTCCACCCCCATACCTTTCAGTATGGCATTAGGTATTTAGTAGTACAACAAGCAATTATCCTTAATTCTCCCCTCGCTCTTACACATGTGCATGTGACTAATTGTGCATTACTTATTGATCATCCTTTGTATACATGTTGATGGTCTGCCACAACATCTCAGTTGCTTTTAAATTGTTCAGTCAACCAATGCACACTCTGAGGAGTAGAATACTTGCCCAATACTAAGCAATTTTATTAACTGTAACACTGCACAGTCACAAATGCACCAGATTTCAAATCAAAACCAAACATTCATCACTATTATGTGTGGATTGTGCTTAAAAAATATATATAGCTGATGAATAACTAAATTAATTTAGAAACTTTGAAGCAATTTTTAATTATTTATGTAAATTTTAAACTTTTAAAATATACTACAAAAAAGCTACAGCTACACTTTTGAAATGACTAGAATCTCCAATAAAAATAGTGTAACTTAGGCAGACTTCCTTCACATGTAATTGAACACATGAAAACATGCACACTGAATCTAACACAAGGAAGTCTACTAATTCACAGAGGTTGTCATCCAGTCGGTGCAGAAATGTACTAAACATAGAACATTGGCTGTGAAAATCATATCATTTGGGCTTCACTAAAGATAGTCTGAAGGATCACAAATGTTTATTATTTCTTGACATATCAAGTTGAGGAGTAAATCGAAAAGATTTAGCATTATTTGGCAACTCTGAAATATCTACTTTCAATATATATAATAAATACAGAAGCTCAAAATTTTATATTTTTAAATAATTAAATTTCTTTTGTCACACTACTTGGCCCATTGTGGTTTCGACTATGTATGCAGGCTTTGTGAACTGCATCTCCGAAGATTTGAAAGCTTAAGGTTTAATAATCTCACAAGTTTTATACAATCTGTAAAGCATTAAAAAAAAAATGCTCCAAGTGAAATAGTTATTCGAAATTCAACTAAAGTTGCTTTTCTTTTTTATGACCCTAGTGTTGTCAATTCAATATTTTTTCACTCTTGATCCCATCATATTAAAAATTAAAACACAACTAATTTAATTTTTTCTGGAGAAACTTGAACTTGAAATGATTTGACTTTTAATCAGGATATGCATTTGCATTATTGTAGATATGACTTTCAATTTGGCTTAACAAAAGTTAAATGGACTAAGTTCACAAAAATTCTAAAAAAAAATACATATTGCTAAACATTTTCTAAATCTCATTAAAAATGTGCTTCACTTAACAACTAAATTAGGCTATAATATTTCAAACATATATACTCTTAAAATTCTTGCAAGCAACAGAGAAAAGTGACATTAACAGTTAACATTAAAGTTAACATAAAAGAGAAAGTTAACATTAAAGTTCTTCAAATGAAAAGTGGACAATCCCTATATCTGGGTAATGGACTGTGATCATTGTACCCTCTCATGCAAATGGATAAAAAGTACAGAAGTAATCTCATCAACACTAGAATCATTAGTGGTTTGAAAGCAAGATGTGGATTCCAGACAAACCCCATATGGAAGCATCCAAAGTTAGGTAATGTGCAGTATGATGTTTTCTTTTGATTATCTGGATTCACTGATGAGTTTCAAGTTGATGGTGAACCATCAACTCACAATTATATTGCATAACTTTGGGCTGTTTAACTCTTTTACTACCATACTGCCTGCCCAAAGCAGACAAGATTTAAAATGGACTTGATCAATTAGACGTGTTTTCCTTCCTCTTCCCTACCACTTACCTGCAGTTTGGACTGTTTTGGGTCAGTACAGTAATGAAATGGTTAAGGTAGGCAATAAAGTTGCAGCATCTAAGACTTTTCAGTAAGGAGGTTGTTTCATTAAACAACACTTCCCTCCACATGCTGTCCATTTAACAGTAACAACTTTGAACAGGTACTGTTGGGAGTGCCCAAAACATCTTCACTACAATTCTATTACTACGGAAATGCTTAGAGCTGGGAATGTTTCGGTTACCACTTGGATGACTGAAATTCTGAATATCTTTTATGATAAAGGCATGGTTCCTAAGGATTTTACCAGAGCTATTGTTATCCCTATTTTCAAAAAAGGTGATCGCAGTTCTTGTGATAACTATAGGGGTATCAGCCTACTCTCTGTTCCAGGTAAAGTTGTTTCCATGATTGTGCTAATAGAATTAAGAATCTGGTTGACAGTCAATTGCGTGATGAGCAATGTGGATTCAGAAGTGGTAGGGGATGTGTGGATCAGATATTTTCACTTAGGCAGATTCTTGAGAAATGTTTAGAGTTTCAGAAACCTTTGGTTGCTAGCTTTGTTGATTTCAAAAAGGCTTTCGACTCTGTTGATCGTCATAATTTGTGGCTGATTGTGAAATCATATGGCATACCAGACAAGTTAGTTAACATTATGAAAGCTCTCTATAATAACACTGAGTCGTGTGTGAGAGTTGGTAAGGCTTGTAGCAATTGGTTTAGCATTACTTCTGGTGTTCGACAAGGGTGCATTTTGTCTCCTTTTCTCTTTAGTTTGGTTGTTGATTATGTTATGCGAAATTCACTTCAAGGGAAAGATTTTGGCCTTAAATGGACTGGAGATAGGAAAATTTCTGATTTAGATTATGCTGATGATTTAGCCCTTTTGGCAAATGATGTTGATGAGATAACTTTTCATTCGAGCTGTTGATGAGACTGGTAGTAGAGTAGGTTTGGTTATAAACAGAGAGAAAACTAAAGTGATGAAAATTGGTCAGGCAAGCTGTGATTCAGTTAATCTGAATGGTTGCAGTCTTGAGCAGGTGTCACAGTTTAATTATCTTGGGAGCTATGTAACAGATAATGGTGATGTGCGGCATGAGATTAACAGATGAATAGGGATTGCTGCCGGGACTTTTAAGAACCTATGGAGAGTGTGGAGAAATAGGCGTATACACCTAAAGACTAAAATTAGACTGTATAATAGTTTGGTTCTTTCTAGGGTTAGTTATGGTAGTGAAACTTGGACACTTTGTAAACAAGATAACAGGAAACTAGATGCTTTTGATTCCAGATGCTTATGCAGTATCTTGGGCATTAGGTGGTTCAACTTTGTAACTAATGATGAGATTAGGCAAAGGAGTTTGCAACCTCCTTTAAGCAGCATATTGTGCAGAGAGAGTTGGTTTGGCCACGTTGCCCGTATGAATATTTATAGATTGGCGAATAGGGTTATGAACAGTGTGCCTAAAGGCCTCAGAAAGAAGGGGAGACCTAGGATGCGGTGGGCAGACAATGTCAAACAAGACCTTGTTAGAATTGGTGTGCAGTGGCCAGATGCAGTAGATGTAGCTCAGGATAGACTTGCTTGGAGAACTAAATTGCACGGTCTGGTTGGACCTCCGTAGCCCATGGCTGCTTGAGGATGATGATGATGATGACAATTCTGATTTCTCATTGCGATATTTCACATTTTTGGTCCTCTAAAAAAGCCATCAAAGGCAGTTCAAGTTGGATGAAGAGGTGCAGTTCATGGTCATAGAAGTCCTCAAACAACAGCCAAAGTCATTCTACAAACAGGTTATCATGTTGTTAACTTCACATTGAGACAGTTTCAACAGACATTGATAATAGCTATAAATAAATCTTTAATGCTTTATTTCTGTCTTGTCTACTTTTCAATTGAACAACCCTTACATTTGTATATTCAACATCTTTGTACAAGTAAAATCAAGAGGCAAAATTTATTAAATTTACAGATTTATTTGAGAAACCCACAAGAACAAAAGGAGGATAAGCTAAGAAAGAGTAAGCATGTAGGTACAATATAGATGAAAGTCTGCTATATACTAAGGCTTGTTATAACCCAATTTGGCTGCTCTAAAGGATTAGAGAAATTTACAACAATTGTGCTAATATAAAAAACTATATATGAATTATTGTCTTACTTTGCTTAATATTTTCTTTATTTCAGCTTCAAAATCTCTTGAACACACCTCAAGATGGAATGGTCTTTTACAATTTTTGATACAAGCATCAAGAAGCTGAAAATAAAAATCAAAAATCAGCAAATTTTGAAGCATATCACGTTAATTAAATGTTTAAGATTACATAGATGCAAATTTCACCACTTTTAAATAGTACATATTTCTATAAATTTAGATCTATTTCACATTATGAGATTAACTGAATCCAACTCAATATGGCAAAAAATAAAACACAACAGAAACAGCATCATTATAAAAGAAAATCCATATTTTAAAGTGTTATGTTTCGTTAAATAATTAAGTAACAAAAGCAAATTTTGAGTTAGCATCACATGTAACGTTTAAAATGCCAAACTTTGAAATTGCTGGATTGATACAAGTGAACTTATCATGTGGCTCCTCCTATTGAAATCCTTTTTTGGGGAGGAATACATTAAAAACATCATTTATTCCAAAACATTTCATAATTTTCAGCATTTAAAGAACTGTTGCATTATAATTGTGAGGCTCTGAAATTAACAATTTATCCTTCTCCTTACTCAGGGTAAGGGGAATGATTAATTATGGTTATAAGACCAAAATTAAAGGAAACTTGATGTTTAACATTCTAGTTGTGCTGCACAGTGATACAAGATGTCAAAAAAGTTTTACCAGTTCATGAAAGATTATTGCAGTGGCTGACTAACTCAACTGCAAGTTGCTGTCATGGATGCTTGCTGTTGGTGATTCAAGTTCTTGATACCAACGATGACATTGATGCATCCAACACTAACTTATTTATGATGAGATGCCAGTTTGCTTTTGAAACCAAATGGTATCCATGTTGATTAGCTGACAATTTTACACTCACCTAATGCCACAATCCATTATATTAAGCAAGTTATAGCCTTTAGATGACATATTCTCACTAAGTTGCCTTAGCAGACTTCTAATCTTGCAATTTACTTTGAACCTGAAGATCAACATTATTCAAATTAACTATGTCATAAGTTAAAAGTGTAAAAGTACTTTAATAACTGAAAAAAAGGATGGGCTCATTGCACAATTTTGTCTCATTGACTTCTGTGACCGAAAGGTCTTTAGTGAAAGGGTCTTTAAAGATAGGTGCCTCTAGTGATGATCCTGAAACTCCAATGTCAAAATGCAAAAGCAAATTCCAAGTCGATGACAGAAACAATATCCGAATTGCATAATTTATTCAGGGAGCGGGGGTGGCTCAGTCAGTAGTGCACCAGGCTCGTAATCTGTAGTTCCCAGGTTCAAGTCCCAGCTGGGTCAGCGTTGAGATTTATCTCCACAAAATTCCCCGCCCTGCCCATGGTCAGTAGGGGACACCGATGGGCTTGGAAAGGCTGTTGTTCGTCAGATAGGACGTTAAGTCGTGGCCCCATGTATGGGAGAGCCATACCCTGTGCACGTTAAAAAACACACTGAATGGCCTTGATGGGAGGCTACCATCTGTCTCCCAACAGCTATTCCAGTGGGTCCCCTCCCACAACCTTCTCTGAGCCTTTGGGGTCCATGTGACCTGGTCATTTAGCCCATGGTGTGCAAAAAAGAGCCGCTCAGAGGTAAAAACAACCAACCCAACACGTAATTTATTCAGATTTAAATAAAGTTTTCTAAAAATTTTTTAACTGATATATATATATATACATTTTGGGGGGGGGGGGGTGCTATTATATATGGCTGTAATGAAGTAATGCTCAAAATATTAGTTTTTTTTGGGGGGGATGCTATTATATATGGCTGTAATGAAGTAATGCTCAAATTATTAGTTGATATTGTTTGCTAATGTTGTTTCACTTAAATAATTTTTAAATCGTATTCATGCCCTTTGAGTCATTCTGCATCTGTTGGTAGGTTCAACCTAGATAATTTTTATTTCTTAGTTTATTATCTGGGTCATTTATTTTTATTGTACATACACCTCCTGTATGTTGCTTTTATATTTATTATTAATACTATTGATTTTATATTATTTGTTATATTTATTGGGATTATTATATTAAATTTCTATATAGTTTTTTAATTACATATAGCTCTGGTATGTATGGAAATGATACTGTATATTTAACAGGTTCAATTTGTGTTGGACAGGAGGAGGTTGGGTAGAAATTTGGAACAAACTTTCTTTTGAATTTTAGATAAATATTCTTGTGTAAATCCTGCTTGGTGTCCTATAACACATATATCATATTTCTTGATGTAGTACTTTTTTAGAGGAACAATATCCGTAGACCCTTAAAAATTAAGAGTTAAAAGTTTTTTTTTTACAACAACTAAGATGTGTAGAATCTTTTGTGATGAAGTTAGATGCATATGTTGGTTTGCAATAAAAGTAATATTACATTTATTTCCATTTCTTGAAATTAAGATATCCAAATATGGCAAAGTTTAATAAATAATCATTTGAAAAAACTTATTGCCAATGATGGTCCTGCACCATTGGCAATTTTTTTTCAAATAATTATTTATTGGATTATATACCTACAGGTAATCTGTGCATTTACTATGGATTGATGGCAAAGCTCCTCCTTTTTTTTGGATTCACATGTAAATTTAATACTGGGGAGGATTCCATTGAAAATTTTTAATAATTCGATTAATTCAATCAATTATCATATTATTGACATGTAACACAAGTAAATGACTGATATTTACTTTGTATTTTCCACATAACAGAGAATGGCATCAGCCAATGGTCCTGACAGTGGTGAACCTATTAGGACCTCTCTGTCTCTGGATCAGGGGGCAGGAAAAGCATGAGATTTTACTATATACTTTTAGCATACAGTAAAATCTCACGTGCTTTTAGAATACAGTAAAATCTCGTGCTCTAGATCAGGGGGCAGGAAAATGCAGCTCCAGAGCCACATGTGGCTCTGAGCATACTAAGACATGGTTTTTCGATGAAGGTTTTCAGCCTCTTGATGCTTTTTGGTTCAATATTCAACCAAATTTTTTCTTAATGATTTTCATCGAAAACAAGCACCAGAGCAGGTTAGCAGATGATACTTTGCTAAAGCACCGAGACAATCACATAACCTGGTTGAGAAGACAAACTCAAAAGTCACACTGATGAATGCAGATTTTTTAATATTCTTTACAATTAAGAATAATTTTATTGTATATAGTTGAACTTACCTATTTTAAAATTATATATATTATGGTTTGATTTTTGTCAATAAAATAATATGCATTTTTTTCCCCTCTTATGGCTCTTGACCCAATAAATATAACCTGTGGCTCTCAAATTTTGGTCTCCCCCCTTTTTTATTGCTGTTTTGGCTTTTGACCCAATAAAATTTCCTGATCTCTGGTCTGGACCCATATACCACCATTAACCAATTGGAAGAGGTGGTCAGGTCCAGGGCCTCGTGTATCGTGTATATTAAAGTACTCATATTATTAGGTCATGAACTTGACAGATGGCCGAATGACTCAGAGAGCATCAATATGATTTAAAAATACAATTTAGGTAAAGCAGCATTAGCATAAGCAATATTAACTAATAATTTGAGCATTATTCCATTACAATCAAATGCAATAGCTTCCTCTCCCACAAAATATCATTTAAATTTCTTGGAAAACTTAATATATTTACAACAGAATTAACTATGCAATACAGATGTTGTTTCTACAGAGTGCTAATTTGCCACAAAAATTTGCAGAGCATTCTCATTATGTATGGAAAGAGTTGGCTTGTTCAACAGCTAAAAGCATACAGTAAAATCTCATCCACCATTGTTCTGGTGGAAGATTTGTTTCCAATGTTATGATAATAGCACCATCAGCTTGGAATTTGCTTTTGCATCATGTGACACTTGGGTTTCGGGATCACTTCTTTAAATATAATTTCACTCATAAACTTAATTATCATCTGTAATAGAACATACATAAGTTTAACTTGAACACCATTATGGCCTTCACCTTACAGTAAATATTATATCAGTAATATCTGATCAACCTACATTCTGATATCTTAAAGTAGTGGTTTCCAAACTTTTTGTTGTCCTGCCCCTTTTGTCTTATAAAAATGTTTTATGTTCCCCTTGCCTTATAAAATTTTTCTTGTGCCTCCCTTAAGTTCTGAAACCAAACTTATACTGCTAACTCTGCCAAAAAATACTAATACAACAATTTTGTAGTATTTACTATTAAAGCTTTCAGTAAAGCACACGCGACAGGAATTTGAATGGTAAAAAGCACAAAATATATTTATAATAGAAAGATGCCACTCAACAAATATATAGACCTACTACCTAGGTTTCTCTCACAACATTAACTTTCAAACAATGAAAATAGTATCATGCACGTGTACATAAATTGTTCCTTGAGGCAACATGTGGACAGTAGCTCCAGGTGCATACATGGTCAATGATATTTATAATAGAAAGATGCCACTCAACAAATATATAGACCTATTACCTAGTTTTTCTCACAACATAAACTTTCAAACAATGAAGTATCATACACATGTACATACATCGTTAATTGAGGTAACATGTGGACAGAAGCTCCAGGTGCATACATGGTCAATGAATCTCAGAAGCAGAGTTTGACAGCCCATCATATCAGTGAGCTTGAGAAGCACTGATATAATACATTCAAGACTTAGTGGTATTGCCAAATCATACAACAAAACTCAAGTACTTCATTATCTGCCATAATAAAAAACTAATTAAGAATATGATATTCTAAATCCATAGGTGCCTATTACTTTTGGTTTGCAATAGTTCATTTAAAAATATTTGTTGCAACTTTGGAAAGGGTTTTCTATTACTAGTGCCCCTCTTAGCACATCCTTAAGCCCCCTTGGGGGGAGAGTTATGAACTAATGTTATATGTTTTATGAACTCCAACAAACTCTAATATCAGAGAGCAATTGTGATCAGGTGCAGACTGGCAAGGGGTGCTGCATTGTAGCACCCAAGGACCTCACTGGAGCAAGATGTTTATTGATTAATAATCTTATTTTACACATAATTGTCACATCGGATGCTACATATAACACAAGGATATCAGTACTGTTTGTGAGAAACCACAACCCAAGAACTGTTGGAGTCACTGTTAAAATATTGATGGAAGATACATAACACCTTCCATGAAGGAAATTATTGATGAGATTGGTAGAAGTTTCATGGAACTGGAGAAAAAATGTTTTAACCAGTATAAACTATCAACAGAGTATTGAAACTTTGCAAAATATCAAAATCGATTTTTTCTTATTGTAACCCAATAGTTCATTTAAAAATATTTGTTGCAACTTTGGAAAGGGTATTTCTATTACTGGCAAAACCTCTGTGTCCCCTTAGCACATCCTTACACACATACACACAGACACCTGCTACAGCTGCATCACTGAAAAATAGTATCAGTCTGCCTCTGATTGTGATGGGTGGCATCAATATAGATGGCAGTTAGGCCTATTACTTCAAATTCTCCTCTGCCCTTAAACCTTTTTTTTTGTAAATATGATGCATTCCTCAGCCTTGGTAATCATCTTTCATTGTGTTAGTCCACCAATTAAAAACTATTAACTGGGAAGTGTCCCACTTTCAATTCAATGCATTTTTGCTGCACAGGACAGCTGTTGGAGTGCATCATATGTCTCTGGCTATCTTGGCTGATAGCCCAATATTCTACCTTTCTGAACTGTTGTGTGGATTTGGCATCTCTACATCCATAACTACAAATGTCCCTGTTGCACCATCTTTCTTTCTTATTTATTCAACTGGATATTCATCAGGTTCATGACTCCATTCAAATGAACATCTTGGTAAACTGGTATTGACTTGATCTAACTGACAAAAAGCTAGTGACTAAATAACTACCTTTCACACTGCTGCATTTCAATCTACATGATAAATTAGTTCTTCAGCTCATCAGTTACTGGATTACAAAACATGTTTTTATCATCATTTCTTGTTAACATCCACTACCTACTAGCAGCTATACAATCTAAATTGATGTATGAAGCACTGCAGCTCCATCTTGTCAACAACTGTAATACTTGCACACATTAGTCTATTAACAATGACTGGTATGATTGTACTTATCCTGTAAAGGAACAGAACTGGTCATCCATACAGATGTCACTGAACTTTCTTATAGTCACATACAAATTTGCAATCAAAATCACATCAAATGTATATTAACTCATTACATTATCTTGGCTGTGTTTACATAAGTTTGAATAAACAGATATAAGCTTGCATTGCATGAATGAATGCGACATAGTGAACAGCAATGGCATCCCCATCCAAGCAGTAAAACCAACAACAGTAACACAAGAGTGCAACTAGACAGGCGAACAATGAAGTACCATTGCCGATAGTGGGTGACTTCATGGCAACTATAGTAACTAATATGTACAGGTGATAAGTTGTCAAGAAGATGGAAGCATAATGTCTGAGCAGAGTGACAAATATTTGCTTTAAACAAAAGAAATATATATTGCAATGTGAATGTGTACTGTATTACATGAATTGCATTAAACAGAAGTGATAAAACAGTGAAATAGGAGTGAATATTTGAATACTCATGGAAAATTGCTTCTTTTAACATACATTTCAAAGACAATAAAAATTTTTTGAGATCCACACCTCTATTAAGTTTATAGTTAGCTTTTTTTTATTTAACCAAAAATTTCCAGAGAATAATAATTTATTGCAAGGAATAATGATTAGCACAATAAAAATAAAACAATTTGCAAAAACTCTTATTATAATGAATACTTTAATTTGCCTATCTCTCTCCATCAAGCTGTTGAAAAGCTTTTCAGTCAACAAAATTCTGACATTGCATGGAAAAGTAAGGTAGTATTCATAGGAAAATACAAAGTCGTATCAGAATAATATGACCATCCACGGAATCACAGTGTACCCTCCCAGGCGCATCACAGAGTGCACATGACAAGGTCGACCACACGAAGATATAATTGGCGAGCCAGGACAGATGAGCCACAGTGCGTAATGTGAGCACAATGGGCAGAAGTAGTGATTTGAGGGACGTTCAAAAATTAATGATCATCGGCTACCACGCCAAGGATGGAAGCATCTCGAAAACAGCAGACTGCGTGTGCTGTTCGCAAGGTGCTGTAGTAAAGGTGTACCAAGAATGGACTGCTGGCATACTGAGTTTCTCCAGACATCATAACTGTGGAGTCCCAAAGGACATCGACCCCAGAGCAGAACGTCACTTCCGTCGACTGGTAAAGGGCAATTGACACACAACAGTGCAGCAACTGACCACTCAAATGAATGATGGGGCACCTAGGTACGTGTCCCCAATAACAGTAGAGCGAACCCTGTTATGCATGGTTCTCCGGAGTCAACACTGCGTAAAGGCACTCGAGTTAACCAAGGTACATCGGCAATGACACCTGCAGTTCACAAGGGACTGCTGTCATTGGACAGTGGAAGAGTGAAAAAAGGTTGCCTTCTCCAACGAATTGAGATTTCTACTCCACAGAAGAGAAAGGTGGTGGGGGATATGGTGTTAGACACACGAGAACCCACAGTCAAGTACAGGCCGGCAGTATGCATGCCTAGGGGATGTTTTCCTGGTATGACCTGGGACCACTGGTACCACTGGACGGGTCCCTGAATGCCAATGGCTACCTGTCCATTCTCACTCCCCCCCGGAGTGGGACCTCCTTGATGAGGGGGGGGGGGGGGGGGGGGCTTAAGGTGCCTCTGAGAAGTTGGGCTCGGATGGCTGGTACCCTTGGGTTCTTGGTCTGGTGGCCCCCGGGAGTGGGGGCTGCTGAGGGCAGGCGGACTGTCTTGAGGTGGGGCGTCCAGTCTGCTTGTTCACTCCCCCGAGGTGATGGGGGTCACAGCCTTGTTGAGGGGCTGTTTGAAGGCCTCAGAAGGGGCTTGTGGGTACCCTGTCCTCTGCAGGCTAATTGGGGAGTTCTGTGGACTGAGTTGTGCACCTCATGGCACACTCGTCTGTGGGCTCTCTGATGCGGTCCCGGTGATACGAGGTGGACTGATGTTCCGCGGGTGCTTCGGTCCGGGAACAATGGAGAGGTAGAAGTTGGAGGCTCGCGGCCCTTGTTGGCTACTTGTGGCAAGCGGGCTTATCGATGGAACAGCCAAACTAAGAGTCCCACATGAATGAGATTTGGACTCATGGCTTTTGCAGTGGAGGAACTTGGTTCCTCTGTGAAGTGGGGTCCGGGTGCTGTGGTGTTGCAACACCCGGTATGATGTCGGCTGTTGGGGTTGTGGGAGGGCGCCGGCTGGGTTTTCAGGGTTACCAGCCAGGTGTCCCCGAAGCAGCCTCGACTTAAAAGTGCCGTGACGGTGAGCGGGCCATTGTGCCCGGCTCTATGGAGAGGACGAAGTTGGGGGTCGTGCCGAGAGGATTGGAGTCCCTCGAGGTGTGGCCTTCTGATGGAAGTACCTTGGGCCTCTGCTGCAGAGGATCCCAAAAGTTAGGACTTCTGTTTATTTTCTGGCTCAAAATTCAAAAGACTAAGATCTTTTTATTTATGTATTATGGCTCGTTCTGGTCTAAATTCAGTGAGTGTTGGGCATATTCCTTGGCACCACTCAAAATTTCAAAAGATCCTACTCTCACTGCACCTCAATGATTATATCTTCGAGCAGACAAACAAAATCCCATGTAGTGCTTCTCTCTTCACATAGGATCTTCTCCCGCTGTAGGCAGGACATTGTAAGGCAAGCTTAATTGACAGGAGCTTCTAGTTCATAGTGGTTTCAGTGACATCTCCCTTATGGTGATATACAGCCTTGAGTTGTGGTGCACCGGGAATGTCGCATATCTATTACGTTGTCCATTCTCACTGACCACATGCATCCCTTTATGTTGGATGTTTACCTTGGTGGTGATGGTCTACCAACAGGACAATGCGCCTTGCCATGTCGCTAAGGTTGTGCGTGACTGGTTCCAGGAACACAACAGCGATGTCTCTGTTCTCCCTTGGCCTCAATCCCATAGAACACTTGTGGGACCACTTGGATTGACAGGTTCGGCGTGCACACCCACAACCATGTCATCTCTGGAACCTCCATGCTCTGCTGGAGTCTGAATAGGCATGTGTGCCTCTGGCAACCTTCCAGGGCCTTATTGCATCCATGCCATGCTGTCTCACTGCTCTCATGCAGGCCAAGGGTGGTTATTCCCATTATTAGGTAGGTAGTCATATTATTCTGATACGACTGTGTATGTCTAAATTTTCAACTTTTACAGGCAATATATTTATACAGATAATACATACTGTTAAAGCTTGCATTGAAACATGTGGGACAGGACTATTTAATCTCTTCACTATAGAACGTAGACAATCTTTTGGCCCATTTGGAGCATCAACTTTATCACATATATCCATGATCAATCCCCAGTCTTCAGAGGTATTCATCTCACTTGTGGCTTTTTCTAAAAAAAAATTAGGTAATGAAATAAAAAAGGGTTACATAATTACACACAAACAAAATCATTAAGAAAGTGATTATAGTTATCAGGAAAAAAAAATGAAATCTGTCAAAATGACAATGGTACTTTGTGGTATAATGTGGACAAATGGTACTTTCTGGGCCATATTAAAGCAAATATCTCATTTTGAAGAAAAATAATTTTTTGTAACTATAAGGTATAAATGTAGTGGTTCCCAATCTTTCTGAGCCCAGTGGCCACTTTACCTTTTCAAATTTCCCTTTACTTTTTTCAATGGAATTCAAATAATTTTTCCTGCATAAAATTAGTTGAAATAATATTTACTGTGAATAAAAATTTACAAATATTTGATATCCACAAACTTTTAACATGGGCATATGAAACATGCATATCTAAAGTTAAGAGCTATTTATTATTCTATTCAATCTATTTCTACCAAAAAACTCAAGAAACTGCTATAATGAGCAGATTGTTTTCGACGATTTGTTTGTGGGCAGATTGTTTTCGGCGATTGCTTGAGATAATGCAGTTTTTTGTAGTTTATTTAAGATGTATTTATGCTCTTTAAGTTGGGCGTTAAATGGGCGTGAGGTTTTACCTACATATTTGTCTTTGGGGAAAATTTTACCTGTGGGTCTTTGTTGGATATAATAACCAGCTCTGGAGGAGTTGACTACATCCAACTATTGATACTTGATAGCATAGTCCATGTGTTGAAGTGCTTAAAAACATTTAGTAGTGTCACAGAGAATTAAAAACTTTAATTTTAATGTTAAAGTTATCAGTTAATATTGCATTACCTAGTATTTATCAGTTCATAAACTTACACTGTGATTTTAATCATAAAAGTTTTCCATATGATAGTACTGATCTAAGGGACCTGGGTTCGAGCCCCGGGTAAGGTCCTGCCATCCTCTCAGACCTTCTACTGTGGCATATAAACTGTCAGGCTCCTGTCAGACCTCTGTGGCAAGCAGCTGCTTGAGGGTTTTTTTGTTCAATATTTTATATTTTAAATGGGGCACTTTTTAAAAACAAGTAAGCATTTTTACTGAATTTTTTCTGTTGAGGTCCTCCATCCTCTCAGACCTTCTACTTTGGCATATAAACTGACAGGCTCCTGTCAGACCTCTGTGGCAAGCAGCTGCTTGAGGGGGTATTTATTTATTTTTTTATTGATGCACACTTGGTCCAAAAGCAGTTTTGACTCATTTTAATGCTTCAGTTAATGCAGCAGGAGGTACACCCTTTTTTTGTCAAATTAGTGGGTAAACTGTGTTATTCTAGCTATCACTAACTGAAAAATAAATAAAATAAATACCCCCTCAAGCACCTGCTTGCCACAGAGGTCTGACAGTAGCCTGTCAGTTTATATGCCAGAGTAGGTCTGAGAGGATGGCAAGACCTCAGCAGAAAAATGATACATACATCCATGCCTTACCCGGGGCTCGAACCCAGGTCCTGCAGATCAGTAGCCAAGCATGCTAACCACTCGGCCACAGAAAGGCTCACTAACTGAAAGCTTAGTTTATAAAATATTTTGTCCTAAACACAAGTTTTTGAACCTTTTTCCATAATTCAACACTTTATTTCTATAAGTCACATTAGCTGTTGGAAAAGGTTTGCTGGTGACAGTGTAGTGGTTATCCCACCTGGCATGTTACTGGGCGACTTAGGTTGAAATCCTACTTGTGGCAAAGCCAATTTTTTATCATGAGTCCCATGTCTGCAGGACATCTCCTGTGATACTTTACTTTGGGTTGGGTTGTTTTACCTCTGAGCGGCACTTTTTTGCACACCATGGGCTAAATGGCCAGGTCACATGGACCCCGAAGGCTCAGAGAAGGTTGGGGGAGGGGACCCACTGGAACAGCTGTTGGGAGACAGATGGTAGCCTCCCGTCAAGGCCATCCAGCGTGTTCTTTAACGTGCACAGGGTATGGCTCTCCCGCACACGGGGCCACGGCTTAATGTCCCATCCGACGGACGGCGGCCTTTCCAAGCCCATCGGTGTCCCCTACTGACCGTGGGCAGGGCGGGGAATTTTGCGGAGATAAATCTCAACGCTGACCCAGCTGGGACTCGAACCTGGGAACTACAGATTACGAGCCTGGCGCGCTACCGACTGAGCCACCACCACCCCTGTGATACTTTACTACTAAATTAGTAATTTAATATGCCATGAGCGTGAGTAAAAAATATTAAATTCCATCATATAAGACAACTTGATTATCAGTTTCCCAACTTTTTCCAACTTTTCCAGATGGTGCCATGAGTGAATCAAATAATACATGGGAAAGTCTATAAGTCATGTTAGCCACTGAAAAGATTAGCTGGTGATGGTGTGGTAGTTATCACACCTGACATGTTGCTGGGAGATATGGGCTCATATCCCACTCATGGCAAAATCAATTATTTTCACTATTTCATAAACATAATTATTATACTACTGGAAGAATACATGAATATGCTACAACATAAGTGTTCTTGGCAATAATAAATAAAAATCTATTACCACTGCTGGGATTCAAACAGTGTGAGGTGCATTGCTGAAACTGCAAGAAAGTATGTGCTTGGTTTTGAATTAAAAATGTTATAAAAGCTGTGTCCTGTGGATCTTTCTTGGTTGGAGAGAGCGTGATTAGTGCAAATTTTAAGAGAGTATGCTTTCTTTAATGCTTGTAGAAATATTTGCAAATTGCTCAGATTTTATGGTAAGTTGAATTGCAGATATGGTCATAAGTTTTTAGACATATGAACTCATGATTGATTTTAATGAATATTTATCCACTATCAAGCTGTTTTTAAGTAACAGGATGAAGATGGGTGTAGAAGAAAAATTGTCTTGAGCTGGGTGGGATCTGAATCCACAATGGAGTATAGCATAATATCAGCAGTAGAGGAGAGATTGATTGGCAGTCAGAGCACCTGACATGCCATCAGGAGGTCTTGGGTTCAGATCCCATACTGCTGATGTTATGCTTGCTCCATCGTGGGATCTGAACCCATGATGGAGTATAGTGTAACATCAGCAGTAGAGGAGAGATTGATCAGCGGCCAGAGTACCTGACATCATCAGGAGGTTGTAGGTTCAGATCCCACCTGGCTCAAGACAATTTTTCCTCTACACCCATCTTCATCCTTTTATTTAAAAACAGCTTGATAGTGGATAAATATTCATTAAAATGAAATTTATTCTTTAAATTATAGTTTAAGTGTTGTACATGGTTTTTGCATCACTTGTAAGTTGTGTCAACAGTTCTAAAATAATTTCTAGGATATTTGTTGTAAAATCTACCTGTTACTGGCACTGCTTAGTTTCTGTAAATATATTAATTTGTCCTATTTCTTGTTTGAAATTCATAACAGCAGCGGTGGCTTATTAGCTTTTAAACAGGCAGGAGCGGTATAAATACAATGACATCAAACAGACAGGAGAAATGGATGGATCACTCTTCCTGACACATTAGTGAAAGGGAAGATGCAGCTAGTGAGACCAGAGTCTTATTTTAAATGAGCAGCAAAAGTATGCTTGTAATAAATAAAAAATAAATTATATATCAAGAAGTTACATGCAACAGAGATCAAAGAGGAGCAAGTCAGTATAATATGCCATAGAGAAGATCTAAGAGGAAGGAGAGATCTCAAAATAAAAACATATTTCATCTGATCTCAAAACATAGGAGTGTAAAAATATAATTACATGTGCAACATAGTATTACTCTTCTTGGGCATGTGCATGCCCTTGATGTTTATGGTAGCAATGCCCATTACTACAAATAAAACTAACAAGAAGAACGTATATCGCCTCTGGCGCATATGAGAATCTCGTTTACAAAGAGAATGAAGTTTTTCTTTTACCTACTGTTTCATTCTTTAAAAGTTTTAATTTGAGCTAGCAGTTGATTTGAGCTATCATGATGGGTAAAATGCAAACAGTATTTTATTAGTATTTATACAACATAAAAGCATTCGTCTTTTAATTCTTCAATCTAAAAAGTTGCATTTCCCACACCTCTCTAAGAAAAGTGGTAGATTATTGGTGTAAGTGAAATACCTCTTAAAAACTACTACTAATTTTTCATATTTCTATTCTATAGATATTATTTGCAAAACTTGATAACAGCTGTGCTGTTTCATATTTAGTGATCTGTAAAGAATATATATTAAAATTACTAAGCACTTGAAAAATGCAAATTTTAATATTTCATTGTTACCAATCAAACTAAAAAAGAGTTTCTAATTACCATTTTCATTGTTTCCAATCAAAGCTTCATGATATTCACATTCTACCACCAAAATTTCACATTTCTATCATTACTACATAGTTGCAATATTCATTTGAAATTTTGGAATTTTCAATCTTTTTCACCGATAGAGGGCGCATTTATAGTGTTTGAAAGATTCCGAAAGTGTGTATCATGATATTTTATCAATTCCTATCTAACTCTAAAAAAGATTTTTTCATTCATCTCTAAAAGCAAAGAATTATCTTCTAAAACTAAAAAGGTGTATTTCCCCACCCCCTCTGGGTCTAAGGGATTAACTCATTGTTGGCAATGGAAAATTCACGACCTTCACACATTCCACCACCAAAATTACAAATTTATAATGTAAATATATTGTTTGCAATATTCATTTGAAATTTTCAACCTTTTTCCACTGCTAGAGGGCATAATTAATAGCTTTAGAGATTTGGAAAGTGTGTATCATAATATTTCATCAATACCTATCCAACACAAAAAGAATTTTTATCCACTAATAAATCAGCACTTTGATGTCGATTCTAATTTTAGAGGAAAAATTGTCTTGAGCCGGGTGGGATATGAACCCATGACCTCCTGATAACATGTCAGGTGCTCTGGACCACTGAGCTACTGGCTGCCGATCAAGATCTCCTCTAATTAACGCTATGAACATTTCTGTTATGTCACATATAGGCGCTATTCAGGCAATTTTAGCCACAAGTGGCTTTCTATTTGCCATATAGATGGAAAGCATGTCCTACAAGTATGCTAATGATGATAAATAATGAGATAAACTTGACTGTTCAACATCCACTAATAAATCAGCACTTTGATGTCGATTCTAATTTTAGAAGAAAAATTGTCTTGAGCCGGGTGGGATACGAACCCACGACCTCCTGATAACATGTCAGGTGCTCTGGACCACTGAGCTACCAGCTGCCAATCAAGATCTCCTCTAATTAATGCTATAAACATTCCTTTTATGTCACACATAGGCGCTACTCAGGCAATTTTAGCAACAAGCAGCGTTCTATTTGCCATATAGATGGAAAGCATGTCATGTGTCTAAAATTGCCTGAATAGCACTTATATGTGACATAAAAGGAATGTTCATAGTGTTAATTAGAGGAGATCTTGATCAGTGGCCGGTAGCTCAGTTGTCCAGAGCACCTGGCATGTTACAGGAGGTCGTGGATTCGTATCCCACCCAGCTCAAGACAATCTGCCTCTAAAATTAGAATCGACGTCAAAGTGGTGATTTATTAGTGGATGTTGAACAGTTGAATTTATCTCATTATTTATCAAGAATTTTTATCTCTGTAAACAAAAAAGTTTGATGTCTACAGACTGACAGACAGATGACAAAGCGAAATTATCTCGTTTTCTTTGAAAATGAAATAATTAAAACAACATATCACATCTGATAAATCAATAAATATTCAGCGGCAAAAATTTTCGCCGACAGTCGGCAAAAATTTTTTCCGCTGAATATTTATTGATTTATAAATGCCAAATGAGCAACAGGTAACACTGTGATTTTTCATCTATGTTCACATCTGATAAATATTACACTCTCATTTTCAAAGAAAATGAAGTTCAGCATTTTACAAATTTGGCAACTTTCACATGAATGGTGAATCTTTATATTTCATTAGTACCTATCTAATCAAAAGAGAATTTTCATTTATCACTAAAAATAAGAGTTGGATGTCTACAAGCCAATGGACAATTGTCAAAGTGAAAACAATAATTAAAAAAAATAAGCTAAAAATAACAAGTAGCTGATTCAAAGAAAGTTAAATTATGATTTTTCCTATTCATTTTAATGGAAATTTAAATATTTGGGTGTACATTACAGAAATGTTGAGGCTTGCCAATAATGACAAGTAGCGTTAGTCTAAATATTATGTGTTTTATATTTTGGCAAAAGTATACAGGAAAAAAATTACAAAATTCACCATTTTTATGTATCTTCCTATTGCTTTTCACTTGACATTTATCGGTTTGTGGATTTGTCAAAACAGTGTTTCTACCATATCTTTCGAATGTGATGGAGAAACTTAACAATTCATGTTTCAAATGAAAGCTTGTGATGTGGGGAGTGTATGAGGCTATAAAGAATTGATCCCTCCCATGCTTTCTTTCTCCCTAAAAATGGGAAATATGAAAACTATTCTTCCACTATATCTCCAGAATGCAAGTGCCAAAAGTAACAAACTACACATCAAATGAAAGCTTCTAACATGGGGAATGTCATAGGCTATAAAAACTGGCCTCTGTGTTTTCCTCCTTACCCTAAAAAAAGAGGAAATATGAAAACGATTGTTCCCCTATATCTCTAGAATGCAAGTGTGGAAAGAAACAAGCTATCAACTGAAAGCTTCTGATGAGGGGAGTGTCATAAGCTATAGAAAAAAATTTATGCTCCATGCTTCCCCCCCCCCCCTCTAAACAGGTGAAATATGACAAATATTCTACTATATCTCCAGAACATGAATGCCAAAAGTAATCAGCTATACGTCAAATAAAAGCTTGTGATCAGAGAGTGCCATAGGCTATAAAAAATTTACCCTGTGCTTTCTTACACCCCCCCCCCCACTTAAAATAGGGAAAATACGAACATGATTGTTCCCTTATATCGCCTAAATGCGAGTGCTTAAAGTAACAAGCTATGCAACAAATGAAAGCTTGTGATGCAGGGAGTATCATCTATATAATAAAAGGTTTCTGTTTGTGTGTCTGTGGCAGCCATAACTCATCAGGAAACCATAGTAGATGCTTGGAATTCTCAGAGAATGTTTCTGGTTGTGGTCTGGGTTGCAGTGTCAAATTTTAAGTCAAAAGTCCAAAAGGGGGGCTTGCTAGCAGCAAAAATATTTACCATGCTATTCCTATGGAAAACGATAATCATTGTCAAATTTATTGTTGCCATTTACTACTCCCTAACTGTGAACGTAAGAGTTAAAATAACATTTAAATCTGCTGCCATTGCCAGATTCCCCACATTTCCAAGAGCATTATTATTTTAAGAACCCACTGCAGCTAGAGGCCTGATTTTTTAACCAAATACAGGATCAGGCAGGGGGAATGGCTACAAAATTTGGGGCCTTTTGGTCAAGTATATCAGGAATCATAGAATACCAAATTCTGCTGCAATAAAAATCTTGATATTTTGCAAAGATACCACAGTCTATGAGTGTGTGCGCTGACATCAGAAATGACCTGAGCAACACTGGAAAAATATTTGTGTTGAAACTGCTAAAATATCAGGAGGGGGGGGATACTCACAAAACTAACCTTTAATGCAGTAAAGCACAGAATATGCAGATTAAAGGAGACTCAGCAATGACAATTTGTGTAGAAATGAAGCCACAGGTCAAGTAGGAACCTGATTTTTTTTATCAAATCACTGGGGTACACAGGTGAACTGGTGCAGGAAATTTTGACCATTGTCATCAAATATCACGGGAGCCATATGGCAGCAAAAAATGTCAGGAAATAAAAATATCGATAGTTTAGGCAGAAACTAAGCCATGGGTTATGAGTGAGAACGCTGATGTCAGAAAACTCAAGCAAACACCAGGAAATTTTCTTCAGTTTTCTTTGTGTTGGAATCTGCGCTAAAGTGTTGGGGAAGGGGAGGGAGAATTTCAAAAATAATTTTAAAATTAACAAAAAAATGCCATTTTTAAAAACTTTTTAGTTCAGTAATAAAGTATCACAGGTAAAATGTCCTATAGACAAGAAACACTTGAAATAATTAGATGAAAAAAATTGGTGTTATGAGTGGGGTGCCACTGGCGAATCAACAAAAATTGTGGGAATGCTTATATGTCTAATTGTTGAAGAAATGGTTGCTTCTGGTGGTGGACACACTGAAATCAGACAACTCAAGCAAACACCGGGAAATTTTCTTCAGTTTTCATTGTGTTGGAATCTACGCTAAAGTGGGCTGCAGCTAAAACTAGCCACAACAAAGGAAACTGCAGGTAAGCTCACACATGCAATCTCTGTGTGTTAGTGGCTACATAGTAGATTGTTTACAGTGATCCTCACACATTGGATATCATCTCCCTTCATAAAGTTAATATTTAATTTACTTTTTTTATAATTAAATCTTAGTTTCCATTTTGCAGATTTATTATATTTCCTTAAATTATCAATCTTTCGGTTGGTTGATCTATCAATAGATTATTACTGATCTTTCAGAGTTATGCTACACTGGATGACCGGCTTACAAGTTGTTGCATATATTTTAACATTCCAGTTAAAACACTTTGATCCTGTATAGTTCCCTGCAAATGAATGAGGTCTTGGATACAGAAGCAAAAAGGAGGACTTCCTTGGCATGGAAATAGTTTTCCTGTGGGAGGGCAATTTTGGCAAGAGTTTTTAACATACACACACCCTCACCCCACTACACTGAGGACATTTTACTCAACTATGGGAGAATTTTATTTTTACCTTTTTTAATTATAAGTTTATATTCAACAGTTTTAAAAGAGTTTATCCCCTCCTCTTCTCAATATATTGGCTGTGCCACTCTGATGTTATGGTGAAACAAAACTGAAAATGCATAAAAAGAAAAAGTTTCCTCTTTATGCAATGATTTTGCAAATTCAAATTCCAGAGAATATTTCACCAAATATTTTTGATTGTGCAAGAATTTGGGTGGCATAGTAAAAATTTTAACACAAAACTAGTAACGAAATCCTTGAAATAATTTGCTGAAAAACTTTCTACACACAACAGCAAATGTTAGAAACCAAAGCAAAGAGCTTTGATCAGCCAATCAAAAGGTCAGAGCAGCCCAACAGCCAACTTGCATGAACTCTAGTGAAACAAAAGTTTTAATCCCTTACCAACCCATTAGCCCAACTCGGATAACAACACACTTGCATGAGACCCATTCCAGCTGCAATATCAATCATGGCCCACAGATTAGGGAAGTTATATAATCTATATTGTTTGCTCTGAAGTTTCCAATTCTAAATAATGATCCAATTAGCATTTAGTTGGGCAATGCATTGACAGGGACAGTCATAAGTCTCAAGTCTGTAGGGGGCAATTTAGGGAAGTATAAAGGACTTTGTAATCCAGAAATGATTACAAAGTAACTTCTTGTACTTGTCTTATACATACTTTCTTAACTTTAATATTAGTTTAGTAATTGATATCCTTTTAGAGGATTGTCATTTGGTCTCTTGGATATTGATAGCATCATTTTCCTTCCTGGAAAAGAAATGGTAATTAAACCTGGAGCACTTAATTCCTTCAGGAATGCAGGCTGGTAATAAAACAACACTTGCAAATCTCTTGCAGAGGGCCATGGACCTCATGAGTTGGATATAAGTTCAATAAACACCAAATTAGAAACAATCTATATCTTTAAACTCTAAAAGAATTTAGGTGTGGACTTTGCTATGTGTTCTGTCAAGAAATAGCCAGCTGAAATCTTATCAGGTGAGCCCAAAAGAAAGCACAGATTAGGGAACAGGGACACAGCTGCACCTTTAGTACAGTAAAAAGAACTAAATCAGAAACAATTCTCTTTCATTAACATTCTCCTTTTGGTAAAAGAGCAAAAATACTGTAAAACATGGAAACAATTTTTGTAAGGGTAAAATTGAAAAAAAAAAAAAACAACCTAAAATTGGATTTTCAATGACCAAATTGGTTTTTTGGATTTTAAACCAAAATTTGGAGGAAATCTGGATAAAATCAGAATAGTTGGCAGCTATGAAGATACTTGATAGCCTTGAAGGGAGGCTACAATCAGCTTCTTAAATTAGATGTTTCTAATTTCTGTTCAGTGGGGTCCCTACCTTCTCTGAGCCCTAGGGATCCTACTAACCTTGCCATTTAGCCCACCGTGTGCAAAAAAAAGTGCTGCTCAGAGGTAATACACAATCTAACCAAAATCAGTGCAACACGTCCACATTCTGCAAAAGGCAATAGACAGATATCTTTTTGCCATGTCAGTGTGCATGCTTTGGTCTTTCATCCCTCAATAGTTTGCTCTAAACACTCATTTTAAACTTATTTTTTTCATAATTTTATAATTTATTTCATCAAAGGATACACAAATACAACATATGTTTGAAATTTTAGCGATGTATAAAAAAAGTTAATAAATTCAAATGTTTTAATTTTTCAACCATTTTAACTTCATACAAATTTGAAATACTTAAATAGGGCTTCTGCATCAATAACTGTTCAAAACATACTATTAAGGATTTAAGGATGCAGTGAAAAATAATAAGCCAAAATATAGTGTAAACCTGATCATCTTTAGTAGGTGTGATATAGTCTACAGCAGTGGTTCTCAATGTGGGCCAAATGGCTCCCTTGGGGAGCTATGCCATACTTCTAGGGGGCCATACAGAAAAACAGAACATTAGGGGTCATAGTAAATTTCTGAGGGGCCACCCAAACTTCTGCTAGAATAAAATATTACAAATGATGTAAAAATATTTATTATTTTCATGACAAACTTATTTTATAACTTTTAGCATGGCACCCTGGAACACTGCATTCGTTTTTTTTTTGTTTTGTTTTTTTCATTTTTGTGCACAAGAAATAAAGTTGTTACTGAAAAGTAAGCTCATTAAAAAAAGCTTGTAACCACCTTGATATTTTAAGAAAACATCTTCATTTGTCTCTAACAATGCTGCAGCCAGATACTGAAAAACTTGCAACTTTGTATCTGCTACAAGGATCACACTGAATAAAGTGCCAATTATCAGAATATTTTTTTGTTAGCAGGTCTTATGCTGTTACTATATATTTTATGTCTTTAAGATATTTCTTTCCAATTCAGAAGTACCCATTATTAGAATACATGATATAAAATTTGTGTTATAAACAAATACTGCAGATGATAAAGTATCTTTTTTCCAGTTAACAGTAACTATGAAAGGGGCCACAGAGATAAATGAAGCTCAGAAAGGAGCCAGGAGCAAAGAAAGGATAAGAAACACTGGTCTACAGGACCAAACTTAACCCCCCCCCCCCTTCCTCCAGTAAAATGCACTGCACAAATGGTAAAACTGTTTTGTCTATATAGCTGAAACATTCAGAGTCAGCAATATGAATGGGCACGTGCAGACACTGAAGAATTCATTTGTGACAGTCCAAAAATGCACATGGACTGTCAAAAACACCAAGGTGCAACAACTCCCAGGTTAATAATTATGAATTTACCAAATGATATCATTAATCACCTTTGAGTAGCCCATTAATTCTTCCAAGGTCCCTAATGATCATAGACATTGAATGAATCTGAAATGAGAGGCTCAAGATGAACATTGATGCCTTTTGTACAACACAGAGAACTTTTTTTTTAAATAGAAATTGCTGCTTGAAAATTTCTTTACATATATCTTTTCAAAACACATAATTCCAGTTTGAAAAATATTTTCTTTTTTCATTTGATGCATATTTTATAAACTATAAAATAATTTGCTAAAGCCATCTGATTGCCATTCCTTAGAAGTGCTAAATGGTATTGCCAATTTGTTTGTTAATGTTATTCTTTGCTGAAGCAATCCCCTGATTTAAGCTCACTAGTTTGATGTCAACTATTATCAACAAATTTTTCCTTATAATTTTAAAAATCTCCTGAAAATTACAAAAAAACTGCTATTTACAAAACAGAAGGGCAGTAGTACAGTTCACGGTCCTCAGCTGCCATTGTGTTTTCCGGCGACCGAATTATAAAAAAGCTCCAAAACTAAATAATGTCCTCCAAGACAACACAAACCAAAAAGCATGAAAATCGGAAACAGTGCACCGCCGACCGAATTATAAAAAAGCCCCAAAACTAAATAATGTCCTCCAAGACAACACAAACCAAAAAGCATGAAAATCGGAAACAGTGCACCGCCGACCGAATTATAAAAAAGCCCCAAAACTAAATAATGTCCTCCAAGGCAACACACACCACTTGAGCAATGCCATCTATCGGCTGAGGACCGTAAACACTACACTGGCCAACAGAAGATTTTGGAAGTAATTGTGAAGTATGTGGAATCACCCTTCAAGATGTGTGGAAAGCTCTTCACAGCCCTAACGTCACCATACAATGTCACTTCATTGAAGATGGAGTGCTGTCCTTGCTCTAAAAAGCTTTCGAGTTCTCCAAAACATGTTTAGCATGCAAAGAGTTTGAAGGATAAACTTTAAAATTTTATTCCTCAATGATAGAGAATTTTAAGTTATTTTAATTGATTTGTTACTTTTTAAAAAATTTCAAAGTTAACTTGTTGATCTGACTCAGCACAGTTGGCAAAAACACTGAACTTTTTTCAAAATATCATACTGGGAAAAAAAATGACAAAAATGTAAGTAATTTTCTGGTTTCAAGCAAATATATATATATATTTTTTTGTTATTCAGAAATAAATAGCCTTTCTATTCATGTGCATTATAATCATTTCTGTCAATTTATTTTTTTAAATTAATTTTTAATGTTTTTTACTACAAGCCAGTATAAAAGTTCTATTAAAATAAAACTAGTCTTTGTAAAATATTTTATTTTCTGAAAAACCCAAAAATAGTGATTAATTTGGCATATAACATGCTATAATTCCTTCCATTAGTTATTTTGCAAAAAGTTTCTCAAGTAAAATTTCTTTTGGCTGATCCTAGTTGTAAAAATACCTGGGCCTCTGGATGTAAACCAATTTTTCAGGCGGAACCCTGGAAAGGTTCTATTGTCTGCATTCATGTTACCCATGTATAGCAAGATAGATGGAAAATAAAATTATGTACCATTTTATAAATTTATGATATACTAATGAGAAGAAAAAAAATGAATTAAATTTGAAATAGAACCTCATCAGATTTCACCATCAGGAGCCTAAAATGGTAGCCATTACTCATGAAAAATATTTATGGTAATAGATCTCTGTGGGTTTGGTTGCTTTAATATGATTATTGTTTGTAAGAATATCTAATAATGTAGCAAGCAATAACCTACATCTTACACGTCAGTAATCTCCCCTCACTGTCAGATGTGATAAACATCTTGAGCAATGAAGTACATTGCAAAACGGGAAAAAATATTTAAATAAAAAATGCTAAGTATAACAAGTACAGGAATGCAAAAATAAAACGATTAGCTAGCAAAACAGTAATAAGATTTTTTTTTTTGCCTGCTGTTATTTTCCATAAAATTAGTAATTTTAATAAAATATAACACAAAAATTTAGGCTTATATTCTCAGCAATCGAAATCAATCATTTAAATGCACAATACAGACAATTTCGTATACAACAGAAACCAGATCCCTTTTAAATTTACATACTATCCCGTGATTAATGTTTGTTTCCAATTATGCAATTAGTACAGTATTACAAACATGACAGACATTACCTACTTATCAGTCAATACCAACTACACACATAGACTCATGAATTATACAAAGCAGCAACAATTTTGTGATATATACTTACCAACTATTTGATCGAAGGGTGATGTACTGAAAAGTGGCATTTTGCTAAATTAATACAAAAAACGCCTAGATGTTTACTTCTTGACACTTAATACAACTACCACAAAAATACTCCACTATAACAGATGACGGAGTACCACTAATTATGTTTAGTGCGCATGACTAACCAATTCGATAGAAAGGAATATTGCCATACTTTAAAACCAACATTTTGTTACTATTTTTTTTCGGCGAATGTATGGCCTAACGGTTAGTTATTGTCCATACATGGCCTAACGGTTACCAAAGCATCTGTTAATCGGAAAGCAATAAGTTATCTTTGAAAAGGAAGTAAAATACTTTTCGGAATCCGTAACATTGAAGTAATATTACTAGAGACAGGACTGGCAACGGAGGCCATGAACATGTACAAAATATTAAGCATACTCCTCAATGAGGCAGAGAGAGAGAGGCGTGTTTGATTAACATAAACAAACATTTCCCTACGCTCTTATATTTACATGAATTGTGTACTAACTACTGAAAAGTACTATAAAAGCAGCAATTCTACATTTCATAGGTTAGTAATTTACGAATATTGTAAAATGCTTTTTTAAATCAGAGAGGCTTAAAAAGAAATAAAGCATTTTAAAAAACCGTTCTGTCCTGGCATAATATCAGATGTAGTTCACCATTTTTTTCATAAATGAAACTAATAATATTTACATATGAAAAGAAGGCGATTTATAGATTCAAACAGCATGGAATTTATAGAATATTTTCGTGAATTTTGTTTCTAAAAAGAAATATTGAACTTAGTCATCAATTTTATGAGACTTCTGCTTTGCAGTTTTATTTTGCAAAAATAATTGCACAATTTTTTTTTCTCAAATGAAACGCCTGAAATAGGGATCCATCCTCTTAGATCTTCTACTGTGGCATATAAACTGACAGGCTCCTGTCAGACCTCTGTGGCAAGCAGCTGCTTCAGGGGGTATTTATTTTTTTTTATTAAATGAAGCCTAAAAATTTGCTCTTCATATTTGATAAAAAATTTTATGAGTTGAAATGCTAAAGCTTGTCAAGTGTGGTTGAAGCTCCACTGTCTCTCTTTAAACAGTAGCTAGAACTATCTGTTCTCAGCATTTTACTGTTTTAAAAATAAAGCTTCAGAAAATGGCACAGAAGGATCAATTAATGATGCTGTTCCAACTTTATTCACATTTGTAACAAATGCCTGTATTGAGAGACACTTGTAGAAAATATGATAGAAATTGCAATGAGAACAGATATTGCCTATAAAACTGGTCACTCATGCTGTGAAAAAGGGAAGAGTCCTAGAAAATTTAAGAGAAATTTGATGTCAGTGCAAAATGAAATCCAGAGCTTAAGGAAAATGCTATGGTGAAAATACTGCCAGTTAAGAGCCAAACAATCAGACTCTTCTTAACAACAACAACAAAAAAAAAAACATAATGGAAAAAAAATATTAGATTATTATAAGATATTATAATAAAAGATATATTAGATTCGTTTAAAGCTCAAAAGCACATCAAGATGACATTGAGACACCAAAGCCTATGTTTCTAGATATAACTTTAAACCTGATCAGAAATTCACAGCAAAAATGCTGAAAGAAGCAAAGGCATATTTTATTGCCAAGAGGTAAATAGGTTTACCATAATATTTTCGTTCTCCAAAGGTTTATTAAAAATTGAGGTTCTGTTTTTTTTTAAAAGGCTTATGAATTTGTAAGAGAAAATATTCTTTTCCAATAGCTCCACAATTTTAACTTGTGCAGATCTGTAGACGGCCTTCCTGGATTTATTGAAGTTTTCTGCATGGAAAATTTTAGATAGTAAGCAGAAGCATATGATATTTACTTTATAATAATACTATAATAAAAATTTTATAATAAAAGGAGAAGTCAATTAGGCAAATGCTATTGTGGATATGTAGATTATGGTAATAATGCTAATTTTACCATAATTTGCATTTGCAGCAGCAGCAGCAGCAGCAGCAGCAGCAACAACAACAACAACAACAACAATAATAATAATAATAATTGCAGCCTTTGATTAAAGTATATTTTACTTTTGGAAATGTTTTGCATTTTTACTTCTTTGCGATCTACTAGTATTAAATAGAAATTACTTAGCAACAAAAGACACACTACAGTATACCCAAGAGGGCGAGGTAGTCGCCCTCTGTGGCTCAGAATATTGTCCATTCAATGGCCCACTTACAGCAAGAATACGGATCCATTTGTTCCTCGTATCGCGTATGTAACATGCGTATGCTGTCCTAGTCCACAGCCGACTAAGATTAGCTTACAGGCCTGACCACAACGAGAAGAAAACGCCTTGTTATACGTTTTGCTTTCCGACGGTTTTCATTATTTTACACTGAGACGCATGAAAGGAAAACTTGTAAAGTGTATTTGCATTTAACATTACAAAAACAAACAAAAATAAAAGTTATATACTCCTCCCCCCCCCCCGCCAAAAGTCCCCAGGAACAAGGTTTATGTCAAATGAAAGCTTATAGCGGAAATAATGTTATATTCTAAAATTAAAGTTTCCTGTCCTCCTTCTTTCTTTCAGAAATGGATTAGAGTGTAAACTGTTGTTCTTCTATATCTGACCAACATGAGCTGCCGACCATAACGAATTATACGTCAGATGAAAACTGTTAGTTTAATCTGCGTTTATTAGGGGAAGATTAGTTCTGTTAAACCCTCTATTCCCGTAGATGAAAATGTTTTACATAGGGATTAATACCAAGTAATATGGCCGAGTGGCTAGCACGCTTGGCTACGGATCTAAGGAACCTGGGTTCGAGCCCCGGGTAAGGCATGGAAGTCTGTGTCGTTTTTCTGCTGCGGTCCTGCCATCCTCACAGACCTTCTACTATGGCATATATACTGACAGACTAATGTTCAGACCTCTGTGGCAAGCAGCTGCTTGAGGGGGTATTTATTATAATACTAGTTTTAAGTTCATGCCCCCGCTCCTCTCCGCCATTCTTTAAAAGAGAAATTTCCACAGTTTTCAGTACAAAGCAAAAATAAAATGTGCAAATAAAAAAGTACATATTCTCATAAATGAGGTCTAGATAGGAACAGGAGTGTAGTGAAGCCCTATGGTTGTGGGAGGGGGGGAGTCGAGAGAGAACGAAAATTTTTCAATTATATCTTTGTTGGGAACGTACCCAGGATTTAGTTCTGGGGGGGAGGGGGTCAGCTTTCCAACATTTTACCAACTCGCCATATATATATATATAAAATCCCAATTTTTACATCTCATCTGAATTTTGCCAACTCTTGTAGATTTTGTCAATTTTTCTTAATTTTAAATAACAAAAATCCCAATTGTCGCAACTCAAATGGATTTTACCAAGTCGCTTCGAATTTTGCAACTCCCTAGAGTGAGTGAAAAACTCAGCAGAAAGAAGCCTGATAGAAACCTTAAATACCCAGGTCTCTTTGCTTCAGAAACAAGCATGCATACCATTTGACCACTGGGAAAAGATTAATGTAATACAAAGAATAAACTTTTATTTAATAAAAGAACAACCATATAAATAAAAATCTGCATATCTCTACCAATTTCTTATGTTATTACAACAAGTTAGGAACTCAATATCTTTAAGTTTTTTTGCTGAAGGAATGGAATAAATTTGAAGGTATGTTAAGATGTAAATCAGGATTAAATCGTGAATTTTAGTAGCATTAAGTATTTGGGTTATGAAAACTGCAATATTTTAAAGCAGTCATTCCACGCAAATCATTTTGTGCATTTTGAGTACAATTGAATGATTAGACATAATCCTTAATACACAAATTCTTTAGTAAACAATTTGATACAACAGTTGCATTTGATTAACGTTTGAGCTAAATAGTTTTAATTGACAAATTTTATTGTTATGCTATTTAGATACTGAATTAAACTGCAGAAGTTCAAGAATTTGATATACTTGATTTAGATTTTTATTTGCTAGTAACATTCCCCCAGAAAGTTTATTCTTTGATATTCAGTTTCTAATTTTGCTTTTCGTTAGCATAACATGGAGATCCTCTAATAATCGGGCTGTATATATCTCTAAGTACCAAAATGAAAAGAAAAACTGTATAATTTATGAAAGTATCAGTGTTAACATTATGAAGTATTTTCTTAGCCTAGGGGCGTCAGATACTCTTGCGCCGGCCCTGTTTGAGTGGTAAGGCACTTGATCTTATTTGAAAAAGAACTGTAGGAATGTCCTTAATCAATACCTTACTAGTTCTAATAGAAAGCATTACAAAGAGTTTAATAAACTGTGAGGGATCAGATAGCTGCTGATAAGAATCTTTGGAATGATGGCATGGCTGACAAAGCCGAGGAAGCAGTTAGACCAGGCATG
This sequence comes from Ryuthela nishihirai, assembly GCA_038380435.1. Classification (NCBI taxonomy): domain Eukaryota; kingdom Metazoa; phylum Arthropoda; class Arachnida; order Araneae; family Heptathelidae; genus Ryuthela; species Ryuthela nishihirai. The sequence continues at coordinate 18,227,833 of JAWZYU010000022.1, forward strand.
GCCAACTGTTTTTGCCCCCGGGCCGGATTGGAAAAAAAAATATTTTCACGGGCCGGATTGAAAAAAAAAATATTTTCACGGGCCGGACGAAATATTAAAATTGAAAAATGTTAAGCAAAACACTTATTTCTTTAAGTAAACAAAATTTTATTATGAAATTTGTTTATGAATAATTGTAAGTAAATCAATACAACAAATTAACATAATAACTAATGCGACGTGTTGAGGCGGTTTGCATCGCTTATTATTTTTTTAATATCTGGTTCTATACTTGTAGTAGCTATTCTTAACACAGCCTCCAAATGTAAATCATTCAATCTTGATAATAATTTTTGATAATAATAAGATTTTCTTTATAATGGAATCTTTTTTAAAAAATATAGAAGTATTGAGAATTCATTCGATTAATTACTAGAAGCTAAATGCTAATATTGAAAAATTGTTCGCGGGCCGGATCCGGCCCGCGGGCCGTATGTTGGCCATGCCTGAGTTAGACAGTGCAAAACCAAAAGCTGCATCAGGTACTTAACATTTTGTGTGGAAAAAAAACTGGCAGGTATACAGGGATTTAAGGATAAACACACCAGATAATTGAAGGTGAGGATTCTGTTATGGCTAGATGGGCTGAGCATTTCAGTGATGTTTTAAACAATGTGGTTAGTTCTACTCTAATTGTTTGTAATGATGATAGATGCATTGGTGGCTTTAATGTTGGCCCTATAGCACAATCTGAAGTTATTTTGGCTATTTCTAAACTTAAACTTTATTAATCCCCAGGGGTGGATGAAATTACGACAGAAATGCATAGAGCTGGGAATGTTTCAGTTACCACATGGATGACTGAAATTTTTAATATGTTTTATGATAAAAGCATGGTTCCAAAGGATTTTACCAGAGCTATTATCATCCCTATTTTTAAAAACGGTGATTGCAGTTCTTGTGATAACTATAGGGGTGTCAGCCTACTTTCTGTTCCAGGTAAAGTTCTTTGTATGATTGTGCTTAATAGAATTAAGAATCTGGTTGACAGTCAATTTCGTGATGAGCAATGTGGATTCAGAAGTGGTAGGTGATGTGTGGATCAGATATTTTCACTTAGGCAGATTCTTGAGAAATGTTTAGAGTTTCAGAAACCTTTGATTGCTAGCTTTGATTTCAAAAAGGCTTTCGACTCTGTTGATCGTCATAATTTGTGGTTGATTGTGAGATCATATGGTATACCAGACAAGTTAGTTAACATAATGAAAGCTCTCTATAATAACACTGAGTCGTGTGTGACAGTTGGTAAGGCTTGTAGCAGTTGGTTTAGCATTACTTCTGGTGTTTGACAAGGGTGCATTTTGTCTCCTTTTCTGTTTAGTTTGGTTATTGATTATGTTATGTGAAATTCATTTCAAGGGAAATATTTTGGCCTTCAATGGGCTGGAGATACGAAAATTTCTGACTTAGATTATGCTGATGATTTAGCCCTTTTGGCAAATGATGTTGATGAGATGAACTCTTTCATTCGAAATGTTCATGAGACTGGTAGTAGAGTAGATTTGATTATAAACAGAGAAAAAACTAAAGTGATGAAAATTGGTCAGGCAGATGGTGCTTCAGTTGCTTTGAATGGCTGTACTATTGAGGAAGTATCGCAGTTTCATTATCTTGGGAGCTGTGTAAGAGATAATGATGATGTGTGGCATGAGATATATAGAATAGGGATTGCTGCTGGGACTTTTAAGAATCTATGGGAAGTATGGAAAAATAGGCATATATACCTAAAAATTAAAATTTGGCTGTATAATATTTTAGTCCTTTCTAAGGTTAGTTATGGTAGCGAAACACGGACCCTTTGTAAGCAGGAAACTTGATACCTTTGATTCTAGATGCTTATGTAGTATCTTGGGCATTAGGTGGTTCAACTTTGTAACTAATGATGAGGTTAGGCATAGTCGGCAACCTCCCTTAAGCAGCATATTGTGCAGAGACTCCGCTGGTTTGGCCATGTTGCCCATATAGATTGGCAAATAGGGTTATGAACAGTGTGCCTAAAGGCCTCAGAAAGAGGTGGAGACCTAGAATGCGGTGGGCAGACAATGTCAAACAGGACCTTGTTAGAATTGGTGTGCAGTGGCCGGATGCAGCAGGTGTAGCTCAGGACAGATATGTTTGGAGAACTAAATTGGACAGTCTGGTTTAACCTCCGTAGCCCATGGCTGCTTGAGGATGATGATTTTAAATGTAAAAGTATTACCATTGCAAACTATTTCATAAAATGATGACTTGTTCAGGTAGGCCTTCATTCTCTCTCTATATATACGGTATATAAAATTTGAACGGGAAAAAATTTCATGTATACGTTCGTTCATTATTTGAATGACCTTGAAATGTGTTCATTTTTTTCCTTACCCTTTTTCTCTTTCTATTAAAAAAGTTTATAAAAATTTCATTACTGTGGTCAAAAAAAAATAATCAATGAAAAAAACCGATATTTTCTTTGTTTTTTGGGGAAATTTTAAAAACCGGCTGAAACTCGGTTTCTAAAAACCGAGTTTCAATACTACTACTATATGCACTTGGGTGGGGGTGGCTCAGTCAGTAGCGTGCCAGACTTGTAATCTGCAGTTCCCAGGTTCGAGTTCCAGCTGGGTCAGCGTTGAGATTTATCTCTGCAAAATTCCCCGCCCTACCCACGGTCAGTAGGGGACACCGATGGGCTTGGAAAGGCCGTCGTCCGTGGGATTGGACGTTAAGTCGTGGCCCCGTGTGCGTGAGAGCCATACCCTGTGCACGTTAAAGAACACACTGGATGGCCTTGACGGGAGGCTACCATCTGTCTCCCAACAGCTGTTCCAGTGGATCCCCTCCCCCAACCTTCTTTGAGCCTTCAGGATCCATGTAATGTGGCCATTTAGCCTATGGTGTGCAAAAAAAGTGCCGCTCAGAGGTAAAACAACCCAACCCAGTTCTTATGCACTTTACCCGATTATCCATTAGTTCGAATTAAAACTTTTAAGGAGCGAAAGTTTAGGTAAACAAAAATTGCGCCTATGGCGATTTGCGTTCTTCTAGTTAATCTATTTCTAGCGTCGGACATATACCATGGAGTTACAATAAAAATTATACAACTTTTTTGGATTTCAAAGCAGGTAGAGAAGTTTGAGATTTTTTACAAGGCGACCATATATTTTCTCTGGACTCTCTGTTGTAAGCATACCCTTGTGTCTATGTCAGACACGTACACATGATATTCAATTTTTCAGGGGTGAGGGTGGGGATGAGAATAACACTTGATTAGGGTTTCCCATATACTAAACCATTTCACCAACAAGGTAAAAATAATATTCTATATGGAATGAGTTTTTTAGCTTTTTTTTTAAATCTGTTTTTAGTGTCAGATATAAAATATGGGTATAAAATTTAGTATAAAGCAACAGAATTTTCAGGGAGGGTTCTGATCTTACCCTTCTGGGTACAGCCCTGGTCGTGTGAAAGCTTTACCAAAGTTACAGTACTTTCTGTAAACTACAATACATATTGCGATTCTTTGCAATTTATCCAATGCGTTCCTATTTTAAATTTATACTATTTTATTTGTCACTAAAAGCATCTATCTTCAAAAACTTTCATCTGATATGACTCATAAACATCGACCACACCCTTTGGAGTTGTTCATGATGTTGGGGACGTCACAAGCTTTAATTTGAGAAACGACTCGTTAAAGTCGACCCCGCGAAAATCCCCATTTTATCAAGGGGATTAGTGGGGGGCGAAATTCTAAATAGTTTACGACCGTCATTATGCGAGTTTCCATTTGACACCTAACTCATAACTGTGTCCTCGTTCAAGGTCAACAAACCAATTTGGGTAGTCTCATTTCCTCCATAAAAAGGGGGGGGGATGAAAATGATTGTTCCCATACTGAAAAAAACGAAAAAGAAACAGAAAGTAACGAGCTATGTGTCGAATGAAAGCTTTTGACACAGAGTGTGATAGGCTATGAAAAATTGTCTCCGCTAAAAAACGGAAATGCTAAAAGTCGTTCTATTACATCATCGGAACACGAGGGCTTACAATTGAGTTAGGTATCAAATGAAAGCTCGCATAATGATGGTCGTACACTATTTAGAAATTCGTCTCCACTATTTCCCTTGATAAAATGGAGTCGACTTTAACGAGTCGTATTTCAAATCAAAGCTTGTGACGTCCCCAACATCATGGGCTACTTCAAACACGACTTCAAAGGGGAGGAAAAATGTGGTCGATGTTTATGAGTCTTATATCAGATGAAAGTTTTTAAAGGTAGATGCTTTTAGTGACAAAAAAACATGCAAATTAAAAAAAAACATATCTTCCTATAGGGTCCTAAAGAGTAGAAAATAAACCTAAAGCATATCAATGGTGCAATCAGTCACCGAGTTCGTATTCGCTTCAAAGGAAGATAGGGCAATCTTGTTGAGTAGGTAAATCGGCACCTTATCTTCCTTTTAAGTGAATACGAACTCTGTGACTGATTGCACCATCGATATGCTTTAGGTTTATTTTCTACTTTTTAGGGCCCTATAGAAAGATAGGTATTTTTTAAATTTTTTAATTTATATTTTTTACTCATTCATTCTCCGACTACATTTTTTCACTCATCCATGGGTGTTTGGCTCATAATCTGATGCTCCCAGGTTCAAGTTCCAATTGGGTCTGTGTTGAGAATTTTCTCTGCTAACTCCCATCCTGCTCTTTGTGAGAAATGGGCATTGTTGAGTGTGGAAAGGCTGCTGTCCATTGTATGGGTGGGATGTTAAACTTTTGTCCCATGTACAGGAGAGCCAACCTTCAGCATGTTGACACAAGAGAACATGCTGGATGGAACTGACAAGAGGCTTTTTATCTGTCTTGTAATAGCTGTCCAGTGGATCTCCTCCCCTAATCTTTTCTGAACCCTTGTGATATGGCCATTTAACCCATTGTGTGCCAACAAATGCCACTCAGAGGTAAAACAACTCAACCACCCCTCCATGGGCTTACAAGATCCTTACAAGATCACTCACCACTCCATAGAACATTTTTTCATTGATTATTTGTAGCTGGATATAACAGAAAATGTGGAATGAATTGTATTGGGTTGTTTTACCTCAGAGCGGCACTTTTTTGTACATAATGGGCTAAATGGCCCGGTTACAAGGATCCTGAAGGCTCAGAGAAGGTTGGGGGACCCACTGAACAGCTGTTGGGAGACATGGTAGCCTCCCATCAAGGCCATCCAGCATGTTCTTTAATGTGCACAGAGTGTGGCTCTCCATACACGAGGTCATGACTTAACGTCCCAAAAGACCGCCCCAATGGGCGGCGGTCTTTCCAAGCCCATTGGTGTCCCCTATTGATTGTGGGCAGGGCGGGGAATTTTGCGGAGATAAATCTCAACACTGACCCAACTGGGACTTGAACCTGGGAACTACAGATTACAAGCCTGGCGTGCTACCGACTGAGCTATCTCCACCTCTGGAATGAATTGTAAATGACAATTATATTTTCAAATACAAAATGAAACCTAGTGTCTACTTCAAATGAGTTTGCTTAGTTCAGCTGGGTTTTGAAAGATCTTTACAGATTTCAACTGGGATGTCTAGGCTGAGGAATGGAAGAGATGGGGGACCTCAACACAAATGTCATTTGTGTTCCCCTCAACAAAGAGCAGAGTGGTTTTGTCCAACATTTCTACTTCTAAGAGACATTGTATAAGCTGTTCATACTATACAAAAAGGGTTATGTGATAAGAGATTAACTAAAGCTTGCAAGAACGAACTGAAATTCCCACTGAATGTCTGCTAAAATGAACTGTATCCCTTTTGTTTAAATTTAGCCTTGCAGGTTTTAAAATTGATTCTTTTATACCACTTTTACTGCCAATCTAGTATATGTAAACATAACAGAGAAGTAAAATCATAAGGGGAAAAAATCAATTATAAATAATACTTTAATTTACTTTTTACTAAATTTATAAAGCTTCATTTTTTTGCTTATATTGCATCTCTTCTACAATACTCTTAAATGGAATCCAATTAATTTTTCCTTTCTTTACTTGATTTACGGTATTTAGAGAATCCAAATGTGATATCTGTCAAAGTCAAAAAATTAAAAATAAATATTATATATATATATGTATATTAATAACTTTTATATGTCAAAATTTGCATCAAATTTTTAATAATCCGCATGAATTACTCAAAAAAAAAATGCAAACATCAGCATTACATAACTTAAACCATGGACACCAACAAGGGGTAGGAAAGCGAAATAAAAGAACAAATTTTATCCAACAGCAAGGGGGAAAAAACACGATTTTTAAATTCATATTTTCCATATTTTTACTGATTACAATTTAACATATTATTAACATCCCTGGTAGAGTTTGCTCTACCAGGGATATTTATTATCTGCACAGTTTTACTAAAATTCATTTATATATTGAATTTATGTAGTCATACATTACTTTATAAACAGAAACTTTTTTTTTACCCAGATCAATTCAGAACCAATTACAATGAAATGTCAGTATAACAAATTGAGTGGCTGACCAAAATATATTCATTATCATCATCATCCTCAAGCAGCCATGGGCTACGGAGGTCCAACCAGACCGTGCAATTTAGTTCTCCAAGCAAGTCTATCCTGGGCTACATCTACTGCATCTGGCCACTGCACACCAATTCTAACAAGGTCCTGTTTGATATTGTCTGCCCACCGCATCCTAGGTCTCCCCCTCCTTCTGAGGCCTCTAGGCACACTGTTCATAACCCTATTCGCCAATCTATAATTATCCATACGGGCAACATGGCCAAACCAACGGAGTCTCTCTCTGCACAATATGCTGCTTAAAGGAGGGTGCAAACTCCTTTGCCTAACCTCATCATTAGTTACAAAGTTGAACCACCTAATGCCCAAGATACTGCGTAAGCATCTGGAATCAAAAGCATCTAGTTTCCTGTTATCTTGTTTACAAAGTGTCCAAGTTTCACTACCATAACTAACCCTAGAAAGAACCAAACTATTATACAGTCTAATTTTAGTCTTTAGGTGTATACGCCTATTTCTCCACTCTCTCCATAGATTCTTAAAAGTTCCGGCAGCAATCCCTATTCATCTGTTAATCTCATGCCGCACATCACCATTATCTGTAACATAGCTCCCAAGATAATTAAACTGTGACACCTGCTCAAGACTGCAACCATTCAGATTAACTGAATCACAGCCTGCCTGACCAATTTTTATCACTTTAGTTTTCTCTCTGTTTATAACCAAACCTACACTAATACCAGTCTCATCAACAGCCCTAATGAATGAATTCATCTCATTAACATCATTTGCCAAAAGGGCTAAATCATCAGCATAATCTAAATCAGAAATTTTCGTATCTCCAGACCATTTAAGGCCAAAATCTTTCCTTTGAAGTGAATTTTGCATAACATAATCAATAACCAAGCTAAAGAGAAAAGATGACAAAATGCACCCTTGTTGAACACCAGAAGTAATGCTAAACCAATTGCTACAAGCCTTACCAACTCTTACACATGACTCAGTGTTATTATAGAGAGCTTTCATTATGTTAACTAACTTGTCAGGTATACCATATCATCTCACAATCAACCACAAATTATGTCGATCAACAGTGATAAAAGTCTTTTTAACTCTGTTGATCGACAGAAATCTATAAAGCTAGCAACTACAGGTTTCTGAAACTCTAAATATTTCTCAAGAATCTGCCTGAGTGAAAATAACTGATCCACACATCCCCTACCACTTCTGAATCCACATTGCTCATCATGCAATTGACTGTCAACCAGATTCTTAATTTTATTAAGCACAATCATGGAAAGAACTTTACCTGGAACAGAGAGTAGGCTGATACCCCTATAGTTATCACAAGAACTGCAATCACCTTTTTTGAAAATAGGGATAACAATAGCTCTGGTAAAATCCTTAGGAACCATGCCTTTATCATAAAAGATATTCAGAATTTCAGTCATCCAAGGGGTAACCAAATCATTCCCAGCTCTAAGCATTTCCATAGCAATTTCATCTACCCCTGGGGATTTATGAAGTTTAAGTTTAGAAATAGCCAATCTAACTTCGAACTGTATTATAGGGCCAACATTAAAGCCACCAATGCATTTATCATCATTGCAAACAATGGGAGTAGAACTAACCACATTGTTTAGAATATCACTGAAATGCTCAGCCCACCTAGCCATGACAGAATCCTCAGCTTCTATAACCTTACCTTGTTTATCCTTCAATCCCTGTATGCCTCTTCGTTTTCTACCACACAAAACATTAACTATCTGGTACAGCTCTCTGCTGTTGTGCTGTCTAACTGCTTCCTTGGCTTTGTCAGCCAAACCATCAAGCCAAAGATTCTTATCAGCAGCTAACTGATCCTTTACAAGTTTATTAAGGTCTCTGTAATGCTTTCTATTAGTACTAGTAGGGTATTGATTAAGGGCATTCCTACAGTTCTTTCTTTCCGAAATAAGCTAAAGTGCCTTATCACTCAGATAATTTTGCCTCTTCTGCTCCTTTTTTCCTAAAAGAGTACTGTTAGTGTCCAAAAAAGCCTGTTTAAAATGATCCCATTCTTCCTCAACTTCAGTAATAAGCATACCATGACTGTCATAATTACTAAGTAACCTATCACGGTAAGCTTTGGCTATAACTGGATCTTTCAGAGCTCCAGTATTAAAAGTAAATTTTTTAACCCTAGCACAACAGTTTTTAAGTTTAAGTTGCAAGACACTTTTAACTAGGTAATGGTCAGATCCAATTTCAGCTCCCCTATATGACCTGGTATTCCTAACAGAACTAGCCCATTTGCTGTTAATTAATATATAATCAATCATATTCTTATGCAGCCCATCGGGTGAAACCCATGTGTACTTATGTATGTCGTGGTGTTTGTAGTAAGTGTTAGTTATTCTGAATCCATTGAGTTTACTTACCTGTAGGAGACGTTGCCCATTGCCATTGCAGCTACCAATTCCAAAAGGGCCTATTACTCCTCCCCAAAGGTCAGAGTCAGTACCAACTTTGGCATTGAAGTCACCAAGTCACAAGGGTAATATCTCCTTTCTTGACAGAATTCAAAATATCCTGAAGTTGTCCATAAAACCTATCCTTCTCATCCTCAATGGCATCCTCAGTGGGGGCATAACAGCAGATAACATTCAAGTCTTTAACGCCTGTCTGAAATTTTGCTGTAAGAAACCTTTCATTAATGCACTCATATCCTAGAAGAGCATCACTAGCAAGTCTGCTGAGAAGCAGACCCACGCCTTGGTGATGCTTATTGTTGTCCCTCCCTGAAAAGAGAAATTTAAGATTATTTTTAAGAATCTGACCTTTATCTGTCCATCTGGTCTCTTGCAAGCCGAGAATATCTAAATTATAATGGTGGAATTCTTGTGTGAGGACATCAAGAGAAAAAGCTCTGTGCAGAGTCCTCACATTCCAACTACCTATGGAGAGAAAATGGTTAGTAGGATGTTTAAAGAAACTATGTTTATTGAGAGAGGGAATGCCGACAATATCAAACAGCCCCCTAATCGCAGACATGGGGCAAAGACCCGTTCCCCCACCACTAAAGGCTGAAGCCATCTACACTGTAAGACTTCCTCCAATGTAGAATTTGACGATGCCAATAGAAGCAAAGAGTTCAGGTGCCTGCGATGACCTCTGCTCAGAATTATCCACCAGCTGATAAACGTATCCTGTGAATCTATTCACTTGGGGCTGTCAACCCACAAACAAACAGAAAACACAGCGAAAGATTTTCCCTCCACAGAAGCCCACCAGTGCAGCAAAATCAGGATCCATAATCAAGCTCAGAGTCATATATCTGTCCAGTCCAGTGGGTTTATATGGTCAGCACCAGGACCCTGTGTGGACTCCTCAGCAGTGTAGAAAAAAAAATAAAGTAGCCACAGTTGTCCAGATCAGTAGGCCACACTAATCTGGCAGCCCTCCCCTTCCATTCACTTCCACAAGAGAGTATCTCTTTTGAAAGATACTAACGGTCTGCACCACGAGAAGGCGGGGTCGGACATTAGGTGCTAGACCTGGCCGGTTCTATGCATCATCACAGGGGATTGATGCAGAGCTCTCCTTCCAGTGACTACCTAGCTACCATTTACAGACCTATTCATTATACTGAAATTAAATAAAAATGAGTGATAGTTATATAAATCATTGTGAAAGAAATTTACTATGTATTAGAGTTTACTTATTAAAAAAGTCAGTAATATTTCAATTGTCTGTTCCAATAAGCATCTCTCCATGAATTCTTATATGATTTCACAACTGTCCAACACATTGTATAGAATATCTTTCCATGCCATTATGAAACTGCAAAGAATTTGTTCCATTTTAGCTGCTAATAATAAATAAATATAAATACCCCCTCAAGCAGCTGCTTGCCACAGAGGTCTGACAGGAGCCTGTCAGTTTATATGCCACAGTAGGAGATCTGAGAGGATGGCAGGACCTCAGCAGAAAAACGACACACACATCCATGCCTACTTCCGGGGCTCGAACCCAGGTCCCTTAGATCAGTAGCCAAGCGTGCTAACCACTCGGCCAACAAAACAAAACTAATTAACAAGCTTAACTAAAACAATAATAATAATGAACAAATATAACAATAACTTAAATTAAACAAATGATGAAATAAAATGCAAAGATTGAAACTACTTCGAGAGAACTATGCTACTGTTACCTACAAAGCAATACAATCAGAATTGCATAGATGTCCAAGCATAAAAATCCCCTTTTATGCTAGGATAATGTGACAGTGCTGCTTTAAATTATTATGCCAGCATGTGTAGAGAGCATCTGTGCTACACTACACAGTGAGCAGAGGCAGTCATAAGTCTAAAGCCTGGAGGGGGCCATTTAGGGATGTACGGTAGATTTTAGTCCAGAAATGACATTCTTACTTTATTAATGAATTATTAAGCAATGGATATACATTTGAATAGCTTGTCATTTGGTCTCTGAGATAGTGAACGTGTTAGATAATTTTCTTCCTAAAAAAGAAAATGCAGATCAAATCATACATTATATCGCAGACCAATTGGAGGGAGCCATGATCCCCCTGGCCGCCACTGACAGTGAGACTGACAAAAATGTGTGCAGGCAATGTGAAATAGCAACTGATTCATACTGCTCTGATTGGTTAGGATATTTCACAGCATTTAAATCATTGCAGCCAGATGCTAAAATACAAATTGTACATGTTAAGGTTTGTCTTCTTACAAACTTCGTTATAATGATCATACACAGTCGTATCAGAATAATACGACCACCTACCTAATAATGGGAATAACCACCCTTGGCCTGGATGACGGCAGCGAGGTGGTGTGGCATGGACACAATGAGGCCCTGGAAGGTTGCCAGAGGCACATGTGCCCATTCGGACTCCAGCAGAGAATGGAGGTTTCGGAGATGATGTGGTTGTGGGTCAGCACACCGAACCTGTCGATCCAAATGGCCCCATAACTGCTCTATGGGATTGAGGCCAGATGATTTCACTGGCCAAAGGAGAATGGAGATGTCGCTGTCATGTTCTTGGAACCAGTCACGCACCACCTTAGCGACATGGTAGGGTGCCTGAAAGCTCAGATAAGGTTGTAGGGAGGGACTCACTGGACAGCTGTTAGGAGACAGATTGTAGCCTCCCATCAAAGCCATCCTGCATGTTCTTTAATGTGCACAGGGTATGACTGTCCTGCATGCCAAGGTTTAATCCTATTTGACGGATGGTGGCCTTTCCAAACCCATCAGTGTTCCCTACTGACTGAGAGCAGAGCAGGTGGTTTTGCAGAGATAAATCTCAATGCTGGTGTGGAACTTAAACCTGAGAACTGCAGATTACAAGCCTGGCACACTACAGACTGAGCCCCCCCCCCCCCCCTACTAAATCACTAATATCAATCAAGCTAATCGAAGATATCTTTAATGCTACATGATCAAGTGTTAAAGCCAATTACACTTTTGATTTTTGAGTATCAATGGTGCCAAACTATATAATAATTTATAAGCAATTTTTCTCATTGATGAGAGTAGATATTTCCCTGTTAATCAGAGATATAGATGTTCTGACACTATTTCTTGACAAGATAGAAAGTGGAATTGATGAACGAATCATTTCTGTGAAGGCATGGAATTCCAACAGAAAGAAAACAGGGCATGCAAATAGCATTTGTGTGTTTCGTGTCTCATCTGAGAAAAAAAATTTCCATTACTTATAAACTGCTTCTAAATTAATCATGAAGAGTTTACTGTGAATTATTAATATTCTTATCCAGCAGTTATTTAATATAATTGGCTTCACAATGAGAAAAATTGTTTGAAATATGCAAGCTCTAAATTTTGCAAATAAGTTGACTTTTGCTTTTTACCCTAGATATGTACTAAGATAAAAAAAATGGCAAAACAAATTTTTAATGACAGATATGCAAAACAAGAAAGGAAATAAAATTTCTCAGCATGGTTTGTCCAATGTGACAGTTTATTCATTTTTAACATGTAAAAAATTTTCAAAAGGACAAACCCATCCAGATTGGTTTGGTAACCATAGTTAAGGCTAAAAATGGAAAATACTCAGCAATTTTAAGGATCAAAGTTTTTCAATGTTTAAATGCTAAGCTTCAATAGCAATCATTTCACACATGCAACAAGTTTAAAGTTATTTCTTTTGTTCTGGATAGTAATTTCAGTTTCATTTCAGTGGCCATGGGTTTGCTTAAACAAAGGGGAAAAAACAATAAAAGGTAAAAATGAGAACAGATTAACCCTCTAAGCATTACACTTCTATTCCTCTGTTGGGCTCTTAAATACCACAGTAAGTCATAAGCAATGGCTATGTGGTGGTGCTGTTACATCAGTGACACTACAGAACCATAGAGCTTTTAAAACAGAGAGAACTTGTACCAGCCACCTGGAGGGTGACACTACCATAAATATTGAGGCTATGTAATATATTTCATTATGGAGAAATAAAGATTTGTGCCTTTATGATGGACTCTGTGCAGTTTTGTTTGCAGTTAACAGCCAAAATGCATTTAAAAAAACTATATATTAATCCTTTAACTTTAACAAAAATTAAAAATAATTTAAAATATTGCTTATTGTATTTTAAACTTATCTAATTAGAAATTTTTGCAATATATGAAAATAATTAGAATATATGAAGTAACATGTAAAAGCAACTTTCCCACCAAAATCAATTCAAAATCTGGCAAAACTACAGGTAAATTAGCTTTTAAAAAACAAAGCTAATCTTCAAGATATATTGATTAAAGAGATGACAGCACAGATAGAAGATCAATAGGCACTAGACAGTAATCACAGATACACTAAACACAATGATGGTAAAATTAAAATTCACATATTTAAAATATCTTCTAATGCAAAAGTATTGATGACTATCAATAAAAAATAATATTATTACATATTACCTGTTTTCTTATATAATATACCATAGTTTCCAATACTGTTGGTTCTGCATAATTGTAATTTAATAATATTCTCCATATTGCTCCAGCAAGAACTGTATCATCCTTCAACAGGCCCTGAAAACGAAATAAATGCATTATAAACGAATGCATAATTACTTGTAGTTGATGCAATATTTACCTATAAATTACCACTTTGAAGTCGATTCGAATTTTTAGAGAAAAAATTGTCTTGAGCTGGGTGGGATACAAACCCATGACCTCCTGATAACATGTCAGGTGCTCTGGACCACTGAGCTACCGGCTGCCAATCAAGATCTCGTCTAATTGATGATATGAACCTTTTCAACCTATATTACATCATATATAGGGAGTGTTCTGGCAATTTCGCCACAAGCAGCTGACAAATGTCACATAGATGGAAAGTATTTTCTTACAAGTATACTGTTGATAAATAATAAATAAACTCGACATATTTGGTATTTACCTATAAATTACCACTTTGAAGTCGATTCGAATTTTTTGAGGAAAAACTGTCTTGAGTCAGGTGGGATACAAACCCACGACCTTCTGATAACATGTTAGGTGCTCTGGACCACTGAGCTACCGGCTGCCGATCAAGATCTCCTCTAATTTTTACAAAGCTGGGCATACGGTAACTAAAACCGAAATCAAAATCTTTTTCTATCAAGTATACGCTACTACTATTGAAAAATTTCATTTCAAAATTCTAAAGTACAAAATAATGAATTAAAATTATCTAGAAGTATTAGAAAAATAATTCTAATATTATTCTAATATAAACAGATGTTAATATACATATGATTAGTACTGAAATACAACTGCAATGTGTCATATACTCTTGATGAAGTTGTTGATATAGTTTTGTAGTAACCCTCAAGAAAAGCCCATTACTTTAGAACAGTAGATCTGAAATCACAGAGGGTTCTGGAAACGGGCTTCCTGCAATTTACTGCCCCAGAGAATGCCACATATCACATGCTCAATTTGATTGAGGTCTAGACCTGGTGGCTACTCAATCTTATAAATATATTTACTTTTAAGGAAACTGGCAACCACTTGAGCAGAGAGCACTCCCAGAAAAGTCTCACTTAGGGCTTAAGAATCTTGTCCCCATATCTGAGCAGTCAGAGACCTTAAAAAGATGATGGTCAGAGACCTTAAAAGATGCAACACTCTGTGCAGACAGACATTATGATGCACAACTTACAATTTACTGAATATTTGTTACCTTGAATATGGATCTTGATAGTAATGGTAGTCAATATTTCTTTATCTTGAAGATTTTATTTTCAAACCACAAGTCCTTTTCCCCTATGATGGGGTGTTCAAAAAATTCTTTACATGCATCTAAAGAACAAAAACCGTTGCATTTACCTTAAACAAAACTTTTACTGTCCTTCAAAGCACTCCCCTCCAGCATCTATGCAAAGTTGCAGATGTCTATACCAATTCTGGAACATTAGGTGGTATTCCTGTTCAGGAATTCTCCACAATATGAGGGTGTTTTAAGCCATCCCCAACCAACCAAATTTTATTTTTTCAAATTACAAGTTTTTAAGTATATATTGAAGCCGTCCCGTGGCCGAGTGGTTAGCGCGCTTGGCTACTGATCTACGGGACCTGGGTTCGAGCCCCGGGTAAGGCATGGATGTTCGTGTTGTTTTTCTGCTGAGGTCCTGCCATCCTCTCAGACCTTCTACTCTGGCATATAAACTGATAGGCTCCTGTCAGACCTCTGTGGCAAACAGCTGCTTGAGGGAGTATTTATTTTTTTATTTATTTTATTGAATGTTTTTAAAAGATTTTACTCCCTGAAATATCTTGGCTGTGCCACTTTGACAATACACACAATTTTCTTTTGCTTTGGTGCTCTACTTTTTGGCACTCAACAAAGATAAAATTTAACACCCCCCAAAAAAAATTTGTAATATTTAGTAAAAGAGAGTAGCCAAGAAAGTGTTCTTCTGTTTCATAAACAGGACAGAAAATCCCATTAATATGAGCAGTCCATCTCATCTTATATAACATTGGCCCATGTTTTAAAGTATACCAGCTGAAAAGAATCATTAAAAGAAATAAAAATTATGTTTCAAGTAAATACTATAGTATTTGAGAAGAAATTTCCTCTAGATTAGCATATAATTTAACTGTTTTTATTAGTCAGGTTTTACAAAATTAAACCTTAATTGATTTGTCTGATCCATTTTTTTTCTATATCATGCAAACAAGCCTTATTAAAATCAATATGTTTATAAATTTGTTTAAATTAGAGAACATTTAATCACGATTATGCTATATAACCTAGGGAATTTTTGAGCAACCAGTTTACATAACACTTAAGGGTTGGGTTGTTTTACCTCTGAGCGGCACTTTTTTGCACACCATGGGCTAAATGGCCAGGTCACATGGACCCCAAAGGCTCAGAGGTCAGGGGAGGGGACCCACTGGAACAGCTGTTGGGAGACAGATGGTAGCCTCCCGTCAAGGCCATCCAGTGTGTTCTTTAACGTGCACAGGGTATGGCTCTCCCACACACGGGGCCACGGCTTAACGTCCCATCTGACGGACGGCGGCCTTTCCAAGCCCATCGGTGTCCCCTACTGACCGTGGGCAGGGCGGGGAATTTTGCGGAGATAAATCTCAACGCTGACCCAGCTGGGACTCGAACCTGGGAACTACAGATTACGAGTCTGGCGCGCTACCGACTGAGCCACCCCCGCCCCCATAACACTTAAGACTAATTCTTACATAGTCAAGGTATGATTGGTTTCATATATGGTAAATTATACTTAAGGGACTTTTTTTATCAATAAAAGGTTCCCAAGTAAGGATGAAAGTTATTACCATTTCTTAGATGTCTTTGATGAGTCCTGCTGGTTGCAGCCGGGTTGTGCTGTCTTTCTTATGACATTTTTCCAAAGTTCATATTTCAGGATATCTTCTAGAAGAACTGTTGGTTTTCACACTGTTGATCTTTAACATATAGCACTGATGTTCTGTTTGTAATCCAGATACCAGTCCAGGTTTTATCATCGATGATTACTATTTGTAGATGTTTCAGCACTAGGAGTTAACACAGAGAACAACCCTCCATTTCACAAGGACAGGGCTACATGTTTTGACCTAACACGAGCAGGGCTTCATCTGGCGGTTAACTACACGATGTTAAGTGCTTATATTCGAGTATCCCCCTATCGGTGAGTTACGGTTAAGTTAGGCTGACATTTTCTGAAACTCCTTTTGTGATATACCGTATGCTCAAAAGAATTCTCCGAGTTTAACATTTAAATGTTATAATGGACTCATAATGAACTTCTCTCAACTCAGCAAAACATTTTAAAACACCTTTTAAAATTAACTTGTTCAGCTAAAATATCAAGTTAAGAAATGCTAAAATCATTAACACGGAGAACAAACCTCCATTTCACAAGGACAGGGCTACATGTTTTGACCTAACATGAGCAGGGCTTCATCTGGTGGTTAACTACACGATGTTAAGTGCTTATATTCGAGTATCCCCCTATCGGTGAGTTATGGTTTTTGCATGCTGCTTGCGCAGCAGAAGGTTCCATGCCTCCCCAGCATAATCAGGATTAAATATTCTCTAACAAAATTGGTGTGTAGCTTAAATTATTATTTTGTTCAAAATTTTTATTTTCATAAAATTCATAATTTTGTTTAATTTGGTATATAACATGACCAATTTCAGTTGATTCATTATTTTTTAAAAAAATTCTCAAGTTGACTTGTTTATATGACTTGGCATAGTTGCCACAAAGACTGAACTCTCTCAAAATATGGTACCAAGAAAAAAATACAAGAAGGGAGTAATTTTCTTGCTTCAAGTTAGGCAATTTCTTGCTTATTTTTGTGCAAATCACTGAAAACCTCGATTAAAAAAATTTTTCCTAGGCATCTGACTTCATTTTACTGAGAACACAGATGGTTGGAATGCTTGCTAAATAACTGAATGAACTTGCTGGAGTTCTCAGCCAGCCAGTGGGGGAATGTTCTAAATATGGCACAGCAACTACAGAGATAGCGTAATCTGGATTGTGCGAATAGCAGTTTGAGCAAGAGAAGGACATTTTACTTTCTGACACATCAAGTTGTGGAATAAAATGAAAAGATTAGCATTTTTAAGAGCTCTGAAATGTCTATTTTACATATATATTAATAAAAATATTAGTTCAAACTAATATTTCATAATATTTTTTTATGGTACTGAAGACTAAGTTTATGGTTCTTGGCCATATATGTAGGCTTCATGAACCTGATTTTCAAGGTTGTGACAGCATAAGTTTAATTATCTATATTTATACAGCTCCTAAATCAATTTCTATTAAAAATATACCAGTACAAAACGTTTGATACATCATCTACATTTCAATTCCTATCTTAATACTAGGGAAAAAAATTGTTTAACACAGTCATTGAACCTTAAACTATAATATTGTAAATAAATAACAAGTTGTACACACCTCATCATAAGCAAACATTGCTGCTTGGAACTGTTCTAACATATCTTTTAGACCTTTCCTCCGCTCTGAACTGCCTACTTCCTAAATTATGAAAAAATTCAATTATAAGGAATGTGCATAAATTTAAAGTTAGAGTTACCAGATGTTCAAGAAACTCAGAAGCAATTTAATATTTAAAATGCTGTTAATACCAAAAACAAATGTTAAACACTAGCACTAAACTTTATTCAATCATGCACCTAATGATGTTAAAATTTTAAACATGCATGCTGGAAGGATAAAGTCATAGGAGCTTTCCCCAGAAATTATATTTAAATTTTTTTTAAGTACTAGCGATGGATACATATTTCTTGAATTAGAAATCAAGTTTATGAATTATCTGTGCTAGAGTTGCTTTGCTCCATCAAAGATTATATTGTCTTTAATAATGCTTAGTATTTCTCACTGTTGGAAATTTGTTTATTCTTCACCTTAAAACACATTTATTGAAATTTCAGTGTCTGCTATATTTCAACAGTAATGCTTTTCATATCTTTTAAAATTATTTGCAATTTTTGTATTCTAAATTTCTTGTGTTTTCTTTACCAGTGTACTTCAATTAAGGCATAAATTTGCATTGTTGTGCTTTTTAACAGAAAACATAATAAGCAATCGTATTTGCTATTACTTCTCAAGCTTATGAAAAAGTTAGGCAATTTTACTGCATAACTATTTATAAACTTAAGAAAACCAAA
This sequence comes from Ryuthela nishihirai, assembly GCA_038380435.1. Classification (NCBI taxonomy): domain Eukaryota; kingdom Metazoa; phylum Arthropoda; class Arachnida; order Araneae; family Heptathelidae; genus Ryuthela; species Ryuthela nishihirai. The sequence goes on from JAWZYU010000022.1 coordinate 18,246,559, forward strand.
TGACAAAAAATGTCAGCAAAAATCAACCAAAAAATATTTTTAAAACAAAAATAATAAAATGTGTTTATAAGATACAGGGTAATGAAAAAGCACAGGTAATAAATTAGGTATCTAGTGTTGTCTCTTTCCTATTTCAACAATGCTGAAACCGAAGAAGCTTATCTGTGGTTGACTTGCTATTACATATCATCTAAATGAAGATTAGAAACACTTAAGAAAAATTATACTTCCAACCTTGATTTCATTAATGAATCCTCTTCTGCTTGAAAGATTTTACCTGAGAACTATAATGTTTTGTCATCAACAAGCCATTATCAATCAATATGTGAATAGCTATTGTAACTGATGGTTCCCCATCATGGGTTGGGTTGTTTTACCTCTGAGCGGCACTTTTTTGCACACCATGGGCTAAATGGCCAAGTCACATTGGACCCCGAAGGCTCAGAGAAGGTTGGGGGAGGGGACCCATTGGAACAGCTGTTGGGAGACAGATGGTAGCCTCCCGTCAAGGCCATCCAGCATGTTCTTTAACGTGCACAGGGTATGGCTTAACGTCCCATCCGACGGACAGCGGCCTTTCCAAGCCCATCGGTGTCCCCTACTGATCGTGGGCAGGGCGGGGAATTCCCCACATCATGATTCTAGGTCTTTATGCAGGATGTTCCTGGTGTGTCCCCAGATGCACATATGATTGTAACTAGATCCCAAACAGATATATGATTCATCACCAAAGAATAATACAATACTAGTCATATCCCTAAGCACTTCTCTCCTTAAACTACTAATGATATGGAAGATGATGGGATGGTGAGAGAGATAGAGAAGTCAATGGACAGTATGAATGTGGATGAATCATGATATAACAGGATGCTCAGTGCCAGTGAATCTGGAGGGAGTATGCAGCATATTATCAACCCCCGAATATCATGGAAAGGGATCATATTCCTCAAAATAGGAACAGATAGGGATGATATTATGATGCTGGAAATCTGGAGGCTTGTAACAGACCTTTTTCTCCCATCATTAGTCAGTGGATCTGCTGATCCTTCCATTTTGATGTTCTTTTAATGACATTCTTGGCAACATGTCTGGGTACCTTCCTGTACCCACTGTTGACAACAGCATTCAACTGTGTGGGCATCATGACCCACATGAACAGAAATTTGGCTTCTTGGTTCCATCAGCTATACATAATGCCTTATGCATGCAAAAAGGCACTGCACATTCTTCACAAGTCATTTGCTCACCATTTTGTTTGCCCAGTGACAACTACTCTTTTTTTATAGCCCCTTTAGATTACTACATTAGCATGGTACTGGATACATTATTGGATATTCTACTGAAGCAATGGGCTTCACATGCAAATTGCTTACATGTATTTGTGATGAGTACAGTTAGAAGTTGTGATAGACTCAGGTTTACCTGGGTAAAGTGCACATTATCCAGTGACACTGGAATAAGTCTGAAATGTATTGCAATGAAAGATGACTTTTGGGCTTTACTCAGATAGACTGCAAACTATCTGAGGCAGATTGGATAAGGTTGCTTCATTTTATTTCTTTGTTCATATTGATGGGCACATGTGCACAAATGCATGTCTTAGAGAGGAAAAAGGGAAAAAAGCAAGCAAAATGCAACCAGACCCCATAGAGAGCAAAATCTTGACAATTCTTATCAGACAATATCTGATGGAAGCAGGTCAGTCACATAGAGAGGTTACCAGATTCATGAATGTGTTGGAAAGGGTACTTTCCAGACAGTGGAGATGTTTTCCAGATACTGGAACATGCTCTAGAACAAGCCAGGGTAGGGCCAGAGCAACAGTTCAAGGCAATCGTTTCTTGTTCCTAACTGCAAAGTGCAATAGAATGATGTTAGTATGCCAGTTTGCATCAGAGCTGTCAGCTGCCACAGGAAGGGCAGTATCCAGAGTACAACAACTTTATGAAAGATGGTTATATGCTAGAAAACCAGTAGTGTGCATACTACTAAACTCAGTTCATCAGAGAGCAGGAGTGGAATGGAGAAGGCAGCACCTCAATTGGAACAATGATCAATGGGGACAGGTTCTCTTTTTGGATGAATTACAATATAGCCAGATTCTTCGTGCCAATGAATCTGGAGAGAGTGGGACATGTTCTCAACTCTAGAGTATTGTGGAAAGGAATTGTTTTGGTGGGAGTGGTTTGTTGGTATGGGGAGATATCAGTATCGATGGTTGGTATGGAGAGGCATCAGTATCCCACGTCTTCTCATGAGGGACTTGAACTGCTCTAAGATATAGAGAGATGTTATAGCCTTATGTGAGACTTTTTAGATGTGCCATTAGGTTAGAATTCATTTTTATGGATAATAATGCTCATTCACATAGAGTTAAGATAGTGAGGGAATATCTGGGTATCCAGAGAATGGATTACCCAGTGATGTCCATGGACCTAAATCTCATTGAACTTGCAAAAGGCGATTTAAGAAGACGAGTTGCAAGTTGTCAACTCTTTCTATGAGTTGAGAAATGCTGTTATAGAGGCTGGGGCGGGGGTGGCTCAGTCGGTAGCGCGCCAGGCTCGTAATCTGTAGTTCCCAGGTTCGAGTCCCAGCTGGGTCAGCATTGAGATTTATCTCCGCAAAATTCCCCGCCCTGCCCATGGTCAGCAGGGGACACCGATGGGCTTGGAAAGGCCGCCGTCCGTTGGATGGGACGTTAAGCCGTGGCCCCGTGTGTGGGAGAGCCATACCCTGTGCACGTTAAAGAACACGCTGGATGGCCTTGACGGGAGGCTACCATCTGTCTCCCAACAGCTGTTCCAGTGGGTCCCCTCCCCCAACCTTCTCTGAGCCTTCGGGGTCCATGTGACCTGGCCATTTAGCCCATGGTGTGCAAAAAAGTGCTGCTCAGAGGTAAAATATCCCAACCGAACCCAAAGCTGTTATAGAGGAGTAGGATTTGCTGGCCTTTGCACTGTTGGATAACCTTATTAGAAGCATGAGAGCTCATTGTGCAAGCAGTATTTCTTTTGAGGGTAATCATACTCCTTTTCAAATAACATTAACTTCAATACCTGCAGTGATCTACTCATGGCATATATTATTATGACCACCTGTGTCCATGAAGGATGCTTCCCATATCATGTAACAGTGTTGTCACTGACCAGTGAAGAATATAAAGAGACAACAAGATGGGGAAACTGCTCATAACCCGCTACAACATCAAGTTATTTACATAAATATTTTGATGACAATGATTGGTTGTTTGGGGTTAATGGTGCAAGAGCAACAAAGCTATGTTGTGCCAAATGAGGTTAAATAAAAAGATAAAAGCCATAGAATCCACAACCAAAGTTAAAAGCAACATGGTAATTAAAAACGAGTCATCAGATAAAAAATGTACAAGTGTAAGCGGCTCTACAGTAAGTGATAAGAACTAAAATGTGTTCACATTTAAAAGCTGGACATGCAATTAAAGTATGCTTTATAGTAAAAATGGTGTCATAAAACTCACACTTAGGTTCATTGTCCACTGGGGGCGGGCGTGGCTCAGTCGGTAGCACGCCAGGCTCGTAATCTGTAGTTCCCAGATTCGAGTCCCAGCTGGGTCAGCGTTGAGATTTATCTCCGCAAAAATTCCCTGCCCTGCCCACGGTCAGTAGGGGACACCGATGGGCTTGGAAAGGCCGCTGTCCGTCGGATGGGACGTTAAGCCGTGGCCCCATGTGCGGGAGAGCCATACCCTGTGCACGTTAAAGAACACGCTGGATGGCCTTGACGGGAGGCTACCATCTGTGTCCCAACAGCTGTTCCAGTGGGTCCCCTCCCCCAACCTTCTCTGAGCCTTCGGGGTCCATGTGACCTGGCCATTTAGCCCATGGTGTGCAAAAAAGTGCCGCTCAGAGGTAAAACAATCCAATGTTAAAGAACACGCTGGATGGCCTTGACGGGAGGCTACCATCTGTCTCCCAACAGCTGTTCCAGTGGGTCCCCTCCCCCAATCTTCTCTGAGCCTTCGGGGTCCATGTGACCTAGCCATTTAGCCCATGGTGTGCAAAAAAGTGCCGCTCAGAGGTAAAACAACCCAACCCAACCTTCACCAGAGAGGGCTCTATGCCAGAGAACCGATGGTTTCTGTATCCTTCAATCTGTCCCAAAGGGGAGACAAACTAATATGGAGCAGACAACATCATTCAGGAGCAATGAACGCATGTGCTCTTCACCGATGAATCGTAATTTAATCTTTCAGTCTCCAGACTGATTCTCGATCGTAAACCTGGAGATGTAAATAAATCAGTGAATAAAAAGAAAGCCGGCATTGTATCAAATGGAGGCACACAGCTTCATACTTTGCCAGAGGTATTCCGACTGGTCGGAGGTTAAGGACGATATTCTTCAGTCCTATTTGAGTTTATTTTGATGGATGGTGATAAAAATAAAATAAATATTCCCTCTAGCAGCTGCTTACCACAGAGATGTGACAGGAGCCTGTCAGTTTAATACGCCATAGAAGAGATCTGTGAGGATGGTGAGATCCCAGAAGAAAGACAACATGAATATCCATACTTTGACCGGGGCTCGAACCCAGGTTCCTTGGATCAGAAGACAAGAGTACTAATCACTTGGTCGCGGGTTGGGTTGTTTTACCTTTGAGTGGCACTTTTTTGCACACCATGGGCTAAATGGCCAGGTCACAAGGACTCCGAAGGCTCAGAGAAGGTTGGAGGAGGGGACCCACTGGAACAGCTGTTAGGAGACAGATGGTAGCCTCCCGTCTAGGCCATCCAGTGTGTTCTTTAACGTGCACAGGGTATGGCTCTCCCGCATAAGGGACCGCAGCTTAACGTCCCACCTGACGGACGGCGGTCTTTTCGAGCCCATCGATGTCCCCTACTGACCGTGGGCAGGGCGGGGAATTTTGCGGAGACAAATCTCAACGATGACCCAGCTGGGACTCGAACCTGGGAAGTACAGATTACGAGCCTGGCGCACTGTCGAATGAGCCACCCCCGCCCCAATAAAAGAGAGAAACCATGGTTTGGTGTAGCCTATATCCCAATGTTGTTGAACTAAAGATGCTGGAGCATATTTCTTTTCGGTGATTTCAGTTGAAACTTAAACACTTGCGATCAATTAATAAATTTTATTATTATTCAGTTCTGGTGATCTATTAACAACCAGTTCACAATATTGGATTTAATGTGTAGGATAGATAGAAATGAACAATGATTTAAGGAGGAAGAACCTACTCTATGGGTAATTATCGGGTAATGCAATAACACCATTTAATAGAGCTATTGATCTCACCAAAAACCTTTAGGCGCAAATGCTGCATCAAGAATCATTGAAGAGTACGAGACTACTGTCCTCCTTGTCTGAGAATATTGATAGTGAGGACGTGGTCGTCACGAAGAGGGATAAAAAGATGCCAGGATATTGGTTCCGCAGAAATGGGATTCATTTATCACGAATTGCGTTTCAAGCCATTTGCCTTGTACAGGCGCGGATCTGGGGAAAAAAAATAAGTGGGGAGGGGGGGGGGTAAAGCAATCGAGTCGGAAAAAAGTAAGAGACTGAACAGCTCTGAGGAGATAAGTGGAAGCCTTTCATCAAGGCCATCCAGAGAGTTATTATAATGGGATCAGTGTATGGATCTCCTGAACAAGGCTATTTGGAGTCATCATACTCCGTATTAATCTCTGTGTTCTACTGAAACAGGTCCTTAGCTGTGGAGACTCTTGCATTCATGAGCATAACCCATCGAAATCATGCTATTAATTTCTCTTACCGCACTCTTTATTGCCCCATAAACAATGCGTTGTCATTCCAAATCTGACAGCATTTTACAGATCTTCCAGAAATTGTATCTTATGCTTAACTTTTGGACAACAGTGCAATTGAACTAAATCTAGAATTTACCTACAGATAAACTTCTTAACTTCGTGGAATTATTCAGAAATGTCTTAAAAATAGAAGGTTTGTAAATTCATACATTGCTACTGATCAACGTATCTCGCTCCGTCATTGATTTAATGCTGTGTGATATATTATCTTAGGAATGTGCGAGGCTGCAGATTTTGAATTTAACTCTTCGGCTCAGTTTACAATTGAAATCTAAGGGTCCAAAATCTGAAGACTTGAGACTATCTCAAACCTAACCGGAAAGTTGAGCTCGAATTCTTTGAGTGAACTTTTGTGATCTAGTTTTATAATGATTTAGTTTCAAAAATGCAAAATTCTCCAAGAATATATAATATATAACTGCCCTATCAAAATATTAGAGCATTTCCATGTTACGTCAATGAGAATCTGATTTCGAAGCTCTATGTCTTTCAAAATATGCATTTAATAGAAGAATGTGACAAAGATAAATTGAAGATCATAATGAAAACTATTTAAATCTCGATTTTCAAAAATATTCTCTCAGTGTTTAAAGAATTATGAAAAGTGAAATATTTCAGAATAAATTATATTCTTTTACGAAAACTATTTTCCAAGCGAATTATGGCAGGTTTCGTATTTTGCTTTTATATTTTTAAAAATAAAAAAATAAATAAATATCCCCTCAAACAGCTGCTTGCCACAGAGGTCTGACAGGAGGCTGTCAGTTTATATGCAACAGTAGAGGTTCTGAGAGGATGGCAGGACCTCAGCAGAGAAACGACACACACACATCCATGCCTTACCCAGGTCCCGTAGATCAGTAGCCAGGCGCTCTAACCACTCGGCCACGGGACGGCTTATTTTATATTTATGCCTTATATAATCAAGTTGATCATCGAAAAATTGAATGTTTCCTTCATTTCCCATTAATATTGCTTATAATTTTTGTGAGTAATACTATCGAGATACCGTAGACTTAATTACTGACGAAATAGCCTTAACTGGCATAATGGTTAGGCAGCTAGCGACTGTTCCAGCAAGGTAAACTTTGTGTGTTGTGTTAGCTCTAACTAAGGCAGTGGTCAGCAGTGACTTCGGTCGTAGTAGGGCATGTCCTTGTATGAGAAGGTCTGTAAAAAGCTAGGAGTAGCTTCTAGGATTCTTCTGTCCTATACATCGCAAATAAATAAAAAAAAAATAATAATATTCTCTTTTAATGATAAAGCTGTTGTAAGATTTATGCTTTTTCAGCTGAACATTTGTACAACTTTTTTTTATTTTGGCAGCATAAATTTCATGTCATGTCTCAACGTTTACATCTGATATATTATGTTCATTTCACATTATTAGCAGTTATAATTTAAAGAAACTGTACTACAGATCTCAGTGTTTTAGGACCTAAGATCCATGATGACCAAATCTAAATACACTTTTGTAAACAAAGTAATGGTCATTATATAAAATGAAAATGTTTACCATAAAATTCTAAATTATTTGTAAGCCACTTTATGAATACATCATTTTTATACTTGTGATGTTATATTCATTTATTAAAATTTTTTGGATTTATTTATCATTACATTTGCAATAAAACTAAACTCTTGTAGATTTAAAACAAATTGGAAACAATATTTTTTCTTACTTATACCACTTTTATAGGTCTGTAAATGGTAGCTAGGCATAAACTGGAAGGAGAGCTGTGTACCAATCCCCAGTGATGCTGCACAGAACTGACCAGGTCTAGCACCTAATGACCAACCCCGCTTTCTCGTGGTGCAGGTCATTAGTACCTTTCAAAAGAGATATTCTCTTTTGGAAGGGAACGGAAGGGGAGAGCTGCCAGTTCAGTATGGCCTACTGATCTGGACATCAATGGCTACTTTTTTTTTCAACCCAGCTGAGGAGTCTCCAGGTGCTGACCATTTATATCTACAAGACTGGACTTGTTTATGGATTTGAGTTTGATTATGGATCCTCGACTTGCTGCACTGGTGGGCCTTTGTTGAGGGAGAATCTACTGCTGCATTTTCTGTTTGCTTCTGGGTTGCCAGCCCTAAGTGAACAGAGGAATGGGATACCTTATATCAGCTGGTAGATAATCCTGATCAGAGGCCATTGCAGGTACCTGAACCTCACTTACCTAGTTGGGCATCATCAATCCTAAACTGAGGTAATGTGTTTCAGGCAGGCCATGTACAGCTCTTGAAAAAGTCCACTTGAAAAGGTGGTGCCTGAAGTTCCTACCAGCATCGGTGACCTTTAGCCTTTAGCAGAGGAGGAACAGGTCTTTGTCCCATGCCTGCAATCAGGGGGCTGTTTGATACTGTTGGCCCTACCTATCTCCTAATCTAAAATCCTAAAATCCTACTAATCACTTTCTCTCTGCAAGAACGTGGAACATGAGGACATTACTTAGAGATTATTCTCTTGATGTCCTTATGCAGGAATTCCAGCACTATAACCTAGATATTCTAGGCTTGCAAGAGACCAGATGGACAGGTAAAGGTGAGATACTTAAAAATAACTTTAAATTTCTCTTTTCAGGGAGGGGGGATGGAAAGCATCTCCAAGGTGTAGGTTTGCTTCTCAGCAGACACACCAGTAATGCTCTTCTAGGATATGACTGCATTAATGAGAGATTTCTTAGAGCAAAATTTAAAACAAAAATTAAAGGCTTGAATGTCATCTGTTGTTAAGCCCCCACAGAGGACTCTGATGAGAATGAGGATACATTTTACAGCCAACTTCAGGATATTTTGAATTCTGTGAAGAAAGGAGATATTTCTCTTGCACTAGGTGACTTCAATGCTAAAATTGGTACTGACTCTAAACTTTGGGAGGAGTTTTAGGTCTCTTTGGCATTGGTAGTTCCAATGGCAATGGGGAACATCTCCTACAGGTAAGTAAACTTAATGGTTTATGAATAACTAATACATACTACAAACACCAGGACATTTATAAATATACGTGGGTTTCACCTGATGGGTTGCACAGGAATATGATAGATTATATTTTAATTAACAGCAAATGGGCCAGTTCAGTTAGGAATACCATATCATACAGGAGTGCCGAAATTGGGTCTGACCATTACCTGGTCAAAAGCGTCTTGCAGCTGACACTTAAGAAATGTTGTGCTAAAGTTAAGAAAATTACCTTCAACATTGAAGGTCTAAAAGATACAGATATAGCCAAAGAATACCATGATAGGCTACTTAATCATTATGACAATCGTGGTTAGCTTACTGCTGAAGTTGAGAAAGAATGGGATCAGTTTAAACAGGCTTTTCTTGAAATCAATAATACTCTTTTGGGTAAAAGGGAACAAACAGAGCAAACAAAATTATTTGAGTGATAAGGCAATGGAACTTATTTCTGAAAGAAGGATTGGATTGGATTGTTTTACCTCTGAGCGGCACTTTTTTGCACACCATGGGCTAAATGGCCAGGTCACATGGACCCCGAAGGCCCAGAGAAGGTTGGGGGAGGGGACCCACTGAAACAGCTGTTGGGAGACAGATGGTAGCCTCCCGTCAAGGCCATCCAGCGTGTTCTTTAACGTGCATAGGGTATGGCTCTCCCACACACGGGATCACGGCTTAACGTCCCATCCAACGGACGGCGGCCTTTGCCAAGCCCATCGGTGTCCCCTACTGACCGTGGGCAGGGCGGGGAATTTTGCGGAGATAAATCTCAACACTGACCCAGTTGGGACTCGAACCTGGGAACTACAGATTACGAGCCTGGCGCGCTACCGACTGAGCCACCCCCGCCCCCTCTGAAAGAAGGAAGTGCAGGATTAATATGAAACAAACCCTACTAGCTGAAACAGAAGGCATTACAACGAGCTGAATAAACATGTAAAGGATCAGTTAACAGCTGATAGGAATATTTGGCTTGATAGCTTGGCTGACAAAGCAGAGGAAGCAGTTAGACAGCACAACAGCAGGGGGTTGTACCAGATTGTTACTGTTTTATGTGGGAAGAAACAGACAGGTACACAGGGATTGAAGGATAAACATGGCAAGGTGGTTGAAGGTGAGGATTCTGTGATGGCTAAGTGGGCTGAGCATTTCAGAGATGTTCTAAATAATGTGACTATTTCTACTCCCGTTGTTTGTAATGAGGATAGATGCATTACTGGTTTTAATGGTGGCCCTATATTACATTCCAAAGTCACATTGGCTATCTCTAAATTAAAACTGCATAAATCCCCAGGTGTGGATGAAATCACCACTGAAATGCTTAGAGCTGGGAACATCTGTGTTGTCACATGGCTGACTGAAATTTTGAATATTTTTTATGATAAAGGTGTTGTTCCTAAGGATTTTACTAGAGCTATCATTGTCCCAATATTTAAAAAAGGTGATTGCAGTTCTTGTGATAATTATACGGGAATTAGTTTACCTTCTGTTCCAGGTAAAGTTCTTTGCACGATTATACTTAATAGAATTAAGAATTTGGTTGATGGACAACTATGTGATGAACAGTTTGGATTGAAAAGTGGTAGGGGATGTATTGATCAAATATTTTCACTTAGGCAGATTCTTGAGAAATGTTTAGAGTTTCAGAAACCTTTGGTTGCTAGCTTTGTTGATTTCAAAAAGGCTTTCGACTCTGTTGATAATCATAATTTGTGGTTGATTGTGAAATCATATGGTATACCAGACAAGTTAGTTAACATAATGAAAGCTCTCTATAATAACATTGAGCCATGTGTGAGAGTTGGTATGGCTTGTAGCAATTGGCTTAGCATTACTTCTGGTGTTTTTCAAGGGTGCATTTTGTCTCCTTTTCTGTTTAGTTTGGTTATTGATTATGTTATGTGAAATTCACTTCAAGGGAAAGATTTTGGCCTTCAATGGGCTGGAGATACGAAAATTTCTGATTTAGATTATGCAGATGATTTAGCCCTTTTGGCAAATGATGTTGATGAGATGAACTCTTTCATTCGAAATGTTCATGAGACTGGTAGTAGAGTAGATTTGGTGATAAACAGAGAAAAAACTAAAGTGATGAAAATTGGTCAGGCAGATGGTGCTTCAGTTGCTTTGAATGGCTGTACTATTGAGGAAGTATCGCAGTTTAATTATCTTGGGAGCTGTGTAAGAGATAATGATGATGTGTGGTATGAGATATATAAAAGAATAGGGTTTGCCACTGGGACTTTTAAGAATCTATGGGGAGTATGGAAAAATAGGCATATATACCTAAAAACTAAAATTAAGCTGTATAATATTTTGTTCCTTTCTAAGGTTAGTTATGGTAGTGAAACATGGACCCTTTGTAAGCAGGATAACAAGAAACTTGATACCTTTGATTCTAGATGTTTACACAGTATCTTGTGCATTAAGTGGTGCAACTTTGTAACTAATGATGAGGTTAGGCAAAGGAGTCGGCAACCTCATTTAAGAAGCATATTGTGCAGAGAGAAACTCCGTTGGTTTGGTCATGTTGCCCATATGGATAATTATAGATTGGCGAATAGGGTTATGAACAGTGTGCCTAAAGGCCTCAGAAAGAGGGGGAGACCTAGGATGCAGGGGGCAGACAATATCAAACAGGAACTTGTTAGAATTGGTGTGTAGTGGCATGCATGCAAGAAGCATATATTCTCAGTTAGACTATGCATATAATTGCTTTGAAAGAGGGCTTGCTCATTAATATAAGTTTCCTTTTGGACATGATTACAAATTTGGTCTGATCTGAAGTGTATGCATTACACTGACATGATATTAGGTTGTTGAATGTTTCATATCTACAATTTAGAACATTTTGATTAATTAACTGACTTCAACAATGGTACTTTTAATTGTGCAGCTGTAACTAAGATTGCAGAGTAATAATGTTTACCTTTACTTCAACTGAATAAATATACCTCTTTGCACAAGATATGATTAGCTTTTAATTAATGATACAGTTTAAAAGTATTCAAAATATATTTATCTCAACCTATTACTATGTGGTATAACATGGAATTAAAACACCTTCACATATCTGCATTATGAATAACAGATAGTCTTTAAAATTGAGATAAATAATTTGACTCTATGGCCCACTACTTTAAATATAACTATTTTCCATTACAAATAACAAATATTCCACAAAATATCTTAACACTAATAATATATTCACTCTTACATCCAGCTTTTTAATCCTTGTTTCAACATCAGTCCACATTGCTAGTATAATATTATTCCTCATGAAACGTCCTTCTTCATTTTCTGTCATCACTCGCACAAGGCACATCCTATTATAATAAACTGAAATTATACACAAAATTTTAGTTTTATGCCTTTCTAATCCCCTCAGTGACCCTCAACATAATGACCTGAATTAATGACAAGCATGAAAATCTCAGTGCTGTCATAGATGAGATTCAGATCTATCTGCTTCAAGGTATGAGATGACATAATTGTGTTGGCTGCCTGTACTCACTCCTCTCCATGTAAAGATAAAATGCAATTAAATGCACATCAGCTAAAATGTTAAAAAAGTATAAACAATAAAAACATTTTAAAAATATTCCTCCAATACTCACACTAAATTTTTCAACGTGAATACAATAGTAGAATTGCAGAATTGATCACAAAAATCGGCCCTATCATTTCCAAGGGTCATTGTAGTCACATTGAATAATGGCAGAATGACAAGTTTATTAATCCAAAACTGTAAGAGAAATTTTTGCAAAACTAATCCCAAACTGTAATTTCAAACTGCTGTCTACATTGTGAGGTAGCTAAAACAAATTTTTCAAACATTTGGTTATAAATAAAAATAATGCATGCAAAAAGTTAGAAATTACACAGAGAGTAACATAAAAAAACTTTATTAAATATAATAGCTACCAAATATTATATTCTCCACTCATTGCATTTTAAATAAGCATTTAATGTTTGTTCCTAAAAAAAATCCCTAAAATCACAAGAAAAAAAGGCAACTGCTTCTTATGGTAGTTTTTTTTTTCAATTATTGTCACAAAATTCAAGACGTAGAATAGTTTTCTCAATGACGATTATTATAATAACCACTGAGTACCAGATTCTTCTCCTTCAGGAAATGGGTGCTGATAATACAAACTGCCATTTTGTATGTAACCTTTATATTAATTTTCCATAGATGAAAAAAAGTGTGGCAGGGACAGATCAGAAGGAATGAGAAGGAAAACAATGCAAACATTGAAGAAACACTAAAAACATCCAGGTCTTCTTTGGGGACTGAAACTGGATCTCAGAGAAGAGTAAATATGCTATTAAATGCTTGCCTGCAGATGGTTAAATAATCTGAATAGCAAAAAAATTAACTACTTTTTAATAATGCATAGAAAAAATGGTATGAGAAGCCTTTTCTATCCACATAAAACGCAATCAAATTTTGTATCAATGCGTTAGATATTTTTGAATATTTTTCTTTCTTCATCCATTATTATCAGGGCTGTCATTTTGTTTAATCAGTTAGTTATTAACCTCCAATTAGTAATAAAACTATTTTCTGATATAAAAACTTGCAACTAATTTGTTAGCACATAGATAAACTAGCATATATACCTGTCCTTCTCATGGGTCTTCAATGAGTAATTTTCTTACATTAAAAAAAGCAGATGACTTGGAAAACTGACTAAAAAAAGCAGATTCAGTTGGCCATTACATGGACTACAATGGAGCCCTGAACTTCATTACGCATTCGTATGGTGCCATACATGCAGTGAGGTATTGCAAAACAGACAAGATCCATCCCCTATCAATGGGATTACACAGTGTGCAGTAGGGACACCACTATGTTCAAAGGCATGTTTTTGAATTGTTATGGTAATAATAACACACACGAAAGATAATTAAAGGGACATGCAGATAAAATAGCAGGAGATAGTCTATGCATATTCTCGAAAAGAGCTGTCAAATAACTAAGTGCAGTCAGGTGGAGTCACAGTACTTGCACATATACTAAATACCCTGTAACACTCCTGGGCAGGCTGAACTTTGAGCTTGATATCTCAGTATCTAAATCAGTGACACCCATATCTTTTTATATTTTTCTCTAGAAATCAATTGGCAAAAGTTCCAGGTCAATATTTACACAAATAAAAAAGTTAGCATTTTCTTATACTGGAATTTTTTCCAGAGTCAGAAAAAAAAAATTCCTCCTCTTAGTGCAGTGAATTGTGGTTCCAGAAAAAAAAAAAAAAACTTTCAACAGTGTGTTTAGGATTAATAACATTAAACATCTGACTAATGGGAAACTTTATGGTGAACAGGATGGTTCAGGAGTGCTAGGGGCTGCATTGGCCAAATATTTTCACTCTGCCAAATTTTTGATAAATGTTTCAAGTTCCAAAAACCTGTAATTACCATTTTTGTAGATTAGTGATGGAGAACATTTCAACTCTGTGTTCCAAAAATTAAAAATTTCAGTGATCCTATTCAAGTGGCTTGTCACACACATAAATGATCACTGCTATCAAAGCAAAGTCGCAATTAGAATAAAATTATTTGGTTCATCTGAACAATACAGGAAAAATAAAACTAAATGACACAAATGTTTTAAAATAAAAACTACAATTTTTACCTGTTATTTAGAGACTTTTTGGTTTTCTCGAAGAAAGTTCTTTCATAGCAGGGATGTAATTTGAACATTTTAATGTACACAAGCAGTACTGACATAATCAACCAATCTGTTTTAATGTTATTTAAAGTTGAGAACAAAGTTTTGCAGGAGTAAGTTGATGAAAAAATAGTCAGTATAGCTTTGGCAAGTCTTTTAAGAGTGTAAAAAGTTTCGTGGATGTAATTCCACATTTCCAGAATTTCATTGTCAGAATTATTATTCACTGATCCCTGCAGGTGGTCATGCTAGAGTATTTCCAACTCAGATCAGAGATCAGTAAACTTTTGTTTCCAAACAGAGCTGGATTGGAACTCTGCTAACTGTATTTCAAAGATACCAATGACTGCAATAAGTTTGCTGTTTACTTAACTCAATATCATTTTGTTGGTTTTCATTCTTTATAGTTTTAGTTTAATTTTTGGACAATTTAAAATGTCAGTTCAGGTGTGTCAAAAGCATGCATATCATGGTTTCACCATCACTGTTGTAGATCATGAGATCTTATGGAATACCTGAAAAGTTGTTAATATAACGTTGGCTCCCTGTAATATTATAAGTTATTTGTAAGAGTTCTCAGATGGATGATGCCTCAGTGTTCTCTAATGTTGTATTCATGAGCTAGTTTCTAAGTTGAATACATTGAAGAAATTTCTCAAAGTTTTTGTTCAACTGTCAAGGAAAGTATCATTCTTAGTTTAACATCAATATCAATGGTGAAATTGATTGACAGAAAAAGATTGACAACAAAAAACAGCCAAAAAATGCATATTTCCTGAGTTATAAGGTAAAAACTGTGAAAAAGGCAATCGGACCTCTGAGAAACCAAAGAAGATAAAATCGGTGAAAAAGAACCAACAATCTCCTGATAACATGTCAGGTGCTCTGACAACTGAGCTATCGGATGACAATCACGATCTTCTTTAACTGATGTTATGAACTTTCTACCTACAGTACATGATTTTCTGCGTCTCATGAAGGGACTGTCCTAGCTGCTCACAAACAGCCTCAAGAAGCAGATGGCAAGAATGTTATGAGTATGCAATTGAACAAATTTGTTCAATTGTAAAATTCTAACTTGTTCAGAAACTGAAGCACGAATTAAAAAAAATATATTTACTAATTTATAGTAGTATGCTCAAAGATACTGTAAGTATCATACATTCTTGCTATCATAAAATTAAATAAATACACTATTATCTGGGAATAATTTCCTCTACACTTTTCAAAATTAGATAATAATGTATCTGTAAACTTTAAAATGGAAAAAAAATAAGAAAAATTCCAATTAGTAATGTAAAAATTGACTATATGAATACTGTAATATCTTACCAAACATGAAGTTCTGTCAAAAGAAACCACGACAGAAATGTGTCCGGTAATTTCAAATCTGCAATTAAATATATATAATATATACAATCATCTATCTAAAAAAAAAAAGTTCATTAAGTTCAGAAAAATAAATTCATTTAAAGTTCCATACCATTTTTAACCCAAAATATCAAGGAAATATTTTCCAGCTTAAAAGCTACATAAACTTTTAATATCTAACATCAGTCAATAAATGCTGCTGTATTTCAGTGTTATTTTCAACATATTAGAACTAACACAGTGAAAGTAAATTTTATTTAATAAGACATTTTCAGAGTGTCTATTTGTAAATCAAATTTCAGTTCTGTAAATGGTAGCTAGGTATTCACTGGAAGGAGAGCTATCCACCAATCCCCTGTAATAATGCATAGAATCGGCCAGGCCTAGCAACTAAAGTCCAACCCCAACTTCTCATGGTGCAGACCATTAGTACCTTTCAAAATAGATACTCTCTTGTGGATGGGAACAGAAGGGGAGGGGTGCTAGATCAGTGTGGCCTACTGTGACTACTTTTCCTTTTTTCCTACACTGCTGAGGAGTGGTTAACCACATAAGGTCCTGGTGTTGACCACATATACCAACCAGAATGGAATAATGGCTCTGAGCTTGATTATGGATCCTGAATTTGCTGCATTGGTGGGCATCTGTTGTCAGAAAATCTTCCACTGTGTTTCTGTTTGTTTGACAGCCCCAAGTGAATATATTCACATAATACATTTTATCAGCTGATGGATAAACTTGATCAGTGGCCATCACTGAACCCTTGTTTCTACAGGCATCATCAAACCTACATTGAAGGAAGTCTTCCAGTGTAGATGCTTCAACCATTAGTAGTGGGAGGCATAGGTTTTTATCCCATGCCTGCGATTAGGGAGCTGTTTGATATTGTCAGCACTTTCTCTCTCAATAAGCATAGTTTCTTTAAACATCCCACTAACCATTTTCTCTCCACAGGTTGTTGGAATGTGAGGACTCTGCGTAGAGATTATACTCTTGATATCCTCACACAAGAATTTCACCATTATAACCTATATATTCTCATCTTGCATGAGACCAGATGATCAGATACTTAAGATAATCAGAAAAATCACAGGTATGGGGCAAAAACCTGTTCCTCCCATTAGGTTTGCTTCTCAGCAGACACACTAGTGATGCTCTTCTAGGATATGAGTGCATTAATGAAAGGCTGAATTTCACACAAGCATTAAAGACTTGAATGTTATCTGTTGTTATGCCCCCACTGAGGATGTGATGAGAAAGATAGGTTTTACAGACAACTTCAGGATATTTTGAACTCTGTCAAGGAAGCAGACATTATGGTTGAAAAAATTACGGTATATTTCCGCAGATAAGACGACCTTCAGGTAAGACGAGGTATAAATTTTCGTCAAAGTTTTATAGTTTTAGCATATATCTGTCCTATAAGACAACCCCAAACTATCAAAGGCCTATGAATTTAGTTTAGATCGGCGATCATCATCTGGATAATAATACTGTATAGCGTATACGGAATTATGCCCTATTCGCAAACATTCGCACTGATTCGGGTAATGACCTTGACTATTCACAAAAGCGTCATATGGGCTATTCTATTTTGTAGACATACCCTACTCTGTACTAGTAAATAATTACGGTTTGTCCGTTTTTTCCTCAGTAGCTCAATAAACATAACTTTTAATATTTATTTTGTTTTAGTATTGTTTTACTATTACAATGTAATGTATTATTTACTATTACAAACAATTTCAGATAATAATGAAAATTTATACGTATTTCTTGCAATTGTGATTTTTTTTTTCAAGTTAGCATTGACTCACCTTGATGAAGGCATCAATAATGCTGAAACACACAGAAAATGCACTTTTCTTAAATCTTCTAAGATTAGTTTTATAAAAGTTTTAGCACTCCATAAGTGTAGTACTTATCCAAGAAGAATAAACAAAGGAACAACAAACCACAAAAAACTTCCTACATGTGTTTAAAACAATTTGGATAGTGTAGCAGAGTTGAATACACTGTGTAGAATTATGTACCAGCAGACCAATACTCGTGAGCAGTACATAACAATAAACTAGCAGCACACCCTACCAGCAAATACAAAGAAAAGGTTTGTATATGCACATATGATGACATTAGTCTTTTTATTCTCATATTATTTACATTTTATCTATAAATGAATAGAGTTAAAGGGTGTAATTTCAAAATCTGATTTTTGCTTATATTATGCCCAGTACAAAATTTGTTATAAATTGATATAAATTAGCAATAATGTAAGATATTTTGACTACAGAATCTATTTATCAAAAGTGCTATTAATCAGTGTTTTTGAATATATCAGTATGCAAATTCAAAACATAAAAAAAAATCTTGCAAATTTCAAACCCTTCCAAGCAAAAGTATAACCAAGTCCAGGAAAAGTTAAGACTTGTGAAAAAGAGTGCTGGTAAATGTATTTTATAGAGTATATTATTTTACTATTATAATATGATAGTTACATAAATAATTTCATTTATGTTTTCTTCAAGCAATTATATCTAATATCATTTCAGTAGCATGTTAAAAGAGTATGGAAAACAATTTAATTTATGCCTAAAAATATAAAAAGTATACCTACAATTAAAAAATTCTTGAAAGTCAATTTCATCTGTACAAGCTTCATACATGTAATGTGCAGCAACAAGAAGTTTCTAAATAAAATTAAAACATTAAATATCAAGTTAAAGAACTTGTTATATACTACTGTCATATAATGGCCAAAATAATAAAACCTATTTCATTTTTTATATCTTAGTCATCTATTCATGTGAGTGAAAGACACGATATGACCACATCTTCTGCAAGGTCTTCTTGAAAACATTTAACTCACAATTAATATTTTGTTCTATGATGGGATATTAGTGACTTTCAAAAAGGTTTCATTATTAGTAATATGATGGACATTCACTGAGAAAAACCATGGAAACATAGGATTAATGAAGATAATAATATTTCAATAGTTTATCAAGTGAATTGAGGGACACTCATAAGGCATGTTGACTTGAAGTGTGCACACCCAAAAATGGATCCCTTTGAAACCAAAGGGATCCATTTTTGCATAGAGTTGTAACTTGTGATGAAAAATGGATTCTATACGACAATCATCATTGCAGAAGCACCTAAACACCTCCAAACATAATCTTCATTCAAAGAAGGTTATGGTGACTGTTTGATAGTCTGCAGCCAGGGTTATCCATTTTCATTCCTAAAACTGAGTAAAACAATAAATGCAGAGAAAAAATGTGCAGAACTCCAAAAAATGCAAGACAAATTATGCCAGAAGCAGCCTGCATGGCAGCATACTGCTCCATGATAATGCTGGATCTTGCAAATAATAGCCCAGAAATTCTATCAGTTACAGTATGAGCCTCTTGCTCACCTAGTATATTCACCAGACCTATTGCCAACTGACTACCACTTCTTCAAGCATCTCAACCACTTATGAGTGGGGAAACATTAAGCAACAAGACAGCAATTAAAAACACCTTTGAAGAATTCATCGCTTCCAGGAACTCGGACTTTTTTTTACCAATGGCATAAATGCTCTTGTTTTGCAGTGGCAGAAGTGTATTGAATCTGTTGTTTGAATTTTTTATTGTTATTTTTTTACAAAGTTATAGCTGTTGAATGTTTCACTAACCATTTGGCCAATTAATTTGCAACAGCCTAATATAAGCAGCACTTTTTTTTTGCCCACAACAAATTAAATGGTCAGGTCACAAGGACCCCAAAGGGTCAAAGAAGGTTGGAAAAGGGATCTATCAAACAGCTGTTATGAGGTAGATGTTTGGTGGATCCTCCTGTCAAGGTCATTCAGCATGTTCTTTAACATACACAGGGTTCTCTCCAACACACAGAGTCACAGCTTAACGTCCTATCTGATGGATTGTGACTTTCCAAACCCAACGTGCCACATTTCTCACTGAGGGCAAAATGAGAGTTAGTGGAGAAAATTCTCAACACAAGTAAAGTTGGCACTCAAACCTGGGAACTGCGCATTACAAGCCTGGTGAGCTACCAACTAAACCAAGCCCTGCCTCAAACAAATATGATAACAAAACAATAGCTCACTAAATAACAATTGGATTATTAACTTTTAATCCCTAGTGTCATCTTTCTGAAGCTGAACTCACTCTGGTGATCAAATTCATTTTGAAGTGTTTTCAGAAAATCCTTAGAACTTCATCTTGACATAACTAATGAACAGAAATAGATCATGTTATATACAAAAGAAAGAGCATTTAATTGTAATTAACAAAATGGCAACAATTTAAAAGAAAGTAAAGTTTTTAATGCATTTTTTTCAAAAATAGCAATTTTTTTTTCATTTTAACACAAGCGAATTTTTTAAATTAATTTTGTAGTCTTTTCCCATTATTTGATATAAATCATAATATTTCTATCGTTACTTAAACCCTTTATTTATTTAGTTTCTTCTAATTTTTTGTCATTTATGCAAATAATGCATATGGTTAGATTTTTTGGGTGCTCAGCAAACTCTTAAGATTATGGAAATAGCACCATAAAACTATTTTGCTTTAAAAACTAGGTAATATAAATAAAAACTGACATATAGCTACAAAAAGATTTAAAGAACTATGAAGAAACTTCAAACCACAAGCATTGAAATTGAATCATTTAGAGATCAAATTGCATTCTAATACTATAACTACTATGCAAAGTTAAATTTCAAAACTAGAGCAAACATTTTGCTTAAAAATAGCAATTTCTTAATGCTAATTATGAAATTATTTTAAATTAAAAATGGCACTAAAATAACACCTTCCTTTAAAAATCAAGTTTGCTGCTTTAATCCAAAATGCAATGTTATTTGAAGTCAGAAATTTCTGACATATAATTCCATTGTACTATAGTTTCATTTCTGATAGTTTCAAAATAATTATCACTGATTTTAATTGCTTATATATTTGAGGAACAATAAAAATATTTCTATAAAAGCAGCAAAGTAAAAATATACCATGTTTAAAATTGGAAGTCTACTAAAATATTGACTGAAAGTGATATATTAGTTGCTGGATGATGCAAATTTTCCTAGTAATAAAAAAACAATACCATACATTAAAGGCTTAGAAACCATCGCAATTTTTCTACATGTAAAATGACACCAACAACCTTGAAACTAAAACTAATCGACAATCTACTTACAGAAGGGAAGAGAAATAGCACAAATGTAAGTGTGAGCCCTTGGTGCTCTATGTAGGGTGACTCATGAAGGCTGCAAGCACAAATGGATTATTATTCCATTTTATCATTCAAGCAGAATCAACAAGAAAAAAATATACAGTATAGATTTAATGTTCTTTTCACATTTGATTCAAAACAGTTAAAAAAATGCTGATTTCTGTTTAAAAAATGTTTTTAGCTACCTTATACTATGAACTAGACTTAGAATTTGAAAGTGAGTACAATATATCAGCTTCTGACATGCAAAAGGTTAAGAAAAATTAATCTCTCCCACTTTAAGTTTTGCTTATACTTCTGTTACTAAAATATTTGAACACTTCCATTTACTATGAATGGAAAGCCACAATCAGAGTTCTAACTTTGAAAATAAACTTTTTATAGAAAAAGTCATGGGAGAGAAAATGAGATTTCACTTAAATCTTGATTTTTAAATAAAATCAAGATTACCAATCAGATTAAATAATATTTAATAATTAGAGTTATTGAAGTTGGAATATTAACAACAAACACTTGTTGTTACAAACGTCCAAAATGGAGATAAATTCTTATTACCAGCAACACCTGCTGTTAAAATGTTTCAGACTTCACAACTTTTTAAATATTAAATGAACACTGTCGAAAATAGAGATTTAAAGAAATTAGAGTGATATCTTCAATTATATTTTAAATCATTGCATCGGCATCTCTTAAGGGTATGGGGAAAATAATTTAGTCATTAAAATTTCATGACACCACTGCAGCATCAAATTTCTGGCATAAATACATCATTTGCAACATTTATTTGAAATTTTTGCAATTTTCAATCTTTTTCACTGTTAGAGCACAATTAAAACTTTTGGAAGATTTAGAATATGTGAATTACAGTATTTCAAAATAAAAACTTTTATCTCTAAAAAAATCCAGATATATGACAAAATGAAATCATTAACTCCTTTTTTTTATAAACATACTAAAACTATTTGTACTATTGTGATACGACTGCTTGAGTTTTGTATTCACCTCATCACAAAAATTCTAGCAGTTATATCACAATAGTACAATCATCGTAAAAAATCTTAATGTAAAACTTGTGTATTTCATATAATATATAATTAATTACCAATCAAAACAGAAAAAAAAAGTAAATTGGTTAAATTATAACACATACACTCTTTGTCCAAAAAACCCATTTGATCTTCCTGCCCAGTTTTTTAAAAATTCCTGCATCTGCTATTTTTGGTTTTTCACTAATGGGTACCTAAGAAGAAAAATACTTTTTTAGCATAATACATATGCAAATATAGGTGTATTTATTAAATACAGTTTTGAATGCTTGCATTTAAAAATATGCTTCTTATTAGAACAAACACTGTAATGATCACTTGAAATAATGGCAACAGTTCACTTAATCCATAAAGTGCAGAGTTTTCAATGATGAACTTTGCATGGTGGCTGAATTAGTTTTGGTTTAAACAAACACCCAAAAAATTTGGAGTATCCCATAGTAGCTACAGAAGTATGTCATGTAGTATGCAAAAGAGTTTCATTCAAATATTAACAAAGCAAAGTATTTAACAAAATACAGAAGTATATTAATTTAATTTTTTATCGTAATGTAGTAAAAAAGGTATTTTATTTGAATCTTATGCTGAAGTAATGAAAAGAAATATATCTTGCCATATAAAAAAGGATCTAATTGTGAATTAAAAAAAAACAAAATTCTATAAAAATTTGAAAATATAAATAAATTTAAGAAAAATTATCTTGCTATATGCACCCTAAAAAGTAGAAAATAAACCTAAAAAATATATATGGTGCAATCAGTCACTGAATTCGTATTCAATTCAAGAAATATAGGGTACAAGCAATCTTGCTGCATAGGCAAATCGGTGCCCTATTTTGCTTTGAAGTAAACACGAATTCAATGACTGATTGCACCATCAATATGGTTTAGGTTTATTTTCTACTTTTTAGGGTGCATATAAGAATTTTTTTTTTAAATTTATTTATATTTTTTCTTTGTCACTAAAAACACCTACCTTCAGAAACTTTTATTTGATATATGACTCATAAACATAGAATATATTTTTCCTCTCCTTTTTTTTTTAGAATCATGTTTGAGGTAGCCAATGGCATTGGATATGCCACAATATTTAATTTGAAATATAACTTGTTAAGGTCGACGCCTGTGAAATTTCTGTCCCGACCCCCTTTTTTTGGACAGGGAGGGGGGACATAATTTGGAAAAATCTATGAAATATGACTTGTTAAGGTCAACGCCTGTGAAATTTCTGTCCCGACCCCCTTTTTTTGGACATGGAGGGGGGTACATAATTTGGAATAATCTATGATAGTCTTGATATGAGCTTTCTTATTTGACACCTACTCATAACTGTAGGCCCTCACATTTTGAAGATATAGTGAAAGAACGACTTTCCAATTTCCTATTTTGAGGAAAGCAAAGAGACTATATTTTTATTGCCCACAACATTCCCTATGCCATAAGCTTTCATTTGATATACAACTTGCTACATTTGACCCTTGCTTAAGATGTAGAACAATTCTTTGCATATTTTTTCCTTTTTTTTGGAAGAGAAAGCAGTTTATAGCTGATGCACTCACTGCTCAATTTACTATCACCAAAAAAAATCTAAGCATATTCATTATGCACATTTTCATAAGTGATAAAATAATTTAGAAAAAAACTAATGACATATTTAAGTAATAACAGAAATATTATTAACTATTTACATATAATATAAATAATATTAAGCTGTCCTGTGGCCGAGTGGTTAGCACGCTTGGCTACTGATCTAAGGGACATGGGTTCGAGCCCCGGATTAGGCATGGATGTGTGTGTCGTTTTTCTGCTGAGGTCCTGCCATCCTCTCAGATCTTCTACTGTGGCATATAAACTGACAGGCTCCTGTCAGACCTCTGTGGCAAGCAGCTGCTTGAGGGGGTATTTATTTATTTATTTATAAATAATATAATTGAGAAAAGGTATCAAAATATATAATTTGATAAAGCCATCTGATTGCCATATTTCAGAATAAAATAATTTAGAAAAGGTATCAAAATATATAATTCGATAAAGCCATCTGATTGCCATATTTCTGAAGCACTAACAGTATTGTAGATTTGTTTGGTAACATTACTCTGTATTGAGGCAACACCTGATTTAAACTCAAAAGTTAGATTTGAACTATTATCAACAAATTTTTCCTTAAAGTTTTGAAAATGTCCTAAAAATAAACTGCTATTTTTAAAAATGGATGATTTTGGAAGTAAATTTTTTTTTTCTGACACATTTTGATTTCTACATGAATTATTTGATTTGGAATAAATTACATTTTTTTATAATACATATAATTTAAAAATATAACTAAAATTTTATTTAAAACTTACTTGATAAATAGCAGAAGTTGATATTATTCTAGAACCAAAATCTTTAAGAGTTACATTCTTTTCTAAACTGTCTCTATTAAAAGTCTGTTTCCTTATTAAAGGGAGTTGACCTGGAATCTTTTTTTTTACATAGAACAAGCTACTCCATGTACAGCTGTAAAACCTAGCTTTTGGTAATAAGTTTTTAAACACTTTTTGCATCATTTTCCTGAAATAAAAATTTATATCATTTATCATTAAAAACTTTTAAAAACAATATTTTACACAGAACAAATTAACTCTCTATACATACAACTGATGAAATGAAGATTTTCTTATCCTTTAATCATTAAAACTTACACTACCAAAGCTACAAAAATACAGCTCACCAAGCCTGCATATATGGATGAAAATACTAAAAGGTGCAATCAGTACAGCAAAGAAATTAAAAATTTTAAAAATATAAAATTCAGAGCTTTCATATTATAAGCTCAAAGGACAAAAAATTAGTCATCTCCCACCATAAGAGGGTTACATCCATTCGACAGCAACAGAGGATGTACCAGTAATAAACGTGTCCTACAAATAGCTGTGCTGTACACTATGGGGTTCATACAATGACAAGAAGTGGTTGGTGTCGTGTGTGTTAGTCACTCCGTGAAACATGGGTCATGCCAAAGATGTTATTGCGTTTAACCGAGCCAAAGGGCATAGTGTACAAGAAGTTGCTGCCTTTGCAGGTGTGTCGAAACGTACTGTCCAAAAGGTCTTCCACCAGTGGCGAACATCGAAGTCCACCGCTAATCGTTGCCAGAACTGCAGCAAAAAGCCTGTGTTCACCAATAGAGACAGCCACAGTGTGTCACGCACTGTTAAGGCAAACCGTTTTGTAATGAGGCAGGAATTGCTCCAGTCATTCAATGCAGGTCTACATCAATCTGTTTCTGAACAAACACTATGAAGGGAACTCCATACCATGGATATTTGGAGCAGAGTACAGCAGAGACCCATATTAACAGGTCCGCATGGCTACAGTGCCTTTTGTGTAGCATCTCCATAGTGAACACCAGAAGGTCCACCAGTCTTCCAAGACGACAATTGTCGCATGCACAGGGCTTGAAGTGTGCTGGATTCGCACAACGAGCATTCTGAAGCCTTCGAACACCTCGAATGGCCTGCCAAATCCCCAGATTTGAATCCCACAGAAAACTTATGGGAATATTTGGGGCAACGAGTGAAGCGCCATCCCAACCATTTGGCCAATCTGGCTAAACTGTGGCATTTGCTGCTGAAAGAGTGAATTAATATTGATGTGCACTACATCCGCACACTGGTGGCATCCATGCCAGACAGGATTTTGGCTGTTCTTCGGTCAAATGGAGGCATTACATGCTATTAGGTGACATTCAATCAGAGGTGACTAATTTTTTTTGTCCAGTGACCTTATATTAACAATATCTATAAATATATATTATATATTTATAGATATTGTTAACATATTATCAATATATTGTAATATATATTATATATTTATAGATATAGATATTAAAAATAGACAATTTAGAGCTTCTAATCAATGCTAGTCTCTTCAATTTATTCCTCAGCTTGATGCATCAGAAAGTAATAAACCATTGCGATCTTTCATATTACCATTAGCATAGTTCAGATTGCACTGTTGTATTCAGGCATGTTCTAATTTTAGCTATGAATCCAAGCCTTCTATGCTAGAGTGCAAAACATTAATTAATTTGCTTACATTAGATTCACCCACGCATGGAAATTTTTATTGGAAAATTTAAACCATTTTCATAAAATTATGATTTTGCTTTTTCTACATTTTAGTATATTTTGTAGTTTAAAACTGCTTCAATGTTTCTGAATTACTTTTTAACACTTAGCAGATATATTTTACGAAATTAATACAAAGGGGGAAAAATCAATTGTTTTTAACATGTGATTGGCATATAGCGGCAGCATCTGATTTTGATTTGGAACTTCTAATGGGTATGTTCAGTCCAAAGGATATGTCTTCACTTTGCACTGTTTCACAAACACTGAGATTATTTCTTTTTTGCCCTTTTTCACTAATTTCTAATCTTTTTTAAATTTATAATATAACTACTATATGTGTTCACTATATCTTCTAACAGATGTTTCATATAAAGAAGTTTCAATAAAATTTTTTGGAAAAAAGATATTTTCAGAAATATTTTATTGATTTTATAGGGAGTCAAACAGATTTTTAGGCATTGCTGATTCAGAAGCAGGATATGAATTCCATGTAGAGTAAAATATTATTGATGAAAATCTTTTTCACTTTGCTACTTCTATTTATATTGCCCCTAAAGTAAAAACTGTAATTCAAAGGAATAACAAATTTGAAACTTGACTGAAAATGAAACAATTAGGCATACTGTGAGTGGAATTCAAACCCATCTCCCAGTAACAAACAAGTGTACTCACCACTACATCATCAGCAGGTAACCTTTTCTTCAGCTGACTTAATGACATTCCCGCATATTTTGATTTACTAATGGCTCCATTTATGTTGGGAAATGGACAATCAGTTGCCTCATATAATGGAATTTAATATTTGTCACTCACATAGTATTAAATCAATAATTCAACAGTAGAGTATCACAGGAGATGCACTGTATACGTAAAACTCATTAAACAGTTTGCTGATTTTTTTTATTGTTCTTAAAATTTTTTATATTAATTTAACATTACGAGTGTGAGTGGCAAATATTAATTCCATCACATGAAGTAACTTGGTTGTCTCTTCCCCAACATAGATGATGTCACAAGTGAATCAAACAATATGTGAGAAAGTCTATAAGTAACATTAGCTGAAGAAAGGGTTAGTTGCTGATGGTGCAGTTGTAAGCACGCCTGACATGTTACTGGGAGATGTGGGTTCGAATCCGATTCTCAGCAAAGTAAAAAATTTTCCACCTGTTTCATGAGTCACATATCTACATGATATCTGTGATACTTTACTACTGAATCATTGGTATACATTATCTCAAATGTCAGCTACCTCAGGAGACATCTGCATACAACATTATAACTAAAAATTAAATTTTTTAAAGATAGGATTTTAGAACTATTTTAATTAAATTGAAGCAATTTCATACTACTAATAATAAATCATAATTTTTTAAATAAAATTTATCTCAATTTTGCAAGGTTCAAGTTTTTTGTTACTGCTATTTAAATTGTAACTTTATCTGGAATAGTTTGATCTCTATTTTAGTGGTTAAGATAAACTTTATTTGCTTTGAAATGCTTTAATTTTTTCACAGCTCATTACCACTTTTTTAATTATATATTTTTTAATTCATATTTAAATTATCATGCTTTTAAAGCAAAATATTTTAAGATACTAGTATTGTAGACTTAGAGTTTGCTGATTGCCAAAATATCAAAGCTAGTGCATTACTTGCTTTACCAGCTTGACCATTTCATGAATAACTTTAAAAGTGTGTGTAAATAACTACTTCAATATTCATTTAATTTTTTGATAAATTTCTTGGAACACATCACTGCTTTGAAATGTTTAAATCACCATCCAGTTCAAATACTGAAAGAATATTGTTGAAAAATAGAGATTTATATGACTAGCAGATTTACCGGGTGTTGCTCAGCCCTTCCCCATATTTCAAGCTTTCATTTGGCATAAACATCCTCCCACCCATGGAAATTTTTTTATTCCCCTCTTCTAGGGTAGGTCTGAAATTCTCTAAAGTATGTAGCATATGGCAATCCCAAATTCATGAGTTTTCATTGGTATCAAACTAATTATGATCATTTCAGTCCCCTCCCCTGCTATCCACCCTCGGTAAATATTTTATCCCCCTCTTTTATGGGAGGTCTGAAACTTTCTAAAATATAGCAGATGGCATTTACCATGTTGCAAGCTTTCATTGGCATAAACTTATTACGATTCTTTCATCCCTCTCTGCTCTCCCCATAGTAAACATGTTATTTCCCTCTTTTAGAGTTATATACTCTGAATATATCTATACTTTAGAGTTATATATATTCTGAAGTATATAGTAGATGGCACTCCTCTTGGCAGGAAGCTTTCATTTGGCATAAAACTCATTACATCCCCCTACTCCCCTCCTCTACGTGAGGTCTGAAACTTTCTAAAGTATATAGTAACTGGCATTCCCCCCATTGCAAGCTTTCATTTGGCATACGCTCTTATAATTGTTTCACACATATTAAAAATAATTTAAAATTCTGCTGCTATCCTAATGGAAAAAATTTAATTTCACCACTTCCAGGGGGTCTGAAACTCTCTATATTATGTAGTAGATGGAAATCCACACGCCTGAAGCTTTCATTTGGCATAAACCTCATTACAATCTTTTTGTCCCTCCAGCTCCTCCATGGTAAAAATTTTATCCCTCTCTTTGAGGGGAGGTCTGAAACTCTCTAAAGTATACAGTAGATGATTGAAGGCATATACTGATCAGAAGGTTTCATTTAGCATAAAACTCATTGTATTCATTCAAGCTTAAAAATGTTATTAATACAAAATACAAATGTTAGTTTTCTTAGCTATTTCAAATATGTGTATCCATCTTTGAGTTAAACTTGAATCATCATTAAATTTTTCACTCATATAAATTTGATTTATTAATCAAACAATTTGTCAATATTAAAAAATGTTTGTTTGTTGTCCTATTACAGAATTAAAGTATTCAGCACTTTTTTTTTTATATCAGCCCATTCCAATTTTGATTTAAGATTTATCCAAGAAAATATTTTAAGAGTTTCAAAAATTGATTGCCATAATTCTAAATATGCTATGCTCATTTTGTAGAACTCGTCAAAGTATGCCAATAGTTTGCCTTCAGAAATTTCATTTTTGAATTTTAACAATTTTTTTTGCAGCAAATGGCACAAATATCATAGCCCTTCTTTAAGTTTAGTTATTAGGCTGTAATATTATGAAGCAGCTTCTATTGCAGTGATATCATTTGATTCTAAAGATTTTATCATGTTATGAAAAAGTGGTAGAGTTCCATGTAGAAATAGTAAATACACCTCGTTCTTGGAGTTTTTAAAAATTGATTTTAATTGTTGGACAATTTTCTTCTTTCATAAAAAATAGTTTCAGTGTATCAAATGTGTCAAGAACTCTCCGAGTTGCAGGTAGTAGACTTAAAAATTTTGTAGCACTATGTGACAACTTTTTTTTATATTCTACCTCTACATCTTCACAAAAGGATTTTAATTTGATATTTCTTACTGTATAAATATAGAAATATTTTTGTTTTCTATTGGAAGTGTCGATACTGATTGTAAAGAAATTTACTTTCTGCAGGTCTGTTAAAACTTCATTAAAAATGTATGGTGATATAATATTTGTCATGATGGCTTCAGTCTTGATCTTCCCAGAGAAAAACTTCAAATCATACATATGCTCGATTAACTTGGACATACAATCCACTGCCTTGAAGCTAAATTCATGTACAGCTGAATGATAGGCAATAGTTACTTCTTTAGCAGTGCATAATACATCAGGTTAATTTAGTTCAAGTGACTTAAAATAAGAATACCGAAAGATTGAATCATTTACCACCTGTGTCACTGCAAATATGATTTTTGATATCACCTCATCCTTTGTATTCTACAGGAAAAACATCATTACAAATAGTACAACACACATTACTTTTGTTGTCACTTTGCATTTTAAATATTTGTACTATTCTTTAAGTTTGTCTATAAACTTAAACTTTCTTTTATTATTCATTTTATGATTTAACTTAGTTTAAAATTTCACAGGTTACTGGGTAACACCAATAGCTGTAATTAACAAACTAAAAAGAAAGCTTATTGCACATGTGCAAAACTTGTGCTTACGGCCTGCATGAGTACTGTGTTACTATTCAACTACAACATGTTCAAAGAGCTGATTGACCTAAGCAAATAAAATGTTGGTAGATACTTGAGAAAAGTTGAAATGTGAAAAAATTTTGAAATCCAGGACATTTTAAAGCCTTGGAAAACTACTGAAATCCAGGATAGTCTTGGCCAATCCTGGATGAATGGCAAGCATAACTTAAGGTGACCAGATTTGCAGAATATCTAGGTACTTTTGGAAATTCAGCTTCAATTCAGTTGTAAGCTGTCAACTTGGGGATCAGGCCAAAGTTGCTGGGCATTTCAGTTTTCCAGAAACATCTAGTAACCTTAGTTTGATAGCTCATAACTGAAAACTTTCATTATAAAATTCTATCCTCAATTTTTCAGTCGCATTACTGACTGAAATTTCTTATAACAGCATTGCCACTACTGCTCTATTAGTCATGCTGTACAGTTAATTTAAAATATCTAAAAATCAATTCCGGGGCATTTATTTGTCGGCGCCATTCTTTCTGCTGTTAATTACCGATATTTATCTTCTGCTTTTATATATATGCTGCAAAAATTCATTTCCATACAACTTTTGTTTCACTTGCGCCACTCCCTGATTTAAATAGATGTGTATTCCAAAGCCGATTTCCGTCTTTCTTTCCAATCACATTTTACTGTGAGGCGTTTTCAAAAGCAATTTGCACAGACCAGCAAATGTTCCGTGAAATACAAATTCATGATCGATTTTTAAAATTAGAATTTAAACTATTTCATCCCTTATTATATTTCTACTAAACAGTACAAAATTTAACACGAAAAACTACTTTGAATATTGTATTGATAAATTTAGAAGTAGTAGATCATTTTATATCTTTAGTTACAAGATACCGTATAATAATAAGTTACAGTAATCACTCAAAACACGAAAATGTCAATAAAAGCAAAATCATACCGTTTACCCCTGTTTACCCACGTGATTTACTCCCTTTCGCTCCCGCTCCATCTGCTTACTCTCAAGGATACAGATACGGATTTAGCCTTCATTATGCCAAGTAATAACAGTATATACCATAGGTCCTCTTTCAATACTTTCTCGACATTTTACTTCTCTCTTTTCGTTTTCACAAAACGTTCCTTTCTTCTTTCGACACATATGTTTCAACCTAATCTATAACTTTAAAAGACTAATCCTAGGGAGTCCCTTTCGCATCTTCGATAACTCGTGTATCTGCAGACAGGAAACTTAGAAGAAACCTAAAGCAAAGAATATTCTTATATGTAGATTTGCCTAAGTCCAGCCACCATAGTAATGCCATAGTACACCCCCTT
The DNA here is from genome assembly GCA_038380435.1 of Ryuthela nishihirai. Taxonomy (NCBI): domain Eukaryota; kingdom Metazoa; phylum Arthropoda; class Arachnida; order Araneae; family Heptathelidae; genus Ryuthela; species Ryuthela nishihirai. The sequence goes on from JAWZYU010000022.1 coordinate 18,278,203, forward strand.
TACTATATCATCCACACTTCATGGTGACCTCGTTCGTTTCATTTTTTAAACAAATCTCATTTTATGTGCACATTCAGCCAAAGTTTTGCAGACTGGACAGTTTATGCGAGTTATTTCGACTCGTCTCCCTCGTATCTGAATCCTCCAACGTTTAATAAAGCATTGACTCATTCAGGTATGTAGGTGTGTCTCGATCTATGAACATAACCAGTTAAAGCCTGACTTCGGCAATGAAATGCTCAGTCTCGGTGGTCGAGTAGTTACCATGACTCGTTACCGGGACCGGATCTACTATATATATCTATGGATCTAAGTTCTCGCCATCTTCACAAACCTTCTACTATGGCGTATAAAGTAGCAGGCTCTTGTTAGACCTCTTTGGTAATCAGCTGCTTGATGGGATATTTATTTTATTTTTTTATTTATTATCTATAGTGTTGGGAAGGGGCACCCTCCGCCCTTCAATAATGATAGTAAAGGAGCCAAAAAACTAAGTAAGGCAAAAATATATTAAAACTTGCATATTTCAAGTATTTCTCATGAAATTTTGCTAAAAGCGTTTAAAACAAAGGGGAAAAAAAAGTTACAATGAATAATTTAATTATGTCTCTGTTAGGGACGTACCCAGGATTTAGTTCCCGGGGAGAGGGGAGGCAGCTCCCGAAAATTTTGCCAACTCGCCATAATTTTACAAAGAAAAATTTAAATTTTTACATCGCACCTGAATTTTACCAAGTCACGTTGAATTTTGCCATATCCCCAAAATTTTTCCAGCTCCCGTAGATTTTTGTCAAATCTTCATAATTTCACGAAAGCAATCCTAACTTTTATAACTCATCTGTATCTCTACCAAGTGGCTTTGAAATTTGGCAACTCCTCGATATTGTCAAATTTTCTCGATTTTGCAAATTCTCCTTAATTTTGAAAAAAAAAAAAAACAATCGCAATTTTAAGAACTCGCGTTCACTTTGCCAAGTGGCTTCGAATTTAGCCATCTCTTCATAATTTCATAAAAACAATTCTGCTAAAGTCTCGCCTTCCCAACCTATCTTGTCTACGGCGTTTTAAACTACAAGACTCCTGTCAGACATCTGCGGATCTCTGTAAGAAAGTTGGGGGGGGGGGGAGAGTTTTTATTTATGATTAACTGTAACCGCAAGCCAGGTAGCAGTCGTACTAGTAGGGTATAGTGGTATTAATGTTATGTAGCATTTTTATGCTCACCGGTGAAAAATGTATATGACAGCTTAGAAACAGGTTTCAGATAGCACTCATCAGATTGTTAAAATAATGGAAGATCACCAACAAACCACAAATAGTGTATTGCCTACAAACTTTTCCAGTGGTCCGTATGGTTTAGGTAAATGGGTTTTGGTGTGATTTGAGAGTATTGAAATTCCAAATTTGGTTTTAGCGTACATTGAGTATAAATTGCACATACATCCATGAATTTCCACAGCTCATATTTTTTTTTATATATATTTTCCATATTCCAGGGGGGAAGCAAAGTTATCACCAGGGATTTTAGGTTGCAAATGCTTGTTACACTCTTTCATGGTGACAAGGGTATGTGGGCATAGTTCAATTTTTGGAATAGCTACATTTAGTTGCACAGCTATTATTTTAATCCTTCACCATTCAAATGAAATTCTGTATTGCAGCTGTTGTGATATTGCTCAAAGTGACCCCCACAATTTTTTCTTTCAGTCGGTAGATGATAAGTATGGTGCTTGCATATTTTTACTTTATATAAATTTGGAAAATTTTAGACAGTATTGCCCTAATCAAAAACAAGTTGTTTGATAACCATCCTTCTGGGAGGCTACACATTAATATTCAAGGTTTATCAATATGATAGAACTCGAGCTCAATGCAGTCTGAGTGTTGGTCCTACTTTTCAATATATAAAATGCTGAAATGTTAATGGAAGTGAATTGTATATAGTGTGTGACTTTTTAATTTATAAAGCACAATCAGTAAATGAAAATTCCTGGCTAATTTTTTTTACTATGGAACAATCAGAGTTGAACAAAGTGATACCATAAAGCAGGCACATACCAGCCCATGATTTAGTTCTGGAATTGAGAATAACACTTGAGTAGGATTTCTCAGTTACTGAAATATTACACTGGAAAGGAAAGATTAAAATGATATTCTGTATGGAATAATATTTTATATCTATTTTTAGTGTCAGATATAAAATATGGGGCTAAAATAAAATTATTCAAAGATAACTATTTTGGATTTCAAAGCAAGTAGACAAATTTGAGATTTCATATATGACTGAATTTATTTAAATACTTCATGACAGGGATGTATCTGGGGTGGGAGTCCAAACCCCACACCCTTGGTACATCCCTGTCATGAAATATTTAAAGTACTGTGCCAGAGTACTAGGTTTTTGTCAGTTTTGATGTAGTTCTGGTACACACGTGACAGTCACATGCAGAAACCCCAGAGTTCTGCAGTCATGGATGTGGAACATCCCATCTTCTTCACACCGACTATCTGCCCAGATCGAACTTGCTGGGATTTCCATGTTTACCCATCATAAAGTCACAGGTATGTTATACAGCAGGCAGGTATATAACCTATATATAGACCACAGGGATTTCAGCTTGCTGCATTATTGTGGTGGGGTAGGACAGGTTTGTAGATGGGGTGCAGTGTGTATAATAAATTGTGCTTTTAGTGTGTTATATTGGCTAAATACAGCAGATTCATAAGTACACTGTTTCATAAAATATGTAAATGCTAATTTTGCAAAATAATTCTCTAAGTGTTAGTATAAATGCTTAATTTCTAATTTATATTCAGTTCATAAATATCCTGCTGTCAAATTTTGTTTTCAAATTTGATAGTGTACTGAAATGAGTTAATGTACATTCATCATCATCATCATCAAGCAGCCATGTGCTATGGAAGCCCAACCAGACTGCCAATTTAGTTCTCCAAGCATATCTGTCCTAAGCTATATATGCTGCATCTGGCCACTGCACACCAATTCTAGCAAGGTCCTGTTTGACATTGTCTGCCCACCACATCCTAGGTCTCCCCCTCTTTCTGAGGCCTTTAGGCACATTGTTCATAACCCTACTTGCTAATCTGTAATTATCCAACAGACAACATGGCCAAACCAACGGAGTCTCTGCACAATATGCTGCTTAAAGGAGGTTGCTGACTCCTTTGCCTAACCTCATCATTTGTTACAAAGCTGAACCATCTAATGTCTAAGATACTGTGTAAGCATCTAGAATCAAAAGTATATAGTTTCCTGTTACCTTGTTCACAAAGTGTCCAAGGTTTACTACCATAACTAACCCTATAGAGAACCAAACTATTATACAGTCTAATTTTAGCCTTTAGGTATATATACTTATTTCTCCACACTCCGTAAATTCTTAAAAGTCCCGACAGTAATCCCTATTCATCTGTTAATCTCGTGCCCCACATCACCAGTATCTGCTACATAGCTCCCAAGATAGTTAAACTGAGACATCTTCTCGACTGCAGCCATTCAGATTAACTGGACCACAGCCTCCTTGACCAATTTTCATCACTTTAGTCTTCTCTCTATTTATAACCAAACCTACTCTACTACCAATCTCATCAATAGCTCAAATGAAAGAGTTCACCCCATCAACATTATTTACCAAAAGGGCTATATCATATGCATAATCTAAATCAGATATTTTCATATCTCCAGGCTATTTAAGGCCAAAATCTTTCCCTTTGCAAAGAATTTTGCATAACGTAATAACCAAACTAAAGAGAAAAGGAGACAAAATACACCCTTGTTGAACACCAGAAGCAATGCTAAACCAATTGCTACAAGCCTTACCAACTCTCACACATGACTCAGTGTTATTATAGAGAGCTTTCATTATGTTAACTAACTTATCTGGTGTGCCATATGATCTCACAATGAACCACAAATTATGATGATTGACAGAGTCGAAAGCCTTCTTAAAATCAACAAAGCTAGCAACCAAAGATTTCTGAAAATCTAAAAGTTTTTTTTTCAAGAATCTGCCTGAGTGAAAATATATGATCCACATATCCCCTACCACTTCTGAATCCACATTGCTCATCATGCAATTGACTACCAACCAGATTCTTAATTCTATTAAGCACAATCATGCAAAGAACTTTACCTGGAACAGAAAATGAGCTGATACCCCTGTAGTTATCAGAAGAACTGTAATCACTTTTTTTAAAAATAAGGATAATAATAGCTCTGGTAAAATCCTTAAAAACCATTCCTTTATCATAAAAGATATTCAAAATTTCAGTCATCCATGTGGTAACTGAAACATTCCCAGCTCTAAGCATTTCCGTAGTAATTTCATCGACCCCTGGGGATTTTTGGGGAAGTTTAGGTTTAGAAACAGCTAAAATAACTTCAGACTGTGTTATAGAGCTGACATTAAAGCCGGACTGGATTTTTTACTTCTGAGCGGCACTTTTCTGCACAACATGGGCTAAATGGCCAGGCCACAAGGACCCCAAAGGCTCAGAGAAGGTTGGGGGAGGGGACCCACTGGAACAGCTGTTGGGAGACAGATGATAGCCTCCCGTCAAGGCCATCTAGCGTGTTCTTTAACGTGTAATGGTAAATAACAGGGTATGGCTATTCTGCACATGGGGCCACGGCTTAATGTCCCATCCGACGGACGGCAGCCTTTTCAAGCCCATCGGTGTCCCCTATTGACCGTGGGCAGGGAGGGGAAATTTGGCGGAGATAAATCTCAACGCTGACCCAGCTGGGACTCGAACCTGGGAACTACAGATTGCGAGCCTGGCTCGCTACCGACTGAGCCCCTCCACCCCCATTAAAGCCAGTATAATACATCTATCATCATTACAAACAATGAGAGTAGAACTAACCACATTATTTAGAACATCACTGAAATGCTCAGCCCACCTAGCCATGAGAGAATCCTCACCTTCTATAACCTTGTTTATCCTTCAATCCCTGTATACAGTCCATTTTCTACCATACAAAACATTAACTATCTGGTACAGCTCTCTGCTGTTGTACTGTCTAACTGCTTCCTCAACTAAAATTTAACGATGTGTATTTTTCATGAAAGATTTCCCAAGTGAATAGATAGGTCTGTAAATGGTAGCTAGGTAGTCACTGGAAGGAGAGCTATGCACCAATCCCCTGTGATGATGCATAGAACCGGCCAGGCCTAGCACCTAATGTCCGACCCCGCCTTCTCGTGGTGCAGACAGTTAGTACCTTTCAAAAGAGATACTCTCTTGTGGAAGTGAACGAAGTGAACGAAGTGAAGGAAGGGGAGGGCTGCCAGATTAGTATGGCCTACTGATCTGGACAACTATGGCTACTTTTCTTTTTTTTTCTACCCTGTTGAGGAGTGGTCAGCCACACAGGGTCCTGGTACTGACCATATTAACCTACTGGACTGGACAGATATATGGCTCTGAGCTTGATTATGGATCCTGATTTTGCTGCACTGGTGGGCTTCTGTGGAGGGAAAATCTTCTGCTGTGTTTTCTGTTTGTTTGTGGGTTGACAGCCCCAAGTGAATAGATTCGCAGGATATCTTTATCAGCTGGTGGATAATCCTGAGCAGAGGTCATCGCAGGCACCTCAACTCTTTGCTTCTATTGGCATCGTCAAATTTTACATTGGAGGAAGTCTTCCAGTGTAGATGGCTTCAGCCTTTAGTGGTGGGGGAACGGGTCTTTGCCCCATGTCTGCGATTAGGGGGCTGTTTGATATTGTCGGCATTCCCTCTCTCAATAAACATAGTTTCTTTAAACATCCTACTAACCATTTTCTCTCCATAGGTAGTTGGAATGTGAGGACTCTGCACAGAGCTTTTTCTCTTGATGTCCTCACACAAGAATTCCACCATTATAATTTAGATATTCTCAGCTCGCAAGAGACCAGATGGACAGATAAAGGTCAGATTCTTAAAAATAATCTTAAATTTCTCTTTTCAGGGAGGGACGACAATAAGCATCACCAAGGCGTGGGTCTGCTTCTCAGCAGACACGCTAGTGATGCTCTTCTAGGATATGAGTGCATTAATGAAAGGTTTCTTACAGCAAAATTTCAGACAAGCGTTAAAGACCTCAATGTTATCTGCTGTTATGCCCCCACTGAGGATGCCGATGAGGATGAGAAGGATAGGTCTTATGAACAACTTCAGGATATTTTGAATTCTGTCAAGAAAGGAGATATTACCCTTGTTCTTGGTGACTTCAATGCCAAAGTTGGTACTGACTATGACCTTTGGGGAGGGGTGATTGGTCCTTTTGGTATTGGTAGCTTCAATGGCAATGGGCAACGTCTCCTACAGGTAAGTAAACTCAATGGTTTCAGAATAACTAACACATATTACAAACACCGTGACATACATAAGTACACATGGGTTTCACCTGATGGACTGCATAGGAATGTGATTGATTATATATTAATTAACAGCAAATGGGCTAGTTCTGTTAGGAATACCAGGGCATATAGGGGAGCTGAAATTGGATCTGACCATTACCTTGTTAAAAGTGTCTTGCAACTTAAACTTAAAAAGTGTTGTGCTAGGGTTAAAAAATTTGCTTTTAATACTGAAGCTCTGAAAGACCCAGTTATAGCCAAAGCTTACCATGATAGGTTACTTAGTCATTATGACAGTCATGGTATGCTTACTACTGAAGTTGAGGAAGAATGGGATCATTTTAAACAGGCTTTTTTGGATACTAACAGTACTCTTTCAGGAAAAAAGGAGCAGAAGAGACAATTTTCTGAGTGATAAGGCACTTGAGCTTATTTCAGAAAGAAAGAACAGCAGGAATGTCCTTAATCAATACCCTACCAGTACTAATAGAAAGCATTACAGAGAACTTAATAAACGTGTAAAAGATCAGTTAGCTGCTGATAAGAATCTTTGGCTTGATGGTTTGGCTGACAAAGCCGAGGAAGCAGTTAGACAGCACAACAGCAGAGAGCTGTACCAGATAGTTAATGTTTTGTGTGGTAGAAAACGGACAGGTATACAGGGATTGAAGGATAAACATGATAAGGTTATAGAAGGTGAGGATTCTGTCATGGCTAGGTGGGCTGAGCATTTCAGTGATATTCTAAACAATGCGGTTAGTTCTATTCCCATTGTTTGCAATGATGATAGATGCATTGGTGGCTTTAATGTTGGCCCTATAACACAATCTGAAGTTATTTTGGCTGTTTCTAAACTTAAACTTCATAAATCCCCAGGGGTAGATGAAATTACTACAGAAATGCCTAGAGCTGGAAATGTTTCGGTTACCACTTGGATGACTGAAATTCTGAATATCTTTTATGATAAAGGCATGGTTCCTAAGGATTTTACCAGAGCTATTGTTATCCCTATTTTCAAAAAAGGTGATCGCAGTTCTTGTGATAACTATAGGGGTATTAGCCTACTCTCTGTTCCAGGTAAAGTTCTTTCCATGATTGTGCTTAATAGAATTAAGAATCTGGTTGACAGTCAATTGCGTGATGAGCAATGTGGATTCAGAAGTGGTAGGGGATGTGTGGATCAGATATTTTCACTTAGGCAGATTCTTGAGAAATGTTTAGAGTTTCAGAAACCTTTGGTTGCTAGCTTTGTTGATTTCAAAAAGGCTTTCGACTCTGTTGATCGTCATAATTTGTGGTTGATTGTGAGATCATATGGTATACCAGACAAGTTGGTTAACATAATGAAAGCTCTCTATAATAACACTGAGTCGTGTGTGAGAGTTGGTAAGGCTTGTAGCAATTGGTTTAGCATTACTTCTGGTGTTTGACAAGGGTGCATTTTGTCTCCTTTTCTCTTTAGTTTGGTTATTGATTATGTTATGCGAAATTCACTTCAAGGGAAAGATTTTGGCCTTAAATGGGCTGGAGATACAAAAATTTCTGATTTAGATTATGCTGATGATTTGGCCCTTTTGGCAAATGATGTTGATGAGATGAACTCTTTCATTCGAGCTGTTGATGAGACTGGTAGTAGAGTAGGTTTGGTTATAAACAGAGAGAAAACTAAAGTGATGAAAATTGGTCAGGTAGGCTGTGATTCAGTTAATCTGAATGGTTGCAGTCTTGAGCAGGTGTCACAGTTTAATTATCTTGGGAGCTATGTAACAGATACTGGTGATGTGCGGCATGAGATTAACAGACGAATAGGGATTGCTGCCGGGACTTTTAAGAATCTATGGAGAGTGTGGAGAAATAGGCGTATACACCTAAAGACTAAAATTAGGCTGTACAATAGTTTGGTTCTTTCTAGGGTTAGTTATGGTAGTGAAACTTGGACACTTTGTAAACATGATAACAGGAAACTAGATGCTTTTGATTCCAGATGCTTACGCAGTATCTTGGGCATTAGGTGGTTCAACTTTGTAACTAATGATGAGGTTAGGCAAAGGAGTTTGCAACCTCCTTTAAGCATCATATTGTGCAGAGAGAGACTCCGTTGGTTTGGCCATGTTGCCCGTATGAATAATTATAGATTGGCGAATAGGGTTATGAACAGTGTGCCTAAAGGCCTCAGAAAGAAGGGGAGACCAAGGATGTGGTGGGCAGACAATATCAAACAGGACCTTGTTAGAATTGGTGTGCAGTGGCCAGATGCAGTAGATGTAGCTCAGGATAGACTTGCTTGGAGAACTAAATTGCACGGTCTGGTTCGACCTCTGTAGCCCATGGCTGCTTGAGGATGATGATGATTTTTCATGACTAAAAATAAATACATGAGAAATTATTCTAAGCTTACCTGAATTTGTGCAAATAAAATACAAAATAATATTACATTAATGCTTATTGCTGCTGAATGGAAATTTGAAAAATTATTATATGCTGCTGAATGGAAATTTGAGATTAATATATGTATGAACAAAACTTTCAATGTACATTTTATTAATAACTAGGATTTTTCCAGAACCTATCCCCCTTTTTACCATAAGTTGTTGGTTTTGATTTTTACAGTGATTTCATGGAATCTACTATGTAAATTGAGGGATGAGCATAATTTAAAATTTAAATCGTACAATTCAGTGTGAAATTCACTTCATAGTAATTTTGCCGTAAGCATATTAATACTAAATTGCATATTTATATGCTTCATTTTTTTTTTATGTTTTTGTTTTAGGTGATCCAGATGACAGAAGTTTAAGGAAAGTTGAAACGGAAATTCTTATACCTCAAAAGATGAGAGACAAGGCAAGGATTGAGAAATGTGTACCAGAAGTTAAAGGTTAGCTGTTTGAAAAATAAAATATTTGTAATAGTTCTTTTATTTATCATTGCAATAAAATTTATGCATCAGTGGAAACATTCCAATTGCTTTCACCATTAAAATACTCAACTGACCAATTTTCATTCTGAAATGGCTTATTTAATTTTTCCCAATCCAGTTCATCTCACAATTATGGAGGGTGTTCAAAAATTTTAGATATGTGTCTGTAGATTTGCACTCGTTTCTCAGAAGTTAACAAGCTACAACTTGTTGGAAAACTTGTCTAAACTTGTAATTACATGTTAAAAACAAAGGCCATTTCTCTCTTCAGTGGTGGCAGGTAAAGTTTGGTTTGCGAAATCTGTGCATTGTTGCTATGGAGCCTACTAACGAAGAGGGAAAGATTTTGCATTTTCACAGGGTGCACTTTAGGGATGATGGAAAAATAAATTCATGCCAATTTATCATAAGTATACAGGGATCATGCCTGTGCATATGGCACTTTTACGGGATGGATGCGCAAATCCAGAGAAGGGCAGCAGAGCTTTGAAGACCCTCATATAAGAAGACTGAAGGAGGCCATGAACGAGAGAATCATCACTGCTGTTGGTGAACTCGTTAAGCAAAACCCACACATCACCATTCAGGTAATAAATTTTGATGTCAGTATATCAATTGGCAGTGCATGGCCCCATGTGCGGGAGAGCCATACCCTGTGCACGTTAAAGAACACGCTGGATGACCTTGACGGGAGGCTACCATCTGTCTCCCAACAGCTGTTCCAGTGGGTCCCCTCCCCCAACCTTCTCTGAGCCTTCAGGGTCCGTGTGACCTGGCCATTTAGCCCATGGTGTGCAAAAAAGTGCCGCTCAGAGGTAAAACAACCCAACCCAAAATCAATTGGCAGTGTGGAAACAGTTCACCAACATTTAAAGTTCCAAAAGATCTGTGCTAAATGGTTACCCCACAAACTGACAGAACAGCAAAATATAAATAAATCAAAAAATTAAAAAAAATACCTATCTTGCTATATGGGCTCTAAAAAGAAGAAAATAAACCTAAAGCATGTTGATGGTGCAATCAGTCACTGAGTTTGTATTCACTTCAAAGGAAGATATGGCACCGGCAATTTTCTATAGGTAAATTGGCACCCTATCATCTTTTGAAGTGAATGCGGCAAAATTGGCAATACAATATGGCACTTCTAGGAAATGGCAATCAGATGTATTTAACAAATTATTTATATTGTAGTTTAATAAAATATGTATCGAAAAAAAAAAAGTATTTTGCAAGCTTGAATGATTTATTTCTTTTATAAGATATATACAAGACAACTTTCAAATGCCAATTTCATTTTTAAAAATGATTTTTTTTTTTGTTGTGCTAAATGCGAATTTAGACATTTTGAGCCACTCATTTTGGATTCTGTCAATGCTGGTAGGAACCTTTACCAGTGGACAATATATAAGACAGTTGTGAAGTAGAATCAAATGGGAAATTGACCTGCCTGAGTTATGTCCCTAGAAGCAAGGGTTCAAGTACCTGCAGTATCCTTTGATCAGGATTAGCAACCAGCTGATATAAGGTTTTCTGTGCATCTGTTCACTTCCAACACAAAAACAATGGAAAATACAGCAAAAGATTTTTTCTCAGTTGAAACCCACCAGTATAACAGGTTCAGTATCCATAATTATGCTTAAAGCCAGTAGATGTTCTAGAAGGTTTCAGAAATCAACATAAGATCATAAGAAATTTAATATTCCTGAACAGGGCAGGGGAAAAAAAAAAAGTAGCTGTAGATAACAAGATCAGTAGGCCAAACTTAGCTGGCAGCCCTCTCCTGTTCACCTCCAAAACAAATTTTCCCTTTGAAAGTTATTTACAGTGTGCATCACAAGAAGGTTGGGTGAGCCTTTAGGTGCTGCACATGGCTAGGTCTGTACATTATCACAGTATTTTTTACAAAATTTTTCTTCCAATGTATGCTTAACTATCATATATACACCTGTACTATCAAAAGAATATATTTTTGCTGCTAGAATTTACCAAATTTGCTTTTTATTTTTCTTTTAATAGTAGTCATTAATATTATTCAGTTCCCCTTTCTCAAAATGAATGCACTGGTATACCTGTTGTAGCACTAACTTCAACACAAAGCGCACAAACTGTTTAAGAAATTATATATTAATATATATTATATACATATATTTATAATACTGTTATGAACTTTGACAGGCAACAGTACTGCTTGTGCACTGTAATAAAACTAAACCAGTTCATACGTTGATAGAATGTTTTAAAATGAATGAAACTTCTTTGATAATATTTGTTTTAATTTATATTCCGTTAAATACATTTTACTGTTACTACACAGCATTGATAACTTTTAATGCAAAGAATATTTTTTTGCAGTGCAATTTACCATATATAATTCTATTTTTCAGCATTTGAATCATGTTGTAAAGCATCTGGATTATCAATGGTAATTAAATGCAGAACAGAAAATGCTTTCTTGAAAGAATGCCTTACAAAATGGTAAGTGAAATCAGAAATTTAAATCAGGGTATTTTTGATTAAAATATTTATGAAATGCATGTTATAAAGAGCATTCAGATGTATTTAACAAATTATTTATATTGTAGTTTAATAAAATATGCATCGAAAAAAAGTATTTTGCAAGCTTGAATGATTTATTTCTTTTATAAGATATATGCAAGACAACTTTCAAATGAGAATTATCTTCGCATAACTCCCTGACCACGGTCAGTAGGAGATGCCAATGGGCTTGGAACGCTGCCATCCATTAGATGGGATGTTAAGCCATGGCCCATGTGCAGGAAAGCCGTACCTTCTGCAGGTTAAAGAACAATCTTGATGGGAGTTTACCATTTGTTTCCCAACAGTTGTCCGGTGGATCCCTCCCAATCTTTTCTGAGCCCTTGGGGGTCCTTGTGACCTGGCCATTTAGCCCATTGTGTGAAAAAAAGTGCTTCTCAGAAGTAAAACAATCTAACCAAAATGTTCTAGAAACACTAACAGAAAGATCTTTAAAAATTTTGAAAAATAGGTAATAGTGTATCACTTATTGCTCAACTGTTTAAGAAATTATTTTGTATATTAGTTTTAGCATATACATACATTTTGTAAGGCATTGGCTGAGTGGTTAGCGCGCTTGGCTACTGATCTACGGGACCTGGGTTCGAGCCCCCGGTAAGGCATGGATGTTCATGTTGTTTTTCTGCTGAGGTCCTGCCATCCTCTCAGACCTTCTACTCTGGCGTATAAACTGACAGGCTCCTGTTGGATCTCTGTGGCAAGCAGTTGCTTAAGGGAGTATTTATTTATTTTTATTTATTTTTTATTCAAATTTGTGTTTTTTGTGAAAATAATTTTTGATTGCATCTACAAAACATACTGGTGATTATGACATTTTTTGTCCTATTCCAATGTGAATATCGTAAAAGCAAATAATTGCACTTGTCTGAAAATTTTCCTATATACAATAGAGAGTATTTGGATTCTGAAAGGAATACTGGAATAGTGAAGAAGGATATGAGTAGCTGAAACAATTTTAATGTGTAATTGCAGTAATTACAAGAGATTTAGATGTTGCACAGCACTCCTAAAACATTTCAGTCATCCTTGAAACAGTACTGCCACATTATATAGTGAATGACATAAATATAGTCACTCATAAAATGTCAAAGATTTATGAAATTTAAAACATTTTTGTAAGAACTAGTTGCAGTCTTTCAAAAAGATAGTAACAAGCTGTTCATACCTCTGAAATCTGGGATTGAAGTTACACATGCAGCTGAACAGATCGCCTGAGCCAATCCACATGGTGAAATCAATAGCCATTAGGTTATCACTCAGATTTGATGTCACATGCTGCCTGAAAAGTGATAAAGATTTAACTAACACCTGTTCCAAAACAGATTTATCCATGTTCAGCAATTTCAACCAGAATATCATCAAATGCTCACAGATTCTGCAAATTTATAAAGTGCAGCTGTTTGTTAAAGCTCACTTTGCATTTTATTGAAGGTATAGGTATCCATAAAAGATGTGAGTAATTAAAGTACACTAGTGCTCAAAAGTTAAGCAACAAATAAAAGTATGAATTACAAGCAAGTCTATTGTTGGATTTCAATGAAACATATATTTGAAGTCCATGATCCCACTAATACTTGAAAATGTATGAATCCATATATTGTCCCATGAATATATGTTGTCCCATGAAAATATATTGTCCCTTGAATGCTTAATGAGATATTCAAATTAGAAAATTACCTCAAGAAGGCATGTAAGTTCAATGATAACATACTTTTAATATGGTGTGTGCTTACCCCAGATAGCGATACAGACTGCACAATTCTTGTTATGCTGCAAATCAGGGTGTCAATGAAGGCTTGAGGGAGTAATTGCCACTGATGTGTGAGTGCAGATAGGATCTCTGGAGGGTCATAGGAGGTGAATGTGTTGTCCTAGACCATCCCAAACATATTCTATTGGATTTAGGTTAGGTGATCAGGAAGGCCAGTCCATATGACATGGTTTCACTCCCTGGGTATTGTTCACCAAGTGAGCATTATTGTCCATTAACATGAAATCAGGACCCATTGTTGCAAAAAATTAACAAACATAAGGTTTGAGAATCTCATTAATAAGATAAGGTTGAAAGATAAGGAAAAGATAAGGTTGAAATTTAAGATAAGGAAACAGCTGTTACAGTCCTCTGGGAAGACAGGTCTAGTGGCCATTGAGAGTGTTGTCTGCCCACACCAACACACCACCAGCTCCAAAACTGTCTTTCTTGGATGTTAATGAAATATCTGGTTCTAGGTTTTCTCCAGACCAATAGTTGTCAGGAATTGGTGTGCAGACTAAATCAGGACTGGCCCATTGATGTTGAGTCTAGTTGCAATGTTGTTGAAACCAATTCACTCTCACTCTGCATTGGCCAGATGTCAAAGGAACACACATAACTGGTTGTCTTGCATAAAGATGGCCTTCATGAAGCCTTCCAGACATAGTTTACCATGATACAGCCCATCCTGTGGATGCAGCATGGTCGAAAGTGAGGTGAAGTCCTGTATGGGTTCTATGGTGACTTGTATTTAGGAGCAGATAGTGAAATCTATGGCAATATGATCTCTAAGCAATAAAGCCCTCAGACTCAGTGGAACAGGTATCCTTAGCAATGGTTTGGCATGTTTGACATAGATTCCATAGGTAGCTTACAATGCTATGATTCACATTTAGCCATCTGGCTACCTCAGACTGATGTTATCCGGCATCAAGCCTCCTGATTGCTTGCCACCTCATTTCTTCATTCAAATGATTTCTTCCTGTCATTATCTAATGGCTGACTATTTCATATGTCTTATGTCAAGACTCTTAACACAAACTGATGTCCAAATGATGTACAAATGAGGTGCTTTTTTATACTGGCCTGTTTCACATGCACGACTGTGTTTAATGTAAATTTTGTGTGCAGATTTGAACTCAGTGTTATTTATTTTAATGTAAAAAAATCTGACTTTTGTTATTTATTGTCAATTATCACACAAGATAAGCAAATTTTTGCATTTGTTGTTTTTGAGCACTAGTGGTTTTAATCTCATATCAGTTACTCAGAACAGTGTGGAAGCATTCAGGTGTAGCATCCAATGCACAATTCATTCTTCACAGTTTGGTAGGATTCATGAGCTCATTCAGTATTTATTGGGCTATATATTTTTTAAAGATCCAACATATAATGGATTCAAAATAATAACAGCAACAAAGGAATTCTGACATATTTATTGACAAATGTTGTAATCCCTGCATTCCATCAGTGTAGTGTTTTTTGCGATTATTTGTTTAGCAAGTTGGTAAAACTTTATGTATTGCAAGGATTTTGAGAATGCTGTATGATAGGGGGCGGGGGTGGCTCAGTCGGTAGCGCGCCAGGCTCGTAATCTGTAGTTCCCAGGTTCGAGTCCCAGCTGGATCAGCATTGAGATTTATCTCCGCAAAATTTCCCCGCCCTGCCCACGGTCAGTAGAGGACACCGATGGGCTTGGAAAGACCGCCGTCCATTGGATGGGACATTAAGCCGTGGCCCCGTGTGCAGGAGAGCCATACCCTGTGCACGTTAAAGAACACGCTGGATGGCCTTGATGGGAGGCTACCATCTGTCTCCCAACAGCTGTTCCAGTGAGTCCCCTCCCCCAACCTTCTCTGAGCCTTCGGGGTCCATGTGACCTGGCCATTTAGCCCATGGTGTGCAAAAAAGTGCCGCTCAGAGGTAAAACAACCCAAAGCTGTATGATAGATTTCAGGATTAAACAATCAGCAGACTACCTTTGGCTGTGATCACCACTTTTTCTATTCTTATATTCATGGATTACTGGTTGTGAGATTCCTGAAGTCAGTAGTGCATTGAACAGCCCTAGAAATCCTCATGGAACTAAAGAAAGCCATCATCATTGCAGAAAAATTCTATTCAGTTGCGTGTCATGTTCACACTACTCCATGTCACAGTTAAGCATAATGATTAACAATTTGAGTGAAGCCATGTAAGTTATGTTATGAAAACTGGCTTAATTACATTCCTCTATGCCCTTAGTGCCGTCCCGTGGTCGAGTGGTTAGCACGCTTGGCTACTGATCTAAGGGACCTGGGTTCGAGCCCTGGATTAGGCATGGATGTGTGTGTCGTTTTTCTGCTGAGGTCCTGCCATCCTCTCAAATCTCTTACTGTGTCATATAAACTGATAGGCTCCTGTCAGATCTCTGTGGCAAGCAGCTGCTTGAGGGGGTATTTTTTTTATGCCTTTAGTTGGTGTATGACATTTCATCCTGTGATGTTTCATCCCATAGTTAATATTTTCATAATAATGATCCTGTCAATAATTTTAAGATTCAATTAATATTTTTTTGTACATAAGTTAAAATTCTATCTTTTGGACATAAATTTTATTTAAATGCAAAGGTGAGAATACAATCAGAACAGCTTCCATTATTCCACTGAAAAGAAATCTGTTATAAAGTACTAAATTAAGAATTTTTGAGAATCTGGATTAAAACCTTGTATATTTCCAGCTTAATCTTGTAAATGAGCAATAGAGTTCATTCTTTTATTACAGAACTTGAAGATTTACCCAACATTGCCTGGGTCTGAAAATTTCTAAACTATATAGAGTAGATGGCACTCCCCACATCACAAACTTTCATTTGGCATAAATATCATTACACTTGATCTCCTCCCCTCTGGGAGGCAGTGGTGGCTCAGTTGGTAGCATGCCAGACACATAATCTGTAGTCCCAGCTGCGTCAGCATTGAGATTTACCTCCGAAAACTCCCCATCCTGCCCACGGTCAGTAGGGGATGCCGATGGTCTTCAGTAGGCTACCATCCGTCAGATGGGACTTTTAAGCTGTAGCCACATGTGTGGGAGAGCCATACCCTGTGCATGTTAAAGAACATACAAGATGGCCTTGATGGGTGGCTACGTTCCATTTCCCAACAAATGTTCCAGTGGTTTCCCCTCCCCAAACCTTCCCTGAGCCTTCGAGGTTCTTGTGACCTGGCCATTTAGCCCATTGTCTGTAAAAAACTGCCGCTCGTAGGTAAAACAACCCAATCCACCTCTCCAATTAAAATTTTCTCCTTCTCTTTTAGGGGAGGGGAGGAATGAAATAGACCTAGTTCGAGGTACCCATTATCCTCTCCATGTCAGAAGTTTTTAAACCAAAACCAGAATTTTCTTGCTCAGATAATCGAACTTTTTAAATCATTTTGTACCCAGCACAGTTCCTCAGATACAATTTTCCAGGCATATGTAACTTTATAGCAAAAGGAAATTAACCATGGTCTGAGGTGCATAAAAAATTTAAAGGTACATAAAAGTTATTATTAAAAGTATTTATTTCTTATCATAATATTTAAAACATTTATTAATTATTTGTATATACTTTTATTAGCTTTGCATATTTTTCAAATTAAGTTAATGATTTTAACTTCCTGTACGAATTTAGTTTTTGAATCTTGTGTTCTGCTCGTGCTTAATTAATTATAATGACTTCATGGACACTCGTGTTCTTGACCCAGCAAATTGAGCAATGAGTTTATCACACGAAAACAGAAAGAAATTAGTTTGATGCATTTATTATTTCAAATTTATGATATATTATTTTGAATAACTTTGAACCTTAATGTTTAATCACGCGAAATCAGAAATTAGTTTAGTTTGAAGTATTCCTTTTTTCAAATTTATTGGTGGTAACAATTATTTTGAATAACTTTTCACCATTAATTCAAAGTCTATGGGGATTTTGAGAAATTCAAACCTGTTCACCCCAATTTTTGTTGACCCCAGTGAGTTCACACCTAACCTAAATTCTTCCCCTGGGTGAAGGGAAACGTTCATGCAAAGTTTGGTGTCTCTAGCTCTTCTGGGGGCTGAGTGCATAAGCGGACAGACACACAAACAAACATACAAATCATTCTAATATATATTAGATACAAACAACAAAACGTTCTATATATATTCGATAAATCTTAGATGTACATATAGAACTGTTATTAGTATCAGACATTTAGTTCACTTAGAAATAGGATCAAAACTGCTAAATTATGGTTCTTAACAGTTCTTATATAATTAAAATATAGATTTAATATTTCTTTTCAGTGATTTAGAAGGTGAGCTTCATAATTTGATGAAAGTGAAAATAATCAATATGTTAGTGTTTGTTTAAAAGGTTCAAAAATGACTCCTTGATACATTATGTTGTTTTTCGTCAGCAGAATATTGTACTATCATTGTACTAATATTCCAAATTGCAAAAATTGAAATATATAAATTAAGGAAAAGACGTGTCTTCTTATATGTGCTATAAACATTTAAAATATGTATGTTCCCAATGAATTACTATAAATTTTAAAGGAAGAACTCCATTATAAATAAAAGTTATGGAGAGAGTGGACAGTGACTGGGTCAAAATGGACAAAATGTAGTTCACCTTTTTTATATATTTATATTTGGAGCTATGTACCAATCCCCTGTGATGATGCATAGAATAGGCCTAGCACCTAATGTCTGACCCTGTCTTCTCGTGGTGCAAGCCTTTAATACCTTTCAAAAGAGATACTCTCTTGTGGAAGTGAGTGAAATGGTAGGGCTGCCAGATTAGTGTGGCCTACTGATCTGGACAACTCTGACTACTTTTCTTTTTTTTTTCCTACCCTGCTGAGGAGTGGTTAACCATACAGGGTCCTGGTGCTGACCATATAAACCCACTAGACTGGACTGAATTAAGGTTCTGAGCTTGATTACAGATCCTGAATTTGATGCACTGGTGGGCTTCTGTGGAGGGAAAATCTTCCGCTGTGTTTTCTGTTTGTTTGTGGGTTGACAGCCTCAAGTGAATAGATTCGCACAGGATATGTTTATCAGCTGGTGGATAATCCTGAGCAGAGGTCATCGCAGGCACCTGAACTCTTTGCTTCTACTGGCATCGTCAAATTCTACATTGTAGGAAGTCTTTCAGTGTAGATGGCTTCAGCCATTATTGGTAGGGGAACAGATCTTTGCCCCATGTCTGCGATTAGGGGGCTGTTTGATATTGTCGCCATTCCCTCTCTCAATAAACATAGTTTCTTTAAACATCCCACTAACCATTTTCTCTTCATATGTAGTTGGAATATGAGGACTCTGCACAGAACTTTTTCTCTTGATATCCTCACACAAGAATTCCATCGTTATAACTCAGATATTCTTGGCTTGCAAGAGACCAGATGGACAGATAATGGCCAGATACTTAAAAATAATCTTAAATTTTCCTTTTCAGGGAGGGAAGATCGAAAGCATCTCTAAGGTGTAGGTTTGCTTCTCAGCAGGCACACTAGTGATGCTCTTTTGAATATGAGTGCATTGATGAAAGGTTCTTACAGAAAAATTTCAGACAAGCATTAAATATTTGAATGTTATCTGCTGTTATGCCCCCACTGAGGATGCCATTGAGGATGAGAAGGATAGGTTTTACGAACAGGATATTTCGAATTCTGTCAAGAAAGGAGATATTGCCCTTGTTCTAGGTGACTTCAATGCTAAAGTTGGTACTGAATCTGACCTTTGGGGAGGAGTAATAGGCCCTTTTGGTATTGGTAGCTGCAGTGGCAATGGGCAACATCTCCTACAGGTAAGTAAACTCATTGGTTTCAGAATAACTAACACTTATTAAAAAACACCGCGACATACATAGTACACATGGGTTTCACCTGATGGGCTGCATAAGAATATGATTGATTATATATTAATTAACAGCAAATGGGCTAGTTCTGTTAGAAATACCAGGTTATATAAGGGAGCTGAAATTAGATCTGACCATTACCTTGCAAAACGTTTCTTGCAACTTAAACTTAAAAAGTGTTGTGCTAGGGTTAAAAAATTTACTTTTAATGCTGAAGCTTTGAAAGACCCAGTTAAAGCCAAAGCTTACCATGATAGGTTACTTAGTCATTATGACAGTCATGGTATGCTTACTACTGAAGTTTAGGAAGAATGGGATCATTTTAAATAGACTTTTTTGTTCAGTTCTTTCAAAAACAGTATTCTTTTAGGAAAAAAGGAGCAGAGGAGGCAGAATTATCTGAGTGATAAGACACTTGAGCTTATTTCGGAAAGGGAGAACTGCAGGAATGTCCTTAATCAATACCCTACTAGTCCTAATAGAAAGCATTACAGAGAACTTAATAAATGTGTGAAGGATCAGTTAGCTGCTGATAAGAATCTTTGGCTTGATGGCTTGGCCGACAAAGCCGAGGAAGCAGTTAGACAGCACAACAGCAGATAGTTAATGTTTTGTTTGGTAGAAAATGGACAGGTATACAGGGATTGAAGGATAAACAAGGTAAGGTTATAGAAGGTGAGGATTCTGTCATGGCTAGGTGGGCTGAGCATTTCAGTGATGTTCTAAACAATGTGGTTAGTTCTACTCCCATTGTTTGTAATGATGATAGATGCATTATATTGGCTTTAATGTCGGCTCTATAACACAATCTGAAGTTATGTTGGCTATTTTGAAACTTAAAATCATAAATCCCCAGGGGTAGATGAAATTACTACAGAAATGCTTAGAGCTGGGAATATTTCGGTTACCACTTGGATGACTGAAATTCTGAATATCTTTTATGATAAAGGCATGGTTCCTAAGGATTATACCAGAGCTATTGTTATCCTTATTTTCAAAAATGGTGATTGCAGTTCTTGTGATAACTATAGGGGTATCAGCCTACTCTCTGTTCCAGGTAAAGTTCTTTGTATGATTGTGCTTAATTGAATTAAGAATCTGGTTGACAGTCAATTGCGTGATGAGCAATGTGGATTCAGAAATGGTAGGAGATGTGTGGATCAGATGTTTTCACTTAGGCAGATTCTTGGGAAATGTTTAGAGTTTCAGAAACCTTTACTCTTACAACACATAACCTCCATACAAATAATAATACAATTATTTTACAATGGATTCCCAGCCACGTTGGAATTCACCATAATGAAACTGTTGATAATCTCGCTAAACTGGCACACAACCTCCACATAGTATCACCTACCTATCACTTTCATATCAATACTTCTCAGGAGATAAAACAACTTGAAGCACATCTCACCAATAAATACTTTCAGGTCCAGGCCTCTGTCCAAAACAACTTTCGATTTAATCTTAACCATAATATATCAACAATTGATAACCTCCCCTTCCCTAGAAAACACATCAAATTACTACACAGATTAAGAACCAACTCCACAATTCTTAATCCTACTCTACATAAATTCAGACCCACACATTCTCCTAACTGTAGACATTGTAAAGTTCCGGAGACGGTTCATCACATCCTACTTAACTGTGATAATACTGCCTCACAGAGACAAACTTTCTTCAAATCAATCATTGACCTAAACATTTTGGATATTCAAACGAATGTAATTCTGGACCCCTCCCCCCCTCTAAACAAAACCAAAATTTATGAATCTCTCTTTTCTTTCCTTCTTTCCACCTCACTCTGGAACAGAATTTAGTCCACCTTTCCTTTACCCTCTACTATCGTCTCTTCATGTCCTTCATAAAGATTTTTCTTCAATTCTCAACTTACCTCTCGCATACATGTTCCCGAAGGGACCCTCACTCTGTTCTCTATCCAGACTTACACCAAAAATTCCATAAAATATAAATAAATAAAAAAAAAAGAAAAATAATGGAGGGACTATAGAAATAAGGGAACAAATATATACATATCTAAAGTGGCTCAAATCCTTTAACTCAGGTCTTACTGGCCCAAATAACCACAAAACAGGGGATCAATAGTCTTCAATTCAATATTCTTATCTCCATAACCCAAGAATAAATTAAAACCACTCAGGGAAAAATAAAGAAAAATTATTAAATTGTAAATGTAAGAATAATAATTAAAAAAATGCACAATAATAATTAAAAAAAATAAATATTAAATAATGAAATAAAAAAATAAAATAAATAATAATAAAAAATATATATATATAAAATAATACATAATTAACAAAAAAAAAATAAAAAGGAAAATTATATAAAAATATTTAAAAAATGATAAAAATAAATAAATATATTATATAAAAAAAGCATAAAAAAAATAAATAAAACAAAAAACTAAAAAGAAAAATTAATCCTCCAAACAACTCTGAATGCTTCCCTGAAAGCATATACAAACATAAACACTCATAAAATCCTAAAATATCAATTTTCACTGGGCGACTATCTCTTACTGCTTTGCACGATATCAAATATAATTTTGATAACCAAAATATTAATATATACGCGAACCCTAAATTTAAAATAAAAAACATAATACCCACATACATCCAAAATTATCATTCTAAGAAAGCCTGTAGAAGGACCTCTCAATACCACGTAACGTTAAACAACAACAACAATTTGGTTGCTAGCTTTGTTGATTTCAAAAAGGCTTTTGACTCTGTTGATTGCGAGAACATATGGTATGCCAGACAAGTTAGTTAACATAATGAAAGCTCTCTGTAATAACACTGAGTTGTGTGTGAGAGTTGGTAAGTCTTGTAGCAATTGGTTTAGCTTTGCTTCTAGTGTTCGAAAGGGTGCATTTTGTCTCCTTTACTCTTTAGTTTGGTTATTGATTATGTTATGCAAAATGCACTGCAAGAATTTGGACTTAAATGGCCTGGAGATATGAAAATTTCTGATTTAGATTATGCATATGATTTAGCCCTTTTGGCAAATGATGTTGATGGGATGAACTCTTTCATTCAAGCTGTTAATGAGACTGGTTGGTAGTACAGTAGTTTTGGTTATAAATAGAGAGAAAACTAAAGTGATGAAAATTGGTCAGGAAGGCTGTGATTTGGTTAATCTAAATGGCTGCAGTCTTGAGAAGGTGTCTCAGTTTAAATATCTTAGGAGCTATGTAACAGATACTGATGATGTGCAGCATGAGATTAACAGACGAATAGGGATTGCTGCCGGGACTTTTAAGAATCTTTGGAGAGTGTGGAGAAATAGGTGTATACACATAAAGTCTAAAATTAGATTGTATAATAGTTTGGTTCTTTTTAGGGTTAGTTATGGTAGTGAAACTTCGATGCTTTGTAAACAAGATAACAGGAAACAAGATGCATTTGATTCTAGATGCTTATGCATCATCTTGGACATTAGGTGGTTCAGCTTTGTAAGTAATGATGAGGTTAGGCAAAGGAGTCGGCAATCTCCTTTAAGCAGCATGTTGTGCAGAGAGAGACTCCGTTGATTTGGCCATGTTGCCTGTTGGTTAATTATAGATTAGCGAATAGAGTTATGAACAGTGTGCCTAAAGGCCTCAGAAAGAGGGGGACACCTAGGATGTGGTGGGCAGACAATGTCAAACAGGACCTTGTTAGAATTGGTTTGCATTGGGCAGATGCAGCAGATATAGCTCAGGACAGATATTCCCTCTCTCAATTGAAGAACAAAATTGGCGGTCTGGTTCGACCTCCGTAGCCCGTGGCTGTTTGAGGATGATGATGATGAATAGCACATAGAAAAGTTGCAGTTATAATTGCTGATGAAAGAGAATGCAAGCAATCAAAACTGATCTGAATGATGTAACCAGGCCTGGATCTAGAAAAAAAATTGGGGGGTGGGGGGCAAGAAATTGTCTTTCGATTGCAGTGTAACATTTTTCTCCTTTGTTTTAGTAGTGGTGAGGCCAAGCCTGGGTGTAATTAACATAATTATTGAGTGAAACTAGGTGTGTTACTGATGCTACTTGAACTTGGTATGCTACTGATACATACTGTTACATAGTGCAAGAGTTCGTGTAAAAGCTGGATAAGTTGTTTATCTGAAGGTTGATAATTAGCCATTTATTATGGTTAAATCGGTAATAATAATGTTGAAAAACAAGGTAAAACCTTTTGCTGGGTATTTACATACTTTTCACATATTATTACACTGTATTTATTCATATGATGATAAAGGGGTATAGAGGAAAATTTGCCTTTAACCCGTTGTAATCTGAATCTATGACCCCTAACATGTCAGGTGCTCTGACCACTGAGCTATCCAACCACTGAACAATCATCCTCTATTGTTTATGTTAAGCTTTACACCAAAGGTTCAGTCTCAAGAAGTCTTGGCCTGCATTCGGAGACTACCATTAAGAGCCATCCAGGAAAGTGCATATGATGGGCATACTTAGGAGTGACCCAACTGTCTTATTTTTTGAACAAATCTCAATTCATATTCTAATGTTTCGGCACACCACATTTTTACCATGAAATACCATGAAGTTATTAATTATATCCACAGCTCATAAACTTTTACTAGTTACGTACTTTTCACACACTATTATGCTGTATTTATTCATATGATGGATAAAAGTATAAGGGGAAATTTGTGTTTAGTTGGGTGAGATCCGAACTCACAATTTCCTGATAACATTTCTAATGCTCTGTTGCACTGAAAAAATTCAGATCCCATCCGGCTAAAGACAATTTTTTCTCTATACCCTTTTCAACATATGAATAAATACAGCATAATAATGTGTGAAAAGTATGTAAAGGTAAAGCCTGTCTGTATTTGTTATAGATATTTTTTTTTTTACTCAGAAACATGGTACTTCTGGTTTCTCAAAAGACTGCAAATTTAAATATTAAATAAGAAACACTATCAAAATACAAAATAAAGAACACTATCAAAAGTACAATTCATCTGCTTTCATTTCATATTTTAAATGTGATGATGAAATATCCTTTTCCCTTATTGTTTTGTGAATTACTCTGTATATTTTAAAATTTAACTGTATGCAAATGTATTATTAAACTGCATTAATTATTATTTTAATGTATTAAACTTTATATAAACTGTAACTTGTTAAGTAATAAATAAATTCGACATACTTGATATTAACCGATAATTTACCACTTTGAAGTTGATTTAAATTTTAGAGGAAAAATTGTCTTGAGCCGGATGGGATATGAACTCATGACCTCCTGATAACATGTCAGGTACTCTCAACCACTGAGCTACTGGCCTGAGTATCTTGATACTTATCAACTGTATATTATTATTACTTGTAAGGAAATACTTTCCATCTATATGGCATGTGTCTGCCACTTGTGGCAAAAAAATTGCCTGAACACTCCCTACATAGGAAGTAGGTTGAAATGGTTCATATCATCAATTAGAGGAGATTTTGATCGGCGGCCGGTAGCTCAGTGGTCCAGAGCACCTGACATGTTATCAGGAGGTCATGGGTTCATATCCCACCTGGCTCAAGACAATTTTTCCTCTAAAATTTAAATAGACTTCAAAGTGGTAATTTATAGGTTAACTGTATGGTTTATATTAATAAATAAAATAAATACTCCCTCAAGCAGCTGCTTGCCACAGAGGTCTGATAGGAGCCTGTCAGTTTATATGCCACAGTAGAAGGTCTGTGAGGATGGCAGGACCTCAGCAGAAAAGCAACACACACATCCATGCCTTACCCAGGGCTCGAACCCAGGTCCCTTAGATCAGTAGCCAAGTGTGCTAACCACTCGGCCATGGGACTGGCATAGTTTATATACAAGTTTGTAATTGTGTGTAAGAACTAATTAGTGGCTGGTCAAATTAGGCTGTAAATTTTTGTTAGATTGAAAATTTGTAAATTAAAATT
This sequence comes from Ryuthela nishihirai, assembly GCA_038380435.1. Lineage (NCBI taxonomy): Eukaryota > Metazoa > Arthropoda > Arachnida > Araneae > Heptathelidae > Ryuthela > Ryuthela nishihirai. The sequence goes on from JAWZYU010000022.1 coordinate 18,303,612, forward strand.
GTTTTTTTTTTATGTAGGTATGGAGATGAACAGTTTAAACGACAGTGCACTGAGGAATATCTGAATGAAAGGGCTGAATACAGAAAAACTGGCATTAGTAAAAAGAAACGACGAAAAGAACCTGCAACATTCTAAAAACTTATAATATTAAAATGTTGACAGTAAATTATATGTGAATAGAAAGTTTGAATAATTTTAAATTGTTCATATAAACTATGATTTTGGCATGTAGAATTTTTTTACTTTGCTTTTTTCAAAGTATATTATTCATATATTGTTTCTGCAGTAAAGCCTCATATCCACAGGAGCTTTAACAGTCAAGCTAAATCAGGTAGCATTAAACATTTTGAAAGAAATTAGGTGAAGAAAAATGTGTTTTCTAGATAAGGTTAAAAGAAAAACACGACTACAAGTGTTTTTATTTTCGTATTTTTTATGATTTTATTATTTGTTTAAAATTTACGCTACTGAAGCTTCAGAAATGTAGTTTACGAAACCTACATATATCACTAATAATACTTAATGGGGCAATTAATACAACAAAAGAAATTATTTTAAAATGTAAAATTTGAGCTAATTTTAATATATATATTAAGTAATAAGCATTTCAGAGTTTATAAATAATGTTAATTTGATCAATATATTCAACTTGTTACTTTATTATACTGAAAGCAAGTAATAAATTTTTGTGATCCTTCAAACTGCCATTAGCACAGTTCAGATGATTCTCTTGCTTCCAGGCTAGTGTTTTAATCCCCAACTATCTGCACAAGGGGTTGCTCAGTCAGTAGCATGCCAAGTTCATAATCTGCAGTTTCCAGGTTCAAGTTCCTACTATACTAGCATTGAGTTTTATCACTGCTAACCCCAACACTGCCATTGGAGGCAAGAGGACACTGGTGGCCTTGTGTTTCATAACAGCTGTGCAGTGGGCCCCCTTCTGTGAGTCATTGGGTGTTTGTGACCTGGCCATATATTTCGTGTGAAAAATGCTGCTTGAAAGTAAAGCCAAAGACATTTGCACTAACTTGGAAAGTGTTAATTGTTTACATGTTACATTCATACAGGATAGTATTTACATGTTACGCTCAGTTGATAGTCCGCCTGGCTCGTAATTTGTAGTTCCCAGGTTCGAGTCCCAGCTGGGTCAATGTTGAGATTTATCTCCGCAAAATTTCCCGCTCTCCCCACGGTCAGTTGGGGACACCAATGGGCTTGGAAAGGCTGCCATCCATCAGATGGGATGTTAAGCTGAGGCCCCGTGTGCGAGAGAGCCATACCCTGTGTGCGTTAAAGAACACACTGGATGGCCTTGACAGGAGGCTACCATCTGTCTCCCAACAGCTGTTCCAGTGGGTCTCCTCCTCCAACCTTCTCTGAGCCTTCTGGGTCCTTGTGACCTGGCCATTTAGTCCATGGTGTGCAAAAAAGTGCCACTCAGAGGTAAAACAACCCAACATTCACCCATTCATATTTTCAGTCAAATGAAATCAGATGTTGGTTTTTTTTTTTTATTGTTGGTTTTTTTTGACAATTCTAAAAAAAATACAGTTGTGTTTTGCTTCAATAATTTATGTTTAAAATATATATTTATCATCTGTTGCAGTAGTTCTAAACCTTTTATGCTTCATGTACCCCCTGGAAATGTGTATGTAACTGGCGTACCCCTTGTATAGATAGATAAAACTATAGTTATAGTATAACAATGATTATTTTTACTTTGTTGCTAGATCTAGTGATTTTTGAGTTCTCAGGGCATACCCCAAAAAATTTTACCAGGTACCCCACATTGAGAACCCCTAATCTATTGGATGTACATTACAAATAGAATATTAAGGAAAAATTCAATATTTTTTGTACATGTGATCAGTCATATAATAGTGAAGATTTTGTTTTGCATTGAAACTTAGTGTGTAAAAGCAGCTAATGGATATTTCTTTGCAAAGTGCTAAGCAAGTATTGAATGTTTCTTTGTGTCTTATTTTTTAAAAATTAAAATGTTTTGCAAAATCTTCCAACAGATGTTTCAGATAAAGTTAATTATCAAGAAATATTTTGTTTATTCTGAAAGTGAATTTCTAAGGCTTCTCTGAATAAGAAGCACGATATCAGTTCCAATTAGAGCTTAATTATTAGTGACTTAAATTGTTTTCCCTTTGCTACTTTTAGAATTATTTATATTGTTACATATGCTGCAATTTAGACAAAAAAATGATTTGTAACTTAACTGAAATTGTTAGATATATGTGACCTCAGTTAAGCACCTACATTATATTTTTTGTAAGCTGCTAAGGCATGCCCACACTTATCTGCCTTTCTCCATGCACTAAAGTTTGCAAATTATAGCCCAGTGCACGATGACTATTTTTTCCATGCACACTATCCAAAAATAAGAATGTTGCAGCTACCTTAGGAGATATCAGAATAGGACATTGTAACAAAAAGTTATTTTTTTTAAAAAGGTAGGATTTATTTTCATACTATTTTTAATTGAAGTAATTTCATAACTAATATTAAGTAATTGAGGTTTTGAAATTTTTGCTGATTTGAAATTCAACTTTTACATATCTATAAATAATAAAATAAATATCATAGCTATACTTAACGCAAATTGGTCTCCAAATAATTCAATTTCAGTGGTTAAACTAAGCTTTATGCATAGTCGTATCAGAATAATATGACCACCTACAATAGATAACACCTAGTAGGTGGTCATATTATTCTGATACAACTGTGTATACTTCAAAATATTTTTAATTTTTTGTAGCTCTTTAGCTTTTTTTATTTATGTCTTGAAGTTTTTTTTAGAGAAAAATGCATTTTTTGTGGCACTATACCAAAACCCAAGTATATGCATTTTGAAATGTTTGGGTAAATGACTAAAAAATTATAGAAAAAGTTAAATGATTTGAGTAATAATAAAAATATGAATAATCAGTATTCAAACAAAGAAATAGTTAAAAAAGATGGCAAATTAAAAAAAATTAGTTTTTTTTTATTTGATTGAACACAGTTGACAGAAACGTGGACCAATCTCAAAGTATATCTCAAAGAAAAAAAAATCACAAAAAAAGTAATTTTCCTGGTTTAAATAAAATTTTATTTTCCTACTATCCAGAAAGAAATTTCTATTTGTATATAACACTGGGCAACACACAAAAAGAAATGAAATTGAAATGAAAATAGCCAATCCTTACAAATTTCGAGGTGCTGAACACGAAAATGACAATAAAATTTGTCGATTGGCTCTTGTTTAGGAGAGAGAGATGGCCGTGTATAAACGACTCAGTCCGCATTGAGTATATAGGTAACCATTTTGCAATAAACTCCAGATTGCAACATATTGCGTTGTGTTGCATCAGCCCGCCATACATACCCCCCCCCCCCCGGAGGTATTGCATCATTGTCTGATGCACTGTAGTTGAGTCATGACATTGCAGCTTTACGATCGTGCACAAAAGATGATGCAATCATTAGTTGTAAGCGACGTCTCATAGGGTGAGCAAGTCTTTTGAGCAACTCCCATTTACCCCTGAGTCATAAGTAGAACACGATTGATCCTTGCAGTTTTAATCCAGCAGTAGTGATGCCTCGTAACTGTGTTAATAGTGCAGATACATTTTGTTATATTTGCGGGGAAGTGACGTATGCAAGCCAGAAAAGGGCCATCGATCCAATAGTGAAAGCGGTGTATGAGTTTTATGTTGGATGCAAGATCGAGGACAAGGCTTGGGCCCCACACATATGCTGTAGTACGTGTGCAAGAAATCTCCCGAAATGACTGAAAGGTGAAAAAGTGGCGATGCTGTTTCTATGGTTTGGAGATAGCCAAGCAATCATGCAAATGACTCGGCAAAGGCCTTCCCGTTCCTGAACCTCAAAAAGAATTTTCCATCGATTCAGATGAGGAGGAGGGAGGCAAACTGGCTTCAGTGTCTATAAAAATATGTCTGCAACTGTGTGTCATCTGCATAACACATTCTCACCAAAGAAGAAATGAACGATCTTGTTCACGATCTGGAGCTGTCCAAGGCCAAAACAGAGTTACTTAGATCAAGACTTAATGGAATCTTCTCAAGAAAAATGCCCGAGTGACTTTGTTTTCAACTCATCATGAGCAGTTTGCACCTTTCTTCAAAAAGAAAGATGACCTTGTGTTCTGCTTTGATGTAGATGGCCTGATGAATGCCCTCGGAATCAAACATGACCCTCAAGAATGGTGACTATTCATAGACTCCTCAAAATTGAGTCTTAAGGCGGTGTTGTTGCATAATGGAAATTGACTTCCATCCATTCCGGTCGGACACGCTGTCTACATGAAAGAAACCTACGACAACCTAAAATAGCTGTTGAACTGTCTTCAATACAGCAAATATGGCTGGCATCTCTGTTGTGGCATGAAGGTAGTGGCTTTGTTGATGGGTCTGCATCTGGGTTATACGAAGTACTGCTATTATGTGAATGGGACAGCCGAGCAAAAACTGCACTACGTGATGAGAAACTGGCCTCAGAGGAAATCTCTGAAGGTCGGAGAAAAGAATGTGGAACACCCAGCACTGGCAGAAATGCACAAAATCCTGCTACTGACCCTACACATCAAACTCTGTGTGATGAAAAAGTCATAAAAGCCATGGACTGGACTGCATCAGCTTTCAAGTACTTGGCTGACAAATTCCCTTAATCCAGCGAAGCGAAAATTAAAAAAGGAATTTTTCTGGGTCCTCAGTTCCACGAGCTGTTCAGAGACCAGATGTTCGACAACCTGCTTCAGGGTGACGTGTAAAAAGGCTTGGGACGCAGTTTGTCTGGTGTCAACTAAATTCCTCAGGAATGTCAGGGCAGACAATTACAAGAAACTGGTTAAGGACGTATCTGTGTCACAAACTTGGCTGCAGTATGTCCTTAAAGATCCACTTTCTCCATTTCCACGTAGCTTTCCTCCCTGACAACTGCGGAATGGGGCGGGGGTGGCTCAGTCGGTAGCGCGCCAGGCTCGTAATCTGTAGTTCCCAGGTTCGAGTCCCATCTGGGTCAGCGTTGAGATTTATCTCCGCAAAATTCCCCGTCCTGCCCACGGTCAGTAGGGGACACCGATGGGCTTGGAAAGGCCGCCGTCCGTCGGATGGGACGTTAAGCCGTGGCCCCGTGTGTGAGAGAGTCATACCCTGTGCACGTTAAAGAACACGCTAGATGGCCTTGACGGGAGGCTACTATCTGTCTCCCAACAGCTGTTCCAGTGGGTCCCCTCCCCCAACCTTCTCTGAGCTCTCGGGGTCCATGTGATCTGGCCATTTAGCCCATGGTGTGCAAAAAAGTGCCGCTCAGAGGTAAAACAACCCAAACAACTGCGGAATGGTAAGTGATGAGAACAGTAAACGTTTTCACCAGGACATTGCAACGATGGAGAAACGATACCAGGAAACCTGTCCACTTTAATGTTAGCTTATTACTGTTGGGCACTCGCCAGAGATGACCCTGAGCAGCTATAGAAGCGGAGTTTTACCGATGCACGTCATATGTACGTATTACTCTTATACATCGAAGAAACTATTGCGGATTTCTCAGAAATCGTAGTCAATTTTCATATTCGTATTCAGCACCTTGAAATCTTTAAGAAATGGCTACTTTTATCTCAAAGGCGTGACTTTTATAAAAATTTGTTGCCCAGTGTGATTATTTAGATCCCTTAGTTTTTTTTTCTCTAAATATGTATTTGTCGTGTTAGTCCCCTTTTTACTATATCACTATGTCATTAAAATTTATCATCATCATCAAGCACCCATGGGTTACGGAGGTCCAACTAGATACGATTCCGATTTTTGTTAATTTTTTCATAAAATTCTGAATTACGAGGGTCATTTAAAAAGTTCATGATGTGCATCTGCAGAACAAAAGCAATTGCACTTACCTCAACAAACCTTTTACTATCCTTCTAAGTACTCCCCTCAGAATCTATGCCAAGTTGCAGACGTCTATACCAATTCTGGAACGATTATTGGTAGCTCCTGTGGGGGAATGCTCTGCAACTAGGAATGAACGTTCTTTGCAAGGTCTTGCACCCTTATAAAAGGCTTCCCAACAAGTTCATTTTTAATTTTTGGAAACAAAAATCGCATGGTGCAAGATTAGGGGGATATTCAGGATGGAGTAGCTGTTCGATTTTTTCCTGCTCCAGATAGGTGTAACTTGATGGGTTTTGTGAGCGCTGTCGTTGTGAAGAACTCGCGACACGTCTGTAGTTTGACCTGCTCCAGCTCTCTAACCGTTTTGGGAAAAACAATATCGGTTTTGATATCGTTTTGGGTAAACAATATCAAAACAATACCGCCATTTATAGTCCCAGCTGGCTCAGCGTTGAGATTTATCCACAAATTTCCTCGCCATGCCCACGGTCAGAGGGGTGGGGTGGCTCAGTTGGTAGCGCGCCAGGCTCGTAATCTATAGTTCCCAGGTTTGAGTCCCAGCTGGGTCAGCGTTGAGATTTATCTCCGCAAAATTCCCCGCCCTGCCCACGGTCAGTAGGGGACACCGATGGGCTTGAAAGGCCGCCGTCCATCGGATAGGACATTAAGCCGTGGCCCCGTGTGCGGGAGAGCATTACCCTGTGCACGTTAAAGAACACGCTGGATGGCCTTGACGGGAGGCTACCATCTGTCTCCCAACAGCTGTTCCAGTGGGTCCCCTCTCCCAACCTTCTCTGAGCCTTCGGGGTCCATGTGACCTGGCCATTTAGCCCATGGTGTGCAAAAAAGTGCCGCTCAGAGGTAAAACAACCCAAGCCCGCGGTCAGTAGGGGACACCGATGGGCTTGGAAAGGCCGCCGTCCGTCGGACGGGATGTTAAGCCATGGCCTGTGTGTAGGAGAGCCATACTCTGTGCATGTTAAAGAACATGCTGGATGGGAGACTACCATCTGTCTCCCAACAGATGTTCCAGTGGGTACCCTCCCCCAACCTTCTCTAAGACTTCGGGGTCCATGTGACCTGGCTATTTACCCCATGGTGTGCAAAAAAGTACCGCTCAGAAGTAAAACCAAAGCCATTTATAGTAAATTTTTTCAGGTATGGTGCTCAACACCATTATTATAATATATAATAATAATGCTTTATATCTACACAGTCGTATCAAAATGATATGACCACCTACCTAATAACGGGAATAACCACCCTTGGCCTGGATGGCAGTGGCGAAACGGTGTGGCATGGACGCAATGAGGCCCTGGAAGGCTGCCAGAGGCAAATGTGCCCATTCGGACTCCAGCAGAGCAAGGAGGTTCCGGAGATGACATGGTTGTGGATCCGCATGCCGAACCTGTCGATCCAAATGATCTCACAAGTGCTCTATGGGATTGAGGTTGGGCAATTTCGCCGACCAAGGGAGAACAGAGACATCGCTGTCGTGTTCCTGAAACCAATCGCGCACCACCCTAGCGACATGGCAGGGCGCATTGTCCTGTTGGTAGACACCATCACCAGCAAGGTAAACGTCCAACATGAAGGGATGCATATGGTCAGTGAGGATGGACAGGAAATAAGTAATGACAAAACCCAGATACTCCACTATACATGGACAGTACTACATCTATAGGGATAATGCCATAATCTCCACTACTTAGGTCGAAGGCAAGACAACACCATATAGATGCAGCTCCCCAGATGACTTACCTATGGCGAACAGTACTATAGAAGTAAAGTTCAACCATCGGTCAAAACCTAAATTTAATCTGCGCCCCAATTAGCGACAAAGTTATATAGATCTAAGTTGCCTCGGCTCCCGTGGTGGGAACTGTTAGGCCTTACCAGGCCCCTCCGCCAAGCACCGTCCATTCCCAACACCAGCCGTTCCATCGGGTCTCCATCTGACCAGGTACTCCCAATACCAGTCAGCAGAGCCCTCAACTTCACACGGGCCCTCAGCCCCCCATCACGACAAGGTGGTTCCCTCTTGTGGGGGGGGGGGGGAGGATGGACAGATAGCCATTGGCATTCAGAGACCCATCTAGTGATCCCAGGACACCAGGAAAACATCCCCCAGACATGCACACTGCCACCGCCAGCCTGCACTTGACCAATAAGCGTGTCCGAGTGTTTCTTGTGTGACTGACGCCGTATCTGCCACCGCCCGTCACTTCTGTGGAGTAGAAACCTCGATTTGTGGGAGAAGGCAACCTTTTTCCACTGTCCAATGACGGTAGTCCCGTGCAAACTGCAGGCGTCTTTGCCGATGGACCTTAGTTAACGGGCGCGTTTATGCAGCATCGACTCCGGAGACCCATGCGTAACAAGGTTCGCTCTACTGTTATCGGGGACACATTCCTGGGTGCCCCAGCATTCATTTGAGTGGTCAATTGCTGCGCGTCGATTCCCCTTTACCAATCAATGGAGGCGACGTTCTCTGGGGTCGATGGCCTTAGGGACTCCACAGTTATGAGTCTGGAGGTACTCTGTGTGCCAGCCGTCCATTCTTGGTACACCCTTACTACAGCACCTCGCGAACAGCCCACAAAGTCTGCTGTTTCCGAGATGCTTCCTCCCTTGATGTGATAGCCGATGATCATTCCTTTTTAACGTCTGTCAAATCAATTCCTCTGCCCATTGTGCTCACGTTACGCACTATGGTTCATCTGGCCGGTCCTTATGTCTCCGTGTGGTCGACCTTGTCATGTGCACTCTGTGATGCGCCTATGCGAGTACATTGACTCCGTGGGTGGTCATATTATTCTGATACGACTGTGTAATAAACTCTGTTATATACATAAACGGGAATTGAAATAAAAAATGGGATCATCTTCTTTGAGCGAAAGTGTTGTCGGAGGATTTGGGGATGTGGTTTATCATACGTAACCCATAGTTATCGATTTTTCTGGGAGCTGTAATAAAACCACGTTTCATCACCATTTGGGGCCCCTAGGTTCAAACATTGCCAGCATCTTGCACGAATTGACTCTAGCCGTTTTTTTTTTTTTGTCTCGTTTTCAAACTTGTTACCAACTGAGCCACCCCCGCCCCACTGTTAGGAGACGACTGGTAGCTTCCAGTCAAGGGAGTTCAAGTTTTGAGTTCCAATTGGGTTGTTTTACCTCTGAACGGCACTTTTTTGCACACCATGGGCTAAATGGCCAGGTCACATGGACCCCGAAGGCTCAGAGAAGGTGGTCCAGTTGGTCCCCTCACCCAATATTCTAGATATAGTTTTGCTTTGTCGTCTGTAACATCGAACTTTTTTGCTTAGAGATAAAATTATTTTTTGTGTTGGATAGGTAGGTATTGATGAAATCTTACTATATGCACTTTCGGAATCTGTCTAAAGCTATAATTACTCCCTCTAGCGGTAGAAAAATTTGAAATTTTCAACCAAATATTGCAAACGACATATTTAAACTAGAAATTTTAAATTTTGGTGGTGGAATGTGAACGCCATGATGTTTCCATTGGTAGCAATGAATTGACCTCTCGAACCCAGGGTGGGTGGGAAAGCACAATTTTTTGTTTTAGCCGATAATTGTTTGCATTTAGAGATAAAAAAATCATTTTAGGGTTAGATAGGAATTGATAAAATTTTTTGATTCGCATTTTCGAAACTATAATTTCTCCCTCTCATAGTGGAAAAGTTTGAAAATTTCAAACGAATATTACAACGATGTATTAATGATAAAGAAATGAAATTTTGGTGGTGGAATGTGAACGGCACGAAGTTTCGATTGGAAACAATGAAAGTAATTAGAAAACTTTGTGTGATTGGTACTAATGAAATATAAATCTCGTTTTTCAAATACTTGGTAGTTTTAATACATATATCTACAGCTCACTAAATATGAAGGCAGAGCTGTTATTGAGTTTTAAAAATAATATGTATGGAATAGAAATTGAGAATTTAGCGGTCGTTTTTAAGAGAGATTCCACTGATAGCAATAATCTACTCACTTTTCTGAGAGGTATGGGAAATGCAGCTTTTTAGATTTAAGAATTTAAAGACGAAAACTTTTATGTTGTATAATTACTAATAAAATACTATTTGCATTTCCCCTCCCCATCATCCAATAACTTAAAACATAAGGAATTAAACAGTAGGTAAACGAAAAACTTTCTCTTTGAAAATGGGGCGGGGGTGGCTCAGTCGGTAGCGCGCCAGGCTCGTAATCTGTAGTTCCCAGGTTCGAGTCTCAGCTGGGTCAGCGTTGAGATTTTTCTTCGCAAAATTCCCCGCCCTGCCCACGGTCAGTAGGGGACACCGATGGGCTTGGAAAGGCCACCGTCCGTCGGATGGGACGTTAAGCCGTGGCCCCGTGTGCGGGAGAGCCATACCCTGTGCACGTGGATGGCCTTGACGGGAGGCTACCATCTGTCCCCCAACAGCTGTTCCAGTGGGTCCCCTCCCCCAACCTTCTCTGAGCCTTCGGGGTCCATGTGACCTGGCCATTTAGGGGCGGGGGTGGCTCAGTCGGTAGCGCGCCAGGCTCGTAATCTGTAGTTCCCAGGTTCGAGTCCCAGCTGGGTCAGCGTTGAGATTTATCTCCGCAAAATTCCCCGCCCTGCCCACGGTCAGTAGGGGACACCGATGGGCTTGGAAAGGCCGCCGTCCGTCGGATGGGACGTTAAGCCGTGGCCCCGTGTGCGGGAGAGCCATACCCTGTGCACGTTAAAGAACACACTGGATGGCCTTGACGGGAGGCTACCATCTGTCTCCCAACAGCTGTTCCAGTGGGTCCCCTACCCCAACCTTCTCTGAGCCTTCGGGGTCCATGTGACCTGGCCATTTAGCCCATGGTGTGCAAAAAAGTGCCGCTCAGAGGTAAAACAACCCACAACCCTGGCCATTTAGCCCATGGTGTGCAAAAAAGTGCCGCTCAGAGGTAAAACAACAACCCAACTCTTTGAAAATGAGACTCTCATATGCACCAGAGGCGATATGTGTTCTTCCAGTTTTACTGTACAGTCAGTTTGTGGGGGTAAATGACAAAATCTTTCGGAACTTTAAATGATGAATTTTTTCCACACTGCCAATAAATACGCTGACATTTAAACTTATCTGAACGGTGATGAGTGGGTTACACCAGACTTGTAACTGCACTATCCAGGTTAACCCTTTCAGGACCATAAGGTTTCTAAGAGTAAATATTAGTATGTAACTGTTTATTTTAGTTTGTTTAGACGTAAAATAAATAAAAATCATAAGAAAAATACATAACAATGTGTAGTTTTTTTGGAATTTTATGGGAAATATTTTTCCCAATGGACTGTAAAGGTAACACAAATTATAGTTAGGCTTATTATGCAATGTCTTTTATTTATTGGTTTATTAGAACACAATGTTAACTAAAATAATACAAAATTATGAAATAAAATTACTATACAAAATGATGTGCTAATTATGATATTCTGCGAAGCAATTTCTTTTGGTAGTGAGGCAAAGATGGACATTGCACATAGTACATATATTATGCGTCCTGACAGTTCTGTTTTTGTTTTCTAAACGTTCCCGTTTACGTAATTGCGTTCGGCATACGTTCTATTTTGACATTCTGTATAAAAAATGCAGATAAGGTTATAATTAAATACGACAATCACCAATTTTAAAATGGAAAAAAATGTTACCCTTGGTCGTGAAAGGGTTAAGAGTCCCACCTGCCCAGTGTTGAAATATATCTCCGCCAAAACCCCACCCTTCCCTTAATCAGTAGAGGACATTGATCGGATTGGAAAGGCTGTGGCCAATCGGATGTAATATAAAGGCGTAGTCTTGACTGGAAGTTACCAGTCGTCTCCTAACAGTGGGGCGGGGGTGGCTCAGTTGGTAACACGCCAGGCTCATAATCTGTAGTTCTCAGGTTCGAGTCTCAGCTGGGTCAGCGTTTAGATTTATCTCAGCAAAAATCCTCATCCTGCCCACGGTCAGTAGGGGACACCGATGAGCTTGGAAAAGCCGCTGTCCGTCAGATGAGACGTTAAGCCATGGCCCCGTGTGTGGGAGAACCATACCCTGTGCACGTTAAAGAACACACTGGATGGCCTTGACGGGAGGCTACCATCTGTCTCCCAACAGCTGTTCCAGTGGGTCCCCTCCCCCAACCTTCTCTGAGCCTTCGGGGTCCATGTGACCTGGCCATTTAGCCCACGGTGTGCAAAAAAGTGCCGCTCAGAGGTAAAACAACAACCCAGTCTCCTAACAGTTGTCCAGTGGGTCCCTTGCCGCCAAACTTCTCTGAGCCCTCGGTCAAACAACAACCCAACCTCTTCCTTCCGATGCAGATACTGTGTCATTAAATAGCCCATGATTATTCCAATTGAGTTCCAAATTTATTCCGAGTAATATTGAACTCTCTTTATGTCTGTGTGATGCATTTGTTTCTCTTTTTACTGTAGGAAAAGTTTTTTTCCTAGTTAAGGTGGCCTTATATACTATTCCAGTCTTAGTCTCTTTAATTTTGTTTCAGGTATTTAAGTGCCAAATGTACTGTACTCTATTTTAATAAGCGTTTTCTAACAGTTTTTGAGTAGAATAAAATAAATACCCAACATTGAAATATAAGCTTTAAATAGTTTTTTATTCTATGTGGCCTTTTCCAGGAACCACATATAACCACGGAAATTAGGCGTATTTTAATTTACCATGTTATTCGATATATGTATATACACAGAGGGGGATTTGGATTGGATTGTTTTACCTCTGAGCGGCACTTTTTTGCACACCATGGGCTAAATGGCCAGGCCACAAGGACCCCGAAGGCTCAGAGAAGGTTGGGGGAGGGGACCCACTGGAACAGCTGTTGGGAGACAGATGGTAGCTTCCCGTCAAGGCCATCCAGCGTGTTCTTTAATGTGCATAGGGTATGGCTCTCCCGCACACGGGGCCACGGCTTAACGTCCCATCCGACGGACGGCGCCTTTTCAAGCCCATCGGTGTCCCCTACTGACCGTGGGCAGGGCGGGGAAATTTTGCGGAGATAAATCTCAACGCTGACCCAGCTGGGACTCGAACCTGGGAAGTACAGATTACGAGCCTGGCGCGCTACCGACTGAGCAACCCCCGCCCCACACAGAGGGGGATCAAGTATCACTCTGAGCTCAGGGGGGGAAAATGATTGGGGCTCCCGCAATTGTCCTGGGCTGCAAACTTTTCTCTAATTAAGGAAAGACAATCAATCAAATTGTTTATTAAAGTAAGGCAAAAAAATAATATTATATGTCAATCTATTTTGCTTAGAAATAAAAAATCGAGAACAAAAATGATTTCACTATTAAATTTTGTTACATTCTTTAAAAGATTGTAATAAAATTTAATTCCTTTCTCCTTTCCTTTTTCTGTTCTTAGAATTTATTGTGTTTTGTATTTGCCAAACACAAAAGCCGTCAATGACGTCTAGTGCTACAGTCAATTGTTCTGATAGACTCCGTCACTGCAATTTGTGCTCGTGTGGCTTTAATCAGTTGTTGTGAAAAAATTAAAGTTCATTGTTCCTTTCTATATTTGGGACATTTTTTATTGGTAAGTATAAAGATTCGTAATGATATTTAAATATCATATGAGAATGAGATAAAATATCAATTTAATTACAATTTAGAAAAATTACCAAATATAGGAAGCTATTTTTTTATGGGAAAATAATTTCTAACTCTCATAACGTTCCTGCAATTCAGTTTACTTTTGCTTCCGGACGAAAAAAAAGATTACATAATAAATACAGATTGTTCGCGAAAGATGTTTTACATTCTATCAATTTTTTTTTAAGACGGGCGGGGGTGGCTCAGTCGGTAGCGCGCCTGGCTCGTAATCTGTAGTTCCCAGGTTCGAATCCCAGCTGGGTCAGCGTTGAGATTTATCTCCGCAAAATTCCCCGCCCTGCCCACGGTCAGTATGGGACACCGATGGGCTTGGAATAGGCCGCCGTCCATCGGGTGGGACGTTAAGCCGTGGGTCCGTGTGTGGGAGAGCCATACCCTGTGCACGTTAAAGAACACGCTGGATGGCCTTGACGGGAGGCTACCATCTGTCTCCCAACAGCTATTCCAGTGGGTCCCCTCCCCCAACCTTCTCTGAGCCTTCGGGGTCCTTGTGGCATGGCCATTTAGCCTATGGTGTGCAAAAAAGTGCCGCTCAGAGGTAAAACAACCCAACAAAAAATTTTTTTAAAGTTGAAATTTAAAAAAAAAATAAAATAAATTATAAAAAAATTTGTGCTTAATAGACGGTCACCGGCCACGGACTTTCGACGAAGATGATGAGGGTTGTACCTTGACGGTTGAATCGATCACCGCAGTGTCAACGCTTCCTTTATCATCTTTGCACTTGACAGAGGTAAAAAGAAAAATTCTTCCTCGTGATACTCGGGAATTGTCTCATTTGTTTTTTTTTACAACTATTGATAAAAGGGGCAGGCCTAAACTTTTTGTCCCCTGCCTGACTGAATACAAGGATATACGGGTCCCAAGGGAAATGAATGGTTGAATCCAGATTGTTGCTGGCTAACTTCACGGGCGGGGGTGGCTCAGTCGGTAGCGCGCCAGGCTCGTAATCTGTAGTTCCCAGGTTCGAGTCCCAGCTGGGTCAGCGTTGAGATTTATCTCCGCAAAAATTCCCCGCCCTTCCCACGGTCAGTAGGGGACACCGATGGGTTTGGAAAGGCCGCCGTCCGTCGGATGGGACGTTAAGCCGTGGCCCCGTGTGCGGGAGAGCCATACCCTGTGCACGTTAAAGAACACGCTGGATGGCCTTGACGGGAGGCTACCATCTGTCTCCCAACAGCTGTTCCAGTGGGTCCCCTCCCCCAACCTTCTCTGAGCCTTCGGGGTCCATGTGACCTGGCCATTTAGCCCATGGTGTGCAAAAGAGTGCCGCTCAGAGATAAAAACAACCCAACCCAAGCTACCTTCACTTTTACCCAATGTGTGATAATTCCCGAGTAACGAAACGAACAGGTAGAATTTTCCTTTTTTCCTCTCTAAAATGCAAAGATGGTAAAGGAATCGTTGGCATGCCGCAAAACGGTTCAACCTTAATCATCTCCCGGCCATAAGCCCGATGGCTTATGATTAATTAAATTAAAAAGTTAAGCACCTTACTCTTATTTTTTTACCCATTTTTTTTGTAATTCATTTTTATTAATATACAAATAATATTTGACGAAGTATGAGCTTGATTGCTTATTTATTTATTTTTTTTATATATTTTTACTATTATTATTATTATAATTTTTTATTACTATTGATTATTCTGATTTCATTCATGCCTGAATAAAAATTAAATTCACATATTAAAAATTTAAAAACATAAAGCTATCTAAATAACCAGACAAAGATAAATGTGAAACTGAAACGGTGTCCTATAATAAAGAAGAAAATGTCAAAAATGAAAATACCACAGTTTTGAAAAATCCGAAGCTAGTTCTAGAGAATTTACTAAATCAGAGCCTTGCATAAATGATGTAGCTCTTTGGGTTGGGTTGGGTTGTTTTACCTCTGAGCGGCACTTTTTTGCACACCATGGGCTAAATGGCCAGGTCACATGGACCCCGAAGGCTCAGAGAAGGTTGGGGGAGGGGACCCACTGCAACAGCTGTTGGGAGACAGATGGTAGCCTCCCGTCAAGGCCATCCAGCGTGTTCTTTAACGTTGAGTTGTTTTACCTCTGAGCGGCACTTTTTTGCACACCATGGGCTAAATGGCCAGGTCACAAGGACCCCGAAGGCTCAGAGAAAGTTGGGGGAGGGGACCCACTGGAATAGCTGTTGGGAGACAGATGGTAGCCTCCCGTCAAGGCCATCCAGCGTGTTCTTTAACGTGCACAGGGTATGGCTCTCCCGCACACGGGACCACGGCTTAACGTCCCAGCTAGGTCAGCGTTGAGATTTATCTCCCCAAAATTCCCCGCCCTGCCCACGGTCAGTAGGGGACACCGATGGGCTTGGAAAGGCCGCCGTCCGTCGGATGGGACGTTAAGCCGTGGGCCCCGTGTGCGGAAGAGCCATACCATGTGCACGTTAAAGAACACGCTGAATGGCCTTGACGGAAGGCTACCATCTGTCTACCAACCTTCTCTGAGCCTTCGGGGTCCATGTGACCTGGCCATTTGCCCATGGTGTGCAAAACAGTGCCGCTCAGAGGTAAAACAACCCAATCTTCTGGATCGTACTTCTTAGGTCAGTTTTTACCCTTTTTAAGACAGAGAAAGATCTTTCTCCTGATCAATTGGAAATAGGAATAGTAAAAAAATATTTTAAATAATTTCTACATTCGGAAAAGTTGACATTTCTCTTGCGGTTTGATATACTTGTGTGTCAGGATTGAATTTGTCTTCATCCTCTTTTAAAAATAGCAGAAACTGTTCCAATTCATCATCAAAATGCGTAAAATCTGTATCGTTCGTACAGAACTCTTTTAATTTTTCCCCATAGATCTTCTGAATTAGGCAAGCTTAAATCAAGAATGTTTTAAAATTTTCTGTATTATCCATGTATGTTGTATTTCTACAAGCAAGTTCTGTTATCATACTATCACAAATAACATTAAAAGAACTAAAAATGAAATTTTCTCGCGATGAAAAACGAATGATTTTTCTTCATTACTTTTATCAAAAAAAACTTTCCTTTTTTGTGGCCTACGTATTTGATCCTGTTTCTCAAAAGTTAAAGATGCCATATCAGTTGCTTCTTTTTCTACGTTATAAAATGGGGCGGGGGTGGCTCAGTCGGTATCGCGCCAGGCTCGTAATCTGTAGTTCCCAGGTTCGAGTCCCAGCTGGGTCAGCGTTGAGATTTATCTCCGCAAAATTCCCCGCCCTGCCCACGGTCAGTAGGGGACACCGATGGGCTTGGAAAGGCCGCCGTCCGTTGGATGGGACGTTAAACCGTGGCCCCGTGTGCGGGAGAGCCATACCCTGTGCACGTTAAAGAACACGCTGGATGGCCTTGATTGGAGGCTACCATCTGTCTCCCAACAGCTGTTCCAGTGGGTCCCCTCCCCCAACCTTCTCTGAGCCTTCGGGGTCCATGTGACCTGGCCATTTATCCCATGGTGTGCAAAAAAGTGCCGCTCAGAGGTAAAACAACCCAACGTTAAAGAACACGCTGGATGGCCTTGACGGGAGGCAACCATCTGTCTCCCAACAGCTGTTCCAGTGGGTCCCCTCCCCCAACCTTCTCTGAGCCTTCGGGGTCCATGTGACCTGGCCATTTAGCCCATGGTGTGCAAAAAAGTGCCGCTCAGAGGTAAAACAACCCAACCCAACTGATGGGCTTGGAAAGGCTGCAGTCTGTCGAATGGGACGTTAAGCCGTGGCCCCATGTGTGGGAGAGCCATACCCTGTACGCGTTAAAGAACACGCTGGATGGCCTTGACGGGAGGCTACCATCTGTCTCCCAACAGAAATTTTGAATGGGCTGAAGAGAAAATGTTCTGAAAAGTGCCAAGAGAACACTACATCAGAATATTGCCAAATATACTTTGATCGCTAGGTGATAACAATGAAAATAGTAAATTATCGTGATACATTTAAAGCGTATGCATTGTTGGTTAGGCGTATTACCAAATCAGCAATGCCATAGCTGCTCTTTGAAAAGATTGAGACATGGATCACTGTTCCAAAATGGGCTATGCAACACGGGTTGGATTGTTTTACCTCTGAGCGGCACTTTTTTGCACACTATGGCCTAAATGGCCAGGTCACATGGACCCCGAAGGCTCAGAGAAGGTTGGGGGAGGGGACCCACTGGAACAGCTGTTGGGAGACAGATGGTAGCCTCCCGTCAAGGCCATCCAGCGTGTTCTTTAACGTGCACAGGGTATGGCTCTCCCGCACACGGTCCACGGCTTAACGTCCCATCCGACGGACGGCGGCCTTTATAAAGCCCATCGGTGTACCCTGCTGACAGTGGGCAGGGCGGGGAAATATTTGCGGAGATAAATCTCAACGCTGACCCAGCTGGGACTCGAACCTGTGAACTACAGATTACGAGCCTGGCGCGCTACCGACTGAGCCACCCCCAGCCCCGCTATGCAACACGATTCAGAAATTTGAGATGGGTTGTTTGTAGATGTGTCGGAAGAAGTCAGCGAGTTTCTGAAGCTATCACAACAGCAATAACTGATAATGCAGCAGGTGTTGCATTGGGTTGGTTGATTTACATCTGAGCGGCAATTTTTTTCCACATAAGTGGCTAAATGTCCAGGTGAGAAGTACCCCCAAGGGATTGGGAAAGGGGACCCACTGGATAGCTGTTGGGAGACAGCAACCTTCCATCAAGAGCATCCAGCGTGTTCTTTAAAGTGCATAGGGTATGGCTGACGAACATGGCATAATGTTCCATCTGATGGATAGTGGCCTTTCCAAGCCCATCAGGTTTCCTCTGGGAATGGGAAAATTACACTAGATTATTCAAAATAATTGAATACAGCATACATGAACGTATTCTAAGTTCCTTAACTATGAAAAATCACGTAAAATGTCAAACAGAATAGATAAATATTGAGGAAAAATTGTAATTTAGTCGGGTGGGATTTGAACCTACGATCCCACGATAACATGTTAGGTACTCTAACACACGAAACAAATACCACGCTTCACATTTGATATGGGCTGGACGTGCACTAACCTGGGTTGGGTTGTTTTACCTCTGAGCGGCACTTTTTGCACACCATGGGCTAAATGGCCAGGTCACAAGGACCCCGAAGGCTTAGAGAAGGTTGGGAGAGGGGACCCACTGGAACAGCTGTTGGGAGACAGATGGTAGTCTCCCGTCAAGGCCATCCAGCGTGTTCTTTAACGTTGGGTTGTTTTACCTCTGAGTGGCACTTTTTTTGCACACCATGGGCTAAATGGCCAGGTCACAAGTACCCCGAAGGCTCAGAGAAGGTTGGGGGAGGGGACCCACTGGAATAGCTGTTGGGAGACAGATGGTAGCCTCCCGTCAAGGCCATCCAGCGTGTTCTTTAACGTGCACAAGGTATGGCTCTTCCGCACACGGGGACACGGCTTAACGTCCCATCCGACGGACGGACGGCGGCCTTTCCAAGCCCATCGGTGTCCCCTACTGACCGTGGGCAGGGCGGGGAATTTTGCGGAGATAAATCTCAACGCTGACCCAGCTGGGACTCGAACCTGGAAACTACAGATTACGAGCCTGGCGCGCTACCGACTGAGCCACCTCTCCCGACCCAGCTGGGACTCGAACCTGGGAACTACAGATTACGAGCCTGGCGCGCTACCGACTGAGCCACCCCCGCCCCACACAAACCTGGAGGGTGCCTTTTAGACCAGCCTTCATTACAGTCAACTATATTCCCAATGATTATTCTACGATATAATCCTTAAAGCCACTAATAGGGGATGATTGTTTGGTGGCAGGTAGCTCAGTGGTCAGAGCACATGACAAGTTGTCAGTAGATCGTGGGTTCAGATCTGGCTAATGACAATTTTTCCTCCATATTTATCTGTGATTTTCCTATTCAAAATTAAAATCTTTTAGATATTTGGCAATCTCGTTCTTCGGCAACATTTATGCACAATATAAAAAGTTATCCAAAGTGACCATCTGTACTGCTTTCAATAAATAAATTCATTTTTTGCTAGTTGATAAAAAAAAAACGTGTTTTTAGCATGTAGCAATAGTCTATTACGTATTTCGATGTAATTTTTCCCGACTTTAAAAATTACTTGAGAATGAATGAAGCAAGTTTCAAGTATTTAGTGAATTTAGTAAATGACAAGCTACTAATTCCACTAAAAGATGGCCCAATTCCCATCCCGAGGTTTTTGCTACTTCCCATTATACTGAAACGGGTTGTTGGGTTGTTTTACCTCTGAGCGGCACTTTTTTGCACACCATGGGCTAAATGGCCAGGTCACATGGACCCCGAAGGCTCAGAGAAGGTTGGGGGGAAGGGACCCACTGGAATAGCTGTTGGGAGACAGATGGTATCCTCCCGTCAAGGCCATCCAACGTGTTCTTTAACGTTGGGTTGTTTTACCTCTGAGCGGCACTTTTTTGCACACCATGGGCTAAATGATCAGGTCATATGGACCCCGAAGGTTGGGGGAGGGGACCCACTGGAATAGCTGTTGGGAGACAGATGGTAGCCTCCCGTCAAGGCCATCCAGCGTGTTCTTTAATGTGCACAGGGTATGTCTCTCCCGCACACGGGGCCACGGCTTAACGTCCATCCGACGGACGGCGGCCTTTACTACCCTTTGTAAAGCCGTGGCCCTTTGTGCAGGAGAGCCACACCCTGTGCACATTAAAGAACACCCTCATCTGTTCTTGTTAAAATGGGTTTTGAAATACCCTCACACAGTCTGATCTCTTACACGATCCACCCCGTAGTGGACCGGTTTTGCAGCATAAAGGGTTGCATTCCGATAGGTCACGTAAAAAAAAATCCAGTCCAAATATTTAGTGGGTTTGATTTCAAGAGGAAGTTTTGTCCTTAATCCTTCCAGTGTCCGGCCTGAAAAATTAATTTTGTATCCAGGGGACAAGATATTTTCTATAAAAGAAAAAAAATCTGACTTTAGAACTTTTCTACCAAATAACTAACGAGAGGAATTATGGTATGTTAAGTGCAAAATAATAATCTGGATTTTCTAAAAATAAAATATTTAACAAAAAAAAAAGCTAAAAAAAAGTCCCATTAAAACAAAACTGTAGAGTCCTATAATAAAAAAAAAAGAATCTGGCTGAATAAAAATTGATAAAAAAAATAGAAATGATTATAATGCACATGAATAAAAAAGCTAGCATTTTAGTGATCTTAGAATACGCACGATTCCGGAGAATGGGTTGGGTTGTTTTACCTCTGAGCGGCACTTTTTTGCACACCATGGGCTAAATGGCCAGGTCACATGGACCCCGAAGGCTCAGAGAAGGTGGGGGAGGGGACCCACTGGAACAGCTGTTGGGAGACAGATGGTAGCCTCCCGTCAAGGCCATCCAGCGTGTTCTTTAACGTGCACAGGGTATGTCTCTCCCGCACACTGGACCACGGCTTCAACGTCCCATCCGACGGACGGCGGCCTTTCCAAGCCCATCGGTGTCCCCTACTGACCGTGGGCAGGGCGGGGAATTTTTGCGGAGATAAATCTCAACGCTGACGCAGCTGGGACTCGAACCTGGGAACTACAGATTACGAGCCTGGCGCGCTACCGACTGAGCCAAAGAGAGAGTAAATTCCAACCCTGCAAATGATGGCAAAACTAATTTTCCCCTCAAAACTACTTATTGATTAAAGAGCCTATACAAATACATCATCGTTAAACTATTCTTATTTAACAATATTCACGTTTTTCCGTGTGATTGCTGAGCACACTTTGGGATATCTCGTACCAGAAATATGCTGTGTTGTTTTCGCTTCACTACCACAGCACAAAAGAAGGGAGAACAAGATGATCGTTCTCACCGATGTATTTTACTCCTTACATTACTAGGGCAGGGGTGGCTCAGTCGGTAGCCCGCCAGGCTTGTAATCTGCAGTTCCCAGGTTCTGCAGTCTCACTGGAGCCAGTGTTCAAATTTATCTCTGCAAGTATTCCCCACCTGGCCCGGGGCGGCTCAGTCGGTAGCGCGCCAGACTCGTAATCTGTAGTTCCCAGGTTCGAGTCCCAGCTGGGTCAGCGTTGAGATTTATCTCCGCAAAATTCCCCGCCCTGCCCACGGTCAGTAGGAGACACCGCTGGGCTTGGAAAGGCCGCCGTCTCGGATGGGACGTTAAGCCGTGGCCCCGTGTACGGGAGAGCCATACCCTGTGCACGTTAAAGAACACGCTGGATGGCCTTGACGGGAGACTACCATCTGTCTCCCAACAGCTGTTCCAGTGGGTCCCCTCCCATCTCTGAGCCTTCGGGGTCCCTGTGACCTGGCCATTTAGCCCATGGTGTGCAAAAAAGTGCCGTTCAGAGGTAAAACAATCCAACGTTAAAGAACACGCTGGATGGCCTTGAAGGGAGGCTATCATCTGTCTCCCAACAGCTGTTCCAGTGGGTCCCCTCCCCCAACCTTCTCTGAGCCTTCGGGGTCCATGTGACCTGGCCATTTAGCCCATGGTGTGCAAAAAAGTGCCACTCAGAGGTAAAACAATCCAACGTTAAAGAACACGCTGGATGGCCTTGACGGGAGGTTACCATCTGTCACCCAACAGCTGTTCCAGTGGGTCTCCTCCCCCAACCTTCTCTGAGTCTACGGGGTCCTTGTGGCCTGGCCATTTAGCCCATGGTGTGCAAAAAAGTGCCGCTCAGAGGTAAAACAATCCAATCCAATCCTGGCCCACAGCGAGTAGTGGACACCTATGGGCTTGGAAAAGCTGCAGTCTGTTGGATGGGACAAACTGTATCCGTGTGTGTTGGAGAGCCATACCCTGTGGTAAACCCTTACTGGTAAAACAATCCAGACGAGTTCGACGACAACAATCTGTCCAATTAATAATGTCGGATTACAGTTAATCGGACAGATTTTATTTTCAATCAACACTAACAGAAATATCTGGTGATTTCTTCTATGTTGGACGATAAATCTGTCAAATTGGCCGAAGAGCCAAGCTTTGTCAACGCTGGCCCAGGTGGGGCTCGAACCTGGTAACTAGCAAATTGCGAGCTTGGGCAACACAGAACAGAAGGCAGTACCACTAAGTTATACCGTCAGCATTAGGGGATATAAAAATAACTTTTCTTATATATTTCTGTTATTATTACTGATAAGTTTTACAACTAATATACACATTTTTGCATACAATGGGCTAAATGGCCAGGTCACATGGACCCTGAAGGCTCAGAGAAGGGGACCCACTGGAACAGCTGTTGGGAGACAAATGGTAGCCTCCCGTCAAGGCCATCCAGTTTTTAAACGTGCACAGCGCATGGCTCTCCTACACACGAAGCCACGGCTTAACGTCTCACCCGACGGACGGCGGCCTTATCCAAGCCCATTGACGTCCCCTACTGACCGTGGGCAGGGTGGGGAAATTTGCGGATAAATCTCAACGCAAACCCAGCTGGGACTCGAATCTGAGAACTACAGATTACGACCCTGGTATGCTACCGACCGAGTCATCCCCACCCCCTAGCGGAACGGCCTTCGAGGTGTTGGCCTGGCATCCTACCGACTGAGCTACCACTAATCCAGAAGATGACTTGACAACCTTTAGCTTCTGAAAGCAACAAAATTCTTTCTCTAGTCAAAATTTGTTTTAAACTGACGTAATCACAAGAAATAGTGCCAACAAAAACACGGAACAGTTTTCTAGTGTTGGGTTAGGTTGTTTTGCCTCTGAGCGGCACTTTTTTGCACACCATGGGCTAAATGGCCAGGTCACATGGACCCCGAAGGCTCAGAGAAAGTTGGGGGAGGGGATCCACTGGAACAGCTGTTGGGAGACAGATGGTAGCCTCCCGTCAAAGCCATCCAGCGTGTTCTTTAACGTGCACAGGGTATGGCTCTCCCACACATGGGGTCATGGCTTAACGTCCCATCCGATGGACGGCGGCCTTTCCAAGCCCATCGGTGTCCCCTACTGACCGTGGGCAGGGCGGGGAATTTTGCGGAGATAAATCTCAACGCTGACCCAGCTGGGACTCGAACCTGGGAACTACAGATTACGAGACTGGCGCGCTACCGACTGAGCCACCCCCGCCCCCTAGCGGTACGGCCTTCGAGGTGTTGGCCTGGCATCCTACCGACTGAGCCACCCCTAATCCAGAAGATAATGACTTGACTACCTTTAGCTTTTTTTAGTAAATTCTTTCTCCAGTCAAAATTTGTTTTAATAAACTGACGTAATCACAAGAAATAGTGCCAACAAAAACACGGAACAGTTTTCTAGAGTGAAATCGATTTTATTCACCTTTAATAACAAATAATCTATGCGGCTAATATAAGAGCGGAAATAATTATCACAGTTCAATGTTTCTGTAGAATTTCTCTATTGTGCAGAACAAAACGGCATATATATATATGAGTTTCAATGGTCTACATTTTAAAAAGTATACAAAAATAAGTGCTCTTACGCCATTTACATCAGTTACTGAAAAATCTTTACAAAAGTAAAACACTACATGGCTAAAATGCTAACTATGAATGAAAACGGACTAAAACTTACTGAACAGCTAACCATTGTAAGACATTCTTCACATCGACTACGAAGCCAACATGCTAAAACATTTCATGTAACATTATACATCTTTAAAATAAATAAATCTCACCTAAGGAGAGACATCAATGAAGCATATCAGCAAATCTGGCACAACTACGATCACAAAAATTAAAATCTAATAATGTAACACCAAAACAAAATTAAATCTAGGGTAGAAAGATTTTACAGCTATTCATTTAAATATAACACACTAATTAGTACTTGTTTCAGTACATTTTACTAATGGTGCTTTACAACTCTTAATATTTTAGTGACACTGTATTTTTTTTATTTTTCAAGACCAAGTTCTGGTGTGGTATAAACAAGCCATATTTACGATTTTCTATTAAACATATTATTTTGCTATTTGCACATGTGCGGCATCTTTAAAAATACACGCTACTACAAATCATAGAATAACAAAAATTCACTTAAAACTCGAGTCCTGTTTGGATATATATACCGTATTTGCCGGCGTATAGGACGCACTTTTCCCCCATCAAAATACGCCTAAAATATGGGGTGCGTCTTATGCGCCGGTAATTAAAATTATGAGTTGAAATTTCAGTCTAAAACTTTTGGTTTATATCAACATACCTATATAAGTATTCTTTTGCATTTTGTCCTTTTGTGAGTGGTTTCAAATAAATCGTTTCCATTTTTTTGTTCTGTAAAAGTAATAAGTTGCGTGATGTATTTTATGCTTCACTACTGACAGAGGCAGCATTCCAGTAAAATAGAGTTCAGATCCACTGACATCTCAAGGTTACGATTCATCCAATGTGCGCATGCGTGATCACATTTCACCGGCATATTTTTTCGAAAAGCGCGAGCATGGCACGTCGTTACTGATTACAGCGCCTCAAGGCAACAAAAAAACGTAAATTTTTAGTAACGAAGAAGCCTTCTCGTGTTTTTGCTGCGAAATATGGCTCAAAAACAACACAGATTCTGCTATGATATTGCATTCAAGCTACGAGTGATTGAGTATGCCAAAGAACACGGAAACAGGGCAGGAGAGGAATTTCGGATCACCGCCAAGAGAAAAGATAAGAACTTGGTGAAGACAGGAAGAAGACCTAAAAAAAGCTATGCGTAGTAAACATAATCTGCGACATGGAATTGCAAAATTCCCGGAACTAGAAGAAGAATTAAAAACTTGGTTATTAGTCCACCGAAGCTCGGAATTTTCAGTTTCCACAAAAATGACTATTCAACAAGCAAGAGTGATAGCTACTAACAGGATCATCTAACAGATCATCGCTGATTTTACAGGATCAACGTCATGGTGTTCTAGATTCATGAAGAGAAATGACTTACATATGCGGACTAAAACAAAAATAGCACAAAAGATGCCAACAGAATATGAAGACAAGATTATCGAGTTTCATAAATTTGTCATTAATGCAAGAAAAAGAGGAAATTTTGAACTTTCACAAATAGGAAACATGGATGAGGTCCCCCTGACGTTCGATGTACCCTCAAACAAAACAGTAGATTCCAAAGGTGCAAGAAGTGTTATTGTTAAAACTTGTGGACATGAGAAAACGCACTACACAGTCGTGTTGTCTTGTTGTGCCAATGGAACAAAATTGCCGCCTCTTTTGATTTTTGAAAGGAAAACCTTGCCCAAGGAAAAACTGCCTAAAGGTGTGTTTGCGCACGTTCATCCTAAGGGCTGGATGGATGAAGGGGGGATGAAGTTGTGGATAGACAATGTGTGGTCTAGGCGTCCTGGTGGACTGTTAAAGAAACCTGCCTTGCTAGTATGGGATCAATTTCGGAGTCATAGAACAGAGGATGTAAAAAATAAAATCAACCAATTGAAAACTCAGTTAGCTGTAATTCCACGTGGACTAACGAGCCAGTTTCAACCTTTAGATGTCTGCATTAATAAACCATTTAAAGGATTCATGAAGGGGAAATGGAACAGTTGGATGCAGTCTACAGATTTTGAAGTGACACCATCAGGAAGGAAGAGGCCTAGCTTTTTGCAGATTTGTGAATGGGTCAAAACTTCATGGAATGCTGTGAAACATGAGACAATTGCAAAGTCATTTAAGAAATGTGGTATTAGTAACTCACTTGATGGCACAGAGGATGATTTGTTATACGAAGACTCAGTTTCTGAAAAAGAGGCTTCAAGTGATTCTTCATTTAGCTCTGGAGATGAATTTCTGGGTTTTGAGGATGAACATTAAAAAGGTACCTCACTACAATGTCCCCTAGTTAAATTTTTTGTATACATAAATAACTATAAAATGAGTACAGTAAACCTTTTAGAAATTCATGAAACAATGAGGAAATTTTTTTTCCGCTTAAAAATGTGTCTAAAAAAGGGGTGTGTCTTATACGCCGGCAAATACGGTAATTCATCTAATGTTAAAAAAATGATTACCAAGGATTAAGTTGCGGCTGATCTTGTCAAACAGGAAAACGTGAAAAATTAATCTCGCCATTTCTAACATTTGGGTGTGGGATTTGCCTCGAGTTGTTTTACCTCTGGGCATTCCCCTAGGGGGAATTGGTTTTGATTTAGTTTTGTGAGCTTACTGAGTTTACAAGTGTTATATATTAAAAGTGCAAGGCTATAGGCCATATTTTAGTCGTTAGCGGCACTTTTTGCACACCATGGGCTAAATGGCCAGGTCACATGTACCCTGAAGGCTCAGAGAAGGTTGGGGGAGTGGACCCACTGGAACAGCTGTTGGGAGACAGATGGTAGCCTCCCGTCAAGGCCATCCAGCGTGTTTTTAACGTTGGGTTGTTTTACCTCTGAGTGGCACTTTTTTTGCACACCATGGGTTAAATGGCCAGGTCACAAGTACCCCGAAGGCTCAGAGAAGGTTGGGGGAGGGGACCCACTGGAACAGCTGTTGGGAGACAGATGGTAGCCTCCCGTCAAGGCCATCCAGCGTGTTCTTTAACGTGCACAAGGTATGGCTCTCCCGCACACTGGGCCACGGCTTAACGTCCCATCCGACGGACGGCGGCCTTTCCAAGCCCATCGGTGTCCCCTACTGACCGTGGGCAGGGCGGGGAATTTTGCGGAGATAAATCTCAACGCTGACCCAGCTGGGACTCGAACCTGGAAACTACAGATTACGAGCCTGGCGCGCTACCGACTGAGCCAACCTCGCCCGACCCAGCTGGGACTCGAACCTGGAAACTACAGATTACGAGCCTGGCGCGCTACCGACTGAGCCAACCTCGCCCGACTCAGCTGGCACTCGAACCTGGGAACTACAGATTACGAGGCTGGCGCGCTACCGACTGAGCCACCCCCGCCCACACTAACCTGGAGGGTGCCTTTTAGACCAGTCTTCAATTACAGTCAACTACATTCCCAATGATTATTCTACGATATAATCCTTAAAGCCACTAATAGGGGATGATTGTTTGGTGGCAGGTAGCTCAGTGGTCAGAGCACATGACAAGTTATCAGTAGATCGTGGGTTCAGATCTGGCTAATGACAATTTTTCCTCCATATTTATCTTTGATTTTCCTATTCAAAATTAAAATCTTTTAGATATTTGGCAATCTCGTTCTTCGGCAACATTTATGCACAATATAAAAAGTTATCCAAAGTGACCATCTGTACTGCTTTCAATAAATAAATTCATTTTTTGCTACTTGATAAAAAAAAAACGTGTTTTTAGCACGTAGTAATAGTCTATTGCGTATTTCGATGTAATTTTTCCCGACTTTAAAAATTACTTGAGAATGAATGAAGCAAGTTTCAAGTATTTAGTGAATTTAGTAAATGACAAGCTACTAATTCCACTAAAAGATGGCCCAATTCCCATCCCGAGGTTTTTGCTTCTTCCCATTTTACTGAAACGGGTTGTTGGGTTGTTTTACCTCTGAGCGGCACTTTTTTGCACACCATGGGCTAAATGGCCAGGTCACATGGACCCCGAAGGCTCAGAGAAGGTTGGGGGGAAGGGACCCACTGGAATAGCTGTTGGGAGACAGATGGTAGCCTCCCGTCAAGGCCATCCAGCGTGTTCTTTAACGTGCACAGGGTATATCTCTCCCGCACACGGGGCCACGGCTTAACGTCCATCCGACGGACGGCGGCCTTTACTAGCCCATCGGTAGGGCTGTAAAGCCATGGCCCTTTGTGCAGGAGAGCCACACCCTGTGCACATTAAAGAACACCCTCATCTGTTCTTGTTAAAATGGGTTTTGAAATACCCTCACACAGTCTGATCTCTTACACGATCCACCCCGTAGTGGACCGGTTTTGCAGCATAAAGGGTTGCATTCCGATAGGTCACGTAAAAAAAAATCCAGTCCAAATATTTAGTGGGTTTGATTTCAAGAGGAAGTTTTGTCCTTAATCCTTCCAGTGTCCGGCCTGAAAAATTAATTTTGTATCCAGGGGACAAGATATTTTCTATAAAAGAAAAAAAATCTGACTTTAGAACTTTTCTACCAAATAACTAACGAGAGGAATTATGGTATGTTAAGTGCAAAATAATAATCTGGATTTTCTAAAAATAAAATATTTAACAAGAAAAAAAACTAAAATAAGGTCCCATTAAAACAAAACTGTAGAGTCTTGTAATAAAAAAAAGAATCTGGCTGAATAAAAATTGATAAGAAAAAATAGAAATGATTATAATAAATAAAAAATAAATAAATACCCCCTCAAGCAGCTTCTTGCCACAGAGGTCTGACAGGAGTCTGTCAGTTTATATGCCATTGTAGGAGATCTGAGAAGATGGCAGGACCTCAGCAGAAAAACGACACACATGAATAAAAAAGTTAGCATTTTAGTGATCTTAGAATACGCACGATTCCGGAGAATGGGTTGGGTTGTTTCACCTCTGAGCGGCACTTTTTTGCACCCCATGGGCTAAATGGCCAGGTCACATGGACCCCGTAAGCTCAGAGAAGGTTGGAGGAGACTTAAAGTTGGAGACAACTGTTGGGAGACAGATGGACTGGAACAACTGTTGGGAGACAGATGGTAGCCTCCCGTCAAGGCCATCCAGCGTGTTCTTTAACGTTGGATTGTTTTACCTCTGAGCGGCACTTTTTTGCACACCATGGGCTAAATGGCCAGGTCACATGGACCCCGTAAGCTCAGAGAAGGTTGGGGGAGGGGACCCACTGGAACAACTGTTGGGAGACAGATGGTAGCCTCCCGTCAAGGTCATCCAGCGTGTTCTTTAACGTTGGGTTGTTTCACCTCTGAGCGGCACTTTTTTGCACACCATGGGCTAAATGGCCAGGTCACAAGGACCCCGTAAGCTCAGAGAAGGTTGGGGGAGGGGACCCACTGGAACAACTGTTGGGAGACAAATGGTAGCCTCCCGTCAAGGCCATCCAGCGTGTTCTTTAACGTTGGGTTGTTTTACCTCTGAGCGGCAATTTTTTGCACCCCATGGGCTAAATGGCCAGGTCACATGGACCCCGTAAGCTCAGAGAAGGTTGGGGGAGGGGACCCACTGGAACAACTGTTGGGAGACAGATGGTAGCCTCCCGTCAAGGCCATCCAGCGTGTTCTTTAACGTTGGGTTGTTTTACCTCTGAGCGGCAATTTTTTGCACACCATGGGCTAAATGGCCAGGTCACATGGACCCCGAAGGCTCAGAGAAGGTTGGGGGAGGGGACCCACTGGAACAGCTGTTGGGAGACAGATGGTAGCCTCCCGTCAAGGCCATCCAGCGTGTTCTTTAACGTTGGATTGTTTCACCTCTGAGCGGCACTTTTTTGCACACCATGGGCTAAATGGCCAGGTCACAAGGACCCCGTAAGCTCAGAGAAGGTTGGGGGAGGGGACCCACTGGAACAACTGTTGGGAGACAGATGGTAGCCTCCCGTCAAGGCCATCCAGCGTGTTCTTTAACGTTGGGTTGTTTTACCTCTGAGCGGCAATTTTTTGCACCCCATGGGCTAAATGGCCAGGTCACATGGACCCCGTAAGCTCAGAGAAGGTTGGGGGAGGGGACCCACTGGAACAACTGTTGGGAGACAGATGGTAGCCTCCCGTCAAGGCCATCCAACGTGTTCTTTAACGTTGGGTTGTTTTACCTCTGAGCGGCAATTTTTTGCACACCATGGGCTAAATGGCCAGGTCACATGGACCCCGAAGGCTCAGAGAAGGTTGGGGGAGCGGACCCACTGCAACAGCTGTTGGGAGACAGATGGTAGTCTCCCGTCAAGGCCATCCAGCGTGTTCTTTAACTTTGGATTGTTTTACCTCTGAGCGGCACTTTTTTGCACACCATGGGCTAAATGGCCAGGTCACATGGACCCCGAAGGCTCAGAGAAGGTTGGGGGAGGGGACCCACTGCAACAGCTGTTGGGAGACAGATGGTAGTCTCCCGTCAAGGCCATCCAGCGTGTTCTTTAACGTTGGATTGTTTTACCTCTGAGCGGCACTTTTTTGCACACCATGGGCTAAATGGCCAGGTCACATGGACCCCGAAGGCTCAGAGAAGGTTGGGGGAGGGGACCCACTGCAATAGCTGTTGGGAGACAGATGGTAGCCTCCCGTCAAGGCCATCCAGCGTGTTCTTTAACGTTGGATTGTTTTACCTCTGAGCGGCACTTTTTTGCACACCATGGGCTAAATGGCCAGGTCACATGGACCCCGAAGGCTCAGAGAAGGTTGGGGGAGGGGACCCACTGGAACAGCTGTTGGGAGACAGATGATAGCCTCCCGTCAAGGCCATCCAGCGTGTTCTTTAACGTGCACAGGATATGGCTCTCCCGCACACGGGGCCACGGTTTAACGTCCCATCCGACGGACGGCGGCCTTTCCAAGCCCATCGGTGTCCCCTACTGACCGTGGGCAGGGCGGGGAATTTTTGCGGAGATAAATCTCAACGCTGACGCAGCTGGGACTCGAACCTGGGAACTACAGATTACGAGCCTGGCGCGCTACCGACTGAGCCAAAGAGAGAGTGAATTCCAACCCTGCACATGATGGCAAAGCTAATTTTCCCCTCAAAACTACTTATTGATTAAAGAGCCTATACAAATACATCATCGTTAAACTATTCTTATTTAACAATATTCACGTTTTTCCGTGTGATTGCTGAGCACACTTTGGGATATCTCCTACCACTTTGGAATATCTCCTACTATATGCTGTGTTGTTTTTGCTTCACTACCACAGCACAAAAGAAGGGAGAACAAGATGATCGTTCTCACCGATGTATTTTACTCCTTACATTACTAGGGCAGGGGTGGCTCAGTTGGTAGCCCGCCAGGCTTGTAATCTGCGAGTTCCCAGGTTCTGCAGTCTCACTGGAGCCAGTGTTCAAATTTATCTCTGCAAGTATTCCCCACCTGGCCCGGGCGGCTGAATTGAACATTGAACATTTTAATGTTGGCTTATTACTGTTGGACACTCGCCAGAGATGACCCTGAGCAGCTGTAGAAGCGGAGTGTTACCGATGCACGTCATATGTACGTATTACTCTTATCTATCGAAGAAACTATTGCGGATTTCTCAGAAATCGTAGCATTTTCATATTCGTATTCAGCACCTTGAAATCTTTAAGAAATGGCTACTTTTATCTCAAAGGCATGACTTTTATGAAAATTTGTTGCCCAGTGTGATTATTTAGATCCCTTAGTTTTTTTTTTCTCTAAATATGTATTTGTCGTGTTAGACCCCTTTTTACTATATCACTGTCATTAAAATTTATCATCATCATCAAGCACCCATGGGTTACGGAGGTCCAACTAGATACGATTCCGTTTTTTGTTAATTTTTTCATAAAATTCTGAATTACGAGGGTCATTTAAAAAGTTCATGATGTGCATCTGCAGAACAAAAGCAATTGCACTTACCTCAACAAACCTTTTACTATCCTTCAAAGTACTCCCCTCAGAGTCTATACCAATTCTGGAACGATTATTGGTAGCTCCTGTGGGGGAATGCTCTGCAACTAGGAATGAACG
The DNA here is from genome assembly GCA_038380435.1 of Ryuthela nishihirai. Lineage (NCBI taxonomy): Eukaryota > Metazoa > Arthropoda > Arachnida > Araneae > Heptathelidae > Ryuthela > Ryuthela nishihirai. Next base: position 18,335,646 of record JAWZYU010000022.1, read on the forward strand.
TTCTTTGCAAGGTCTTGCACCCTTAAAAAAGGCTTCCCAACAAGTTCATTTTTAATTTTTGGAAACAAAAATCGCATGGTGCAAGATTAGGGGGATATTCAGGATGGAGTAGCTGTTCGATTTTTTCCTGCTCCAGATGTTGCTCTTGCGCCAAAAAACCCCAAACAACCAACCTGCTCCAGATAGGTGTAACTTGATGGGTTTTGTGAGCGCTGTCGTTGTGAAGAACCCACGACACGTCTGTAGTTTGACCTGCTCCAGCTCTCTAACCGTTTTGGGAAAAACAATATCGGTTTTGATATCGTTTTGGGCAAAACAATATAAAAAGAATACCGCCATTTATAGTCCCAGCTGGCTCAGCGTTGAGATTTATCCACAAATTTCCTCGCCATGCCCACGGTCAGAGGGGCGGGGGGTGGCTCAGTCGGTAGCGCGCCAGGCTCGTAATCTGTAGTTCCCAGGTTCGAGTCCCAGCTAGGTCAGCGTTGAGATTTATCTCCGCAAAATTCCCCGCCCTGCCCACGGTCAGTAGGGGACACCGATGGGCTTGGAAAGGTTGCCGTCCATCGGATGGGACGTTAAGCCGTAGCCCCGTGTGCGGAAGAGCCATACCCTGTGCACGTTAAAGAACATGCTGGATGGCCTTGACGGGAGGCTACTATATGTCTCCCAACAGCTGTTCCAGTGGGTCCCCTCCTCCAACCTTCTCTGTGCCTTCGGGGTCCATGTGACCTGGCCATTTAGCCCATGGTGTGCAAAAAAGTGCCGCTCAGAGGTAAAACAACCCAAGCCCACGGTCGGTAGGGGACACCGATGGGCTTGGAAAGGCCGCCGTCCGTCGGATGGGACGTTAGGCCATGGCCTGTGTGTGGGAGAACCATACCCTGTGCATGTTAAAGAACATGCTGGATGGGAGACTACCATATGTCTCCCAACAGATGTTCCAGTGGGTACCCTCCCCCAACCTTCTACCTAGACTTCGGGGTCCATGTGACCTGGCTATTTACCCCATGGTGTGCAAAAAAGTACCGCTCAGAAGTAAAACCAAAGCCATTTATAGTAAATTTTTTCAGGTATGGTGCTCAACACCATTATTACAATATATAATAATGCTTTATATCTACACAGTCGTATCAGAATGATATGACCACCTACCTAATAACGGGAATAACCACCCTTGGCCTGGATGGCAGTGGCGAAACGGTGTGGCATGGACGCAATGAGGCCCTGGAAGGCTGCCAGAGGCAAATGTGCCCATTCGGACTCCAGCAGAGCAAGGAGGTTCCGGAGATGACATGGTTGTGGATCCGCATGCCGAACCTGTCGATCCAAATGATCTCACAAGTGCTCTATGGGATTGAGGTTGGGCAATTTCGCCGACCAAGGGAGAACAGAGACATCGCTGTCGTGTTCCTGAAACCAATCGCGCACCACCCTAGCGACATGGCAGGGCGCATTGTCCTGTTGGTAGACACCATCACCAGCAAGGTAAACGTCCAACATGAAGGGATGCATGTGGTCAGTGAGGATGGACAGGAAATAAGTAATGACAAAACCCAGATACTCCACTATACATGGACAGTACTACATCTATAGGGATAATGCCATAATCTCCACTATTTACGTCGAAGGCAAGACAACACCATATAGATGCAGCTCACCAGATGACTACCTATGGCGAACAGTACTATAGAAGTAAAGTTCAACCATCGGTCAAAACCTAAATTTAATCTGCGCCCCAATTAGCCACAAAGTTATATAGATCTAAGTTGCCTCGGCTCCCGTGGTGGGAACTGTTAGGCCTTACCAGGCCCCTCCGCCAGGCACCGTCCAACCTAGGTGCCCCCCAACACCAGCCGTTCCATCGGGTCTCCATCCGACCAGATACTCCCCAATACCAGTCAGCAGAGCCCTCAACTTCACACGGGCCCTCAGCCCCCCATCACGACAAGGTGGTTCCCTCTTGTTGGGGGGGGGGGGGAGGATGGACAGATTGGCATTCAGAGACCTATTTAGTGGTCCCAGGACACCAGGAAAACATCCCCCAGACATGCACACTGCCACCGCCAGCCTGCACTTGACCAATAAGCGTGTCCGAGTGTTTCTTGTGTGACTGACGCCGTATCTGCCACCGCCCGTAACTTCTGTGGAGTAGAAACCTCGATTTGTGGGAGAAGGCAACCTTTTTCCGCTGTCCAATGACGGTAGTCCCGTGCGAACTGCAGACGTCTTTGCCGATGGACCTTGGTTAACGGGCGCGTTTATGCAGCATCGACTCCGGAAACCCAAGCGTAACAAGGTTCTCTCTACTGTTATCGGGGACACGTTCCTGGGTGCCCCAGCATTCATTTGAGTGGTCAATTGCTGCGCGTCGATTCCCCTTTACCAATCAATGGAGGCGACGTTCTCTGAGGTCGATGGCCTTCGGGACTCCACAGTTATGAGTCTGGAGGTACTCTGTGTGCCAGCCGTCCATTCTTGGTACACCCTTACTACAGCACCTCGCGAACAGCCCACAAAGTCTGCTGTTTCCGAGATGCTTCCTCCCTTGATGTGATAGCCGATGATCATTCCTTTTTAACGTCTGTCAAATCAATTCCTCTGCCCATTGTGCTCAAGTTACGCACTATGGTTCATCTGGCCGGCCGCTTATGTCTCCGTGTGGTCGACCTTGTCATGTGCACTCTGTGATGCGCCTATGCGAGTACATTGACTCCGTGGGTGGTCATATTATTCTGATATGACTGTGTAATAAATTCTGTTATATACATAAACGGGAATTGAAAAAAAAAATGGGATCATCTTCTTTGAGCGAAAGTCTTGTCGGAGGATTTGGGGATGTGGTTTATCATACGTAACCCATAGTTATCGATCTTTCTGGGAGCTGTAATAAAACCACGTTTCATCACCATTTGGGGCCCCTAGGTTCAAACATTGCCAGCATCTTGCACGAATTGACTCTAGCCGTTTTTCTTTTGTCTCGTTTTCAAACTTGTTACCAACTGAGCCACCCCCGCCCCACTGTTAGGAGACGACTGGTAGCTTCCAGTCAAGGGAGTTCAAGTTTTGAGTTCCAATTGGGTTGTTTTACCTCTGAATGGCACTTTTTTGCACACCATGGGATAAATGGCCAGGTTACATGGACCCCGAAGGCTCAGAGAAGGTGGTCCAGTTGGTCCCCTCACCCAATATTCTAGATATAGTTTTGCTTTGTCGTCTGTAACATCGAACTTTTTTGCTTAGAGATAAAAATTATTTTTTGTGTTGGATGGGTATTGATGAAATCTTACTATATGCACTTTCGGAATCTGTCTAAAGCTATAATTACTCCCTCTAGCGGTAGAAAAATTTGAAATTTTCAACCAAATATTGTAAACGACATATTTAAACTAGAAATTTTAAATTTTGGTGGTGGAATGTGAACGCCATGATGTTTCCATTGGCAGCAATGAATTGACCTCTCGAACCCAGGGTAGGTGGGAAAGCAGAATTTTTTGTTTTAGCCGATAATTGTTTGCATTTAGAGATAAAAAAATCATTTTAGGGTTAGATAGGAATTGATAAAATTTTATGATTCGCATTTTCGAAACTATAATTTCTTCCTCTCATAGTGGAAAAGTTTGAAAATTTCAAACGAATATTACAACGATGTATTAATGATAAAAAAATGAAATTTTGGTGGTGGAATGTGAACGGCACGAAGTTTCGATTGGAAACAATGAAAGTAATAGAAAACTTTGATTGGTACTAATGAAATATAAATCTCATTTTTCAAATACTTAGTAGTTTTAATACATATCACTAAATATGAAGGCAGAGCTGTTATTGAGTTTTAAAAATAATATGTATGGAATAGAAATTGAGAATTTAGCGGTCGTTTTTAAGAGAGATTCCACTGATAGCAATAATCTACTCACTTTTCTGAGAGGTATGGGAAATGCAGCTTTTTAGATTTAAGAATTTAAAGACGAAAACTTTTATGTTGTATAATTACTAATAAAATACTATTTGCATTTCCCCCTCCCCATCATCCACTAACTTAAAACATAAGGAATTAAACAGTAGGTAAACGAAAAACTTTCTCTTTGAAAACGAGACTCTCATAGGCACCAGAGGCGATATGTGTTCTTCCAGTTTTACTGTACAGTCAGTTTGTGGGGGTAAATGACAAAATCTTTCGGAACTTTAAATGATGAATTTTTTCCACGCTGCCAATAAATACGCTGACATTTAAACTTATCTGAACGGTGATGAGTGGATTTTCTTTAATGAATCGATAGCACACCAGACTTGTAGGGGCGGGGGTGGCTCAGTCGTTTGCGCGCCAGGCTCGTAATCTGTAGTTCCCAGGTTCGAGTCCCAGCTGGGTCAGCGTTGAGATTTATCTCCGCAAAATTCCCCGCCCTGCCCACGGTCAGTAGGGGACACCGATGGGCTTGGAAAGGCCGCCGTCCGTCGGATGGGACGTTAAGCCGTGGCCCCGTGTGCGGGAGAGCCATACCCTGTGCACGTTAAAGAACACGCTGGATCGCCTTGACGGGAGGCTACCATCTGTCTCCCAACAGCTGTTCCAGTGGGTCCCCTCCCCCAACCTTCTCTGAGCCTTCGGGGTCCATGTGACCTGGCCATGTAGCTCATGGTGTGCAAAAAAAGTGCCTCTCAGAGGTAAAACAACAACCAACCAGACTTGTAACTGCATTATCCAGGTTAAGAGTCCCACCTGCCCAGTGTTGAAATTTATCTCCTCCAAAACCCCACTCCTTGCCTACCCTTCCCTTAGTCAGTAGAAGCCACTGATCGGATTGGGAAGGCTGTGGCCAATGGGATGTGATATAAAGGCATAGTCTTGACTGGAAGCTACCAGTCGTCTCCTAACAGTGGGGCGGGGGTGGCTCAGTTGGTAACACGCCAGGCTCATAATCTGTAGTTCTCGGGTTCGAGTCTCAGTTGGGGTCAGCGTTTAGATTTATCTCCGCAAAAATCAATCCTGCCCACGGTCAGTAGAGGTGGGGCGGGGGTGGCTCAGTTGGTAACACGCCAGGCTCATAATCTGTAGTTCTCAGGTTCGAGTCTCAGCTGGGTCAGCGTTTAGATTTATCTCCGCAAAAATCCTCATCCTGCCCACGGTCAGTAGAGGGGGGGGCGGGGGTGGCTCAGTTGGTAACACGCCAGGCTCATAATCTGTAGTTCTCAGGTTCGAGTCTCAGCTGGGTCAGCGTTTAGATTTATCTCCGCAAAAATCCTCATCCTACCCACGGTCAGTAGGGGACACCGATGAGCTTGGAAAAGCCGCTGTCCGTCAGATGAGACGTTAAGCCATAGCCCCGTGTGTGGGAGAGCCATACCCTGTGCACGTTAAAGAACACACTGGATGGCCTTGACGGGAGGCTACCATCTGTCTCCCAACAGCTATTCCAGTGGGTACTCTCCCCCAACTTTCTCTGAGCCTTTGGGGTCCATGTGACCTGGCCATTTAGCCCACGGTGTGCAAAAAAGCCGCTCAGAGGTAAAACAACAACCCAGTCTCCTAACAGTGGGTCCGCTGCCGCCAAACTTCTCTGAGCCCTCGGACAAACAACAACCCAACCTCTTCCTTCCGACGCAGATACTGTGTCATTAAATAGCCCATGATTATTCCAATTGAGTTCCAAATTTATTCCGAGTAATACTGAACTCTCTTTATGTCTGTGTGATGCATTTGTTTCTCTTTTTACTGCAGGAAAAGTTTTTTTTCCTAGTTAAGGTGGCCTTATATACTATCCCAGTCTTAGTCTCTTTAATTTTGTTTCAGGTATTTAAATGCCAAATGTACTGTACTCTATTTTAATAAGCGTTTTCTAACAATTTTTGAGTAGAATAAAATAAATACCCAACATTGAAATATATGCTTTAAATAGTTTTTTATTCTATGTGGCCATTTCCAGGAACCACATATAACCACGGAAATTAGGCGTATTTTAATTTACCATGTTATTCGATATATGTATATACACAGAGGGGGATTTGGATTGGATTGTTTTACCTCTGAGCGGCACTTTTTTGCACACCATGGGCTAAATGGCCAGGCCACAAGGACCCCGAAGGCTCAGAGAAGGTTGGGGGAGGGGACCCACTGGAACAGCTGTTGGGAGACAGATGGTAGCTTCCCGTCAAGGCCATCCAGCGTGTTCTTTAACGTGAACAGGGTATGGCTCTCCCGCACACGGGGCCACGGCTTAACGTCCCATCCGACGGACGGCGCCTTTTCAAGCCCATCGGTGTCCCCTACTGACCGTGGGCAGGGCGGGGAAATTTTGCGGAGATAAATCTCAACGCTGACCCAGCTGGGACTCGAACCTGGGAACTACAGATTACGAGCCTGGCGCGCTACCGACTGAGCAACCCCCGCCCCACACAGAGGGGGATCAAGTATCACTCTGAGCTCAGGGGCCCCTGAGCTCAGAGGGGGAAAATGATTGGGGCCCCCGCAATTGTCCTGGGCTGCAAACTTTTCTCTAATTAAGGAAAGATAATCAATCAAATTGTTTATTAAAGTAAGGCAAAAAAACAATAATATTATATGTCAATCTATTTTGCTTAGAAATAAAAAATCGAGAACAAAAATGATTTCACTATTAAATTTTGTTACATTCTTTAAAAGATTATAATAAAATTTAATTCCTTTCTCCTTTTCTTTTTCTGTTCTCAGAATTTATTGTGTTTTGTATTTGCCAAACACAAAAGCCGTCAATGACGGCTTTTGTGTTCAATGTTCTGATAGACTCCGTCACTGCAATTTGTGCTCGTGTGGCTTTAATCAGTTTTTGTGAAAAAATTAAAGTTCATTGTTCCTTTCTATATTTGGGACATTTTTTATTGGTAAGTATAAAGATTCGTAATGATATTGAAATATCATATGAGAATGAGATAAAATATCAATTTAATTACAATTTAGAAAAATTACCAAATTAAGGAAGATATTTTTTTATGGGAAAATAATTTCTAACTCTCATAACGTTCCTGCAATTCAGTTTAGTTTTGCTTCCGGACGAAAAAAAAAGATTATATAATAAATACAGATTTATCTGTTCGCGAAAGATGTTTTACATTCTATCAATTTTTTTCAGAGGGGCGTGGGTGGCTCAGTCGGTAGCGCGCCAGGCTCGTAATCTGTAGTTCCCAGGTTCGAGTCCCAGCTGGGTCAGCGTTGAGATTTATCTCCGCAAAGTTCCCCGCCCTGTCCACGGTCAGTAGAGGACACCGATGGGCTTGGAAAGGCCGCCGTCCCTCGGATGGGACGTTAAGCCGTGGCCCCGTGTGCGGGAGAGCCATACCCTGTGCACGTTAAAGAACACACTGGATGACCTTGACGGGAGACTACCATCTGTCTCCCAATAGCTGTTCCAGTGGGTCCCCTCTCCCAACCTTCTCTGAGCTTTCGGGGTCCATGTGACCTGGCCATTTAGCCCATGGTGTGCAAAAAAGTGCCGCCCAGAGGTAAAACAACCCAACCCAAAGATACTAATTGCTACAGAGAGAACATGAAGAGAGTTATTGGAAAGAAGTGTTGACAAGAATAATATCAACTATAAGATTAATAGCCAATTATGACTAGCATATAGAAGTCACGATGAAGGTCAAAACTCAAATAGAAAAGGACATGCTTGGAATGCCTAAGTGAATACGATAATTTTTTGAAATCACATTTACATAAATACAGTAATCGAAGATGAGGAAATATTAATTATTTGTCACATAATATTTGCGATGAATTCATAGGCATCATTAGCAAATATGTAACAGCATTTAGAGTAGAAGAAATTATATCTGCAAATTATTACAGTCTTATACTCGACTCTACACCTGATGTTTTACATATGGATCAAACTGACACTTGTTATATGTATTGCCAAATGGTGATATGAAAGAAAGATTATGGGATTCATATCGATTGAAGAACATACATCATCATATTTGGAAGAACAAATATTCCTCATTTTAATAAAATTAGGTATAGATATTAAATTTTGTCGAGAACAAACATATGAGAATGCTGCGAACATGTCGGGAAAGTACTAAGGATTACAGGCACGCATTAAAGACTACAGTCCGAGTGTGGTTGGGGCGGGGGTGGCTCAGTCGGTAGCGCGCCAGGCTCGTAATCTGTAGTTCCCAGGTTCGAGTCCCAGCTGGGTCAGCGTTGAGATTTTTCTCCGCAAAATTCCCCGCCCTGCCCACGGTCAATAGGGGACACCGATGGCTTGGAAAGGCCACCGTCCGTCGGATGGGACGTTAAGCCGTGGCCCCGTGTGCGGGAGAGCCATACCCTGTGCACGTTAAAGAACACGCTGGATGGCCTTGACGGGAGGTTACCATCTGTCTCCCAACAGCTGTTCCAGTGGGTCCCCTCCCCCAACCTTCTCTGAGCCTTCGGGGTCCATGTGATCTGGCCATTTAGCCCATGGTGTGCAAAAAAGTGCCGCTCAGAGGTGAAACAATCCAACGTTAAAGAACACGCTGGATGGCCTTGACGGGAGGTTACCATCTGTCTCCCAACAGCTGTTCCAGTGGGTCCCCTCCCCCAACCTTCTCTGAGCCTTCGGGGTCCATGTGATCTGGCCATTTAGCCCATGGTGTGCAAAAAAGTGCCGCTCAGAGGTGAAACAATCCAACGTTAAAGAACACGCTGGATGGCCTTGACGGGAGGTTACCATCTGTCTCCCAACAGCTGTTCCAGTGGGTCCCAGCCTTCGGGGTCCATGTGATCTGGCCATTTAGCCCATGGTGTGCAAAAAAGTGCCGCTCAGAGGTGAAACAATCCAACGTTAAAGAACACGCTGGATGGCCTTGACGGGAGGTTACCATCTGTCTCCCAACAGCTGTTCCAGTGGGTCCCCTCCCCCAACCTTCTCTGAGCCTTCGGGGTCCATGTGATCTGGCCATTTAGCCCATGGTGTGCAAAAAAGTGCGGCTCAGAGGTGAAACAATCCAACGTTAAAGAACACGCTGGATGGCCTTGACGGGAGGTTACCATCTGTCTCCCAACAGCTGTTCCAGTGGGTCCCAGCCTTCGGGGTCCATGTGATCTGGCCATTTAGCCCATGGTGTGCAAAAAAGTGCCGCTCAGAGGTGAAACAATCCAACGCTAAAGAACACGCTGGATGTCCTTGACGGGAGGTTACCATTTGTCTCCCAACAGCTGTTCCAGTGGGTCCCCTCCCCCAACCTTCTCTGAGCCTTCGGGGTCCATGTAATCTGGCCATTTAGCCCATGGTGTGCAAAAAAGTGCCGCTCAGAGGTGAAACAATCCAACGTTAAAGAACACGCTGGATGGCCTTGACGGGAGGTTACCATCTGTCTCCCAACAGCTGTTCCAGTGGGTCCCCTCCCCCAACCTTCTCTGAGCCTTCGGGGTCCATGTGATCTGGCCATTTAGCCCATGGTGTGCAAAAAAGTGCCGCTCAGAGGTGAAACAATCCAACGTTAAAGAACACACTGGATGTCCTTGACGGGAGGTTACCATTTGTCTCCCAACAGCTGTTCCAGTGAGTCCCCTCCCCCAACCTTCTCTGAGCCTTCGGGGTCCATGTGATCTGGCCATTTAGCCCATGGTGTGCAAAAAAGTGCCGCTCAGAGGTGAAACAATCCAACGTTAAAGAACACGCTGGATGTCCTTGACGGGAGGTTACCATTTGTCTCCCAACAGCTGTTCCAGTGGGTCCCCTCCCCCAACCTTCTCTGAGCCTTCGGGGTCCATGTGATCTGGCCATTTAGCCCAATGGTGTGCAAAAAAGTGCCGCTCAGAGGTAAAACAACCCAATCCGAGTGTGGTCTGCATCCCTTGTGCTAGTCACTCTTTAAATTTAGTCGGCAATTTTGCTGCAGAAAGTTGTAGCGCTGCATTTCAATATTTTATTTTTGTGTAAAAATTATTTCCTTTTTTTTTCTGCATCCACTCATTGCTGCCAGATTTTGTGTAGAAAGCTGGAGAAATGTGAAAATGCTTTAACAGTAAAAAAATTATCTGACACTAGAGAGTCGGCGAGAGCATTAATTTTTGGTTATAGCCATATAAAAGAGGACTTATCCAACATCTGCGCTTAAAATTCGAAAAAAAATAACTGTAGTGGAAGCTACATCTTTGTGAAAGTAAATGAACAAATATGAAACGGCACTGATGACAGTAATTTGGAACACTGTTTTATAGAGAGTGATGCTACCAGCAAATTATTGCAATCAATTCAGTGTACAAAGGATTTGGTTTATTAAAATCGTTAGAAAATTTCATTAAACGATTCCGGGATGAATTTTATAACGTTTGGATTGGATTGTTTCACCTCTGAGCGGCACTTTTTTGTACACCATGGGCTAAATGGCCAGGTCACAAGGATCCCGAAGGCTCAGAGAATGTTTGGGGACCCACTGGAACAGCTGTTGGGAGACAGATGTCAGCCTCCCGTTAAGGTCATCCAGCGTGTTCTTTCACGTTGGGTTGTTTTACCTCTGAGAGGCACTTTTTTGCACACCATGGGTTAAATGGCCAGGCCACAAGGACCCCGTAGGCTCAGAGAAAGTTGGGGGAGGAGACCCACTGGAACAGCTGTTGGGAGACAGATGGTAGCCTCCCGTCAAGGCCATCCAGCGTGTTCTTTAACGTACACAGGGTATGGCTCTCCCGCACACGGGGCCACGGCTTAACGTCCCATCCGACGGACGGCGGCCTTTCCAAGCCCATCGGTGTCCCCTACTGACCGTGGGCAGGGCGGGGAATTTTGCGGAGATAAATCTCAACGCTGACCCAGCTGGGACTCGAACCTGGGAACTACAGATTACG